>JAKRZM010000943.1:89598-140724 GCA_036379175.1 Heliconius cydno galanthus | reverse complement strand
ATTGGAAAATCCTTATTGAAACTACGAAAATGCGGGTTGCATTAGGGTTTAATTAATTTTCACATTATCTTAAGTGCTTTGCAAACATACATTATATGAATAATCCAGTAGTAAAAGCGGGCGAAGCCGCAAGAGGGTCGCTAGTTTGTAATAAATTTTATCATCCATAGTATACTCTTAAATATTAATTTCCATTTTTCGATTTTTTTTCTCATTTGTTCCACATATTATACCAAGGCGCCCTGCTATGTGTAAGATATAGTAAACATATAGGGATGTGTTCTGTATAGTAAAGGCAAATGAGTGGGAGTAACTAGTATTATTAATATAGATACTACTGTAAATCACAGACAGACACATCAGTTTTATTAATCTATATATATAAATTCGAAAGTTCACTCACTCATCACGAAATCTCAGAAACTACATGTGCTAGGAATCTCAAATTTTGCATAGGAGTTACTTACGTCACTTATAGGACGTAGGTACTCATGGAGACAGAAATTAATAATAACGTAGTTCACGCAGGCAAAGCCGCGGGCGTGCCGCTAGTATCAAAATAAATCTTGTTATTTATACATTATATCGTATACTTCTTCATCACCTATACCAGATCTTTAATTTTTATATATCAGTGAAAAATACCTGATACGTTGAACATCTTTCACTAAAGCAAAATTTCTCATAGTTTATACCAGACTGTTATAGTTTTTCATCAGACGTTCCAGATCTTTAATTTTTATACGTCAATAGAAAACATTCATCACGCTCAAAATTGTAAATGCAAGTTTTCTTTATTGATCATTATTTAGTGTGAACTTTAATTTAGGCCTAGTAGTTCAGAAGATGTGCCTGAACAAACAGACTAATAAAAACAAAACTTAACTATCAATAACAAACACCTGTTCATTACATCTATCAACCTAATATCAACCTATACATTATTCTCTTTTATATTGAGTGTACAAAAAAACATGTACCTACAATTAATTAACAGAAATTAACCTACAGTACCATTCATAAAAAATAAGTTTCATTAAAAAAAGGACACCTGCATATTTTTGCAGCGGGATTTCGTACTAACTCAACAAGTAAGTGACGTACGTAAATTTTAATTTACTGAGGAAGGTTAGGGGAAAACCAAATAAATTACTATTTATACATACGTACATGTTTAAATTTATATTCATTATATTTACTTTAATATTATATTATCGTACATAATTTTATTAATTAATATACCCGCTGTATTTCAGGTACATGTGGAAAGTACTTTGTCTATGGCTTATAGCAATATTAATTCTTCTAATACTGTATATAAATTAGCTAAAATTAAAAGTAATCATGACTTACACTATTTAGAAAAAAGAGTGTTTTCGTCCACCGAGGGTTCCGAACCAATTTCAGGATTATAAGTGAACAGAAAGTTAAGCTAAGTTTGCAGATGTAAGCACTCGTTTTGTGTGAAATAAATAAATAAAATAAAAGTATTAGGAACGAAAATACAAGGCAGCATATAAACAAACAATACCTTGACAACTGCTAAAGTTAAAAAAAAAACAATTAGGTAAATACTACAATTATAAGTTTTTAATAGTTTATATCTTTTTTCAGCTTTACGCTGCTTAGGTTCCGCGTTAAGACACTCCGCTCTCCACTTTTCGCCGAATTCTGGAGGTCTTAAGTGTTGAGTAGCGGTACTCGACGCCGCGCTTTGCCTCGAAATCAGAGCGAAGAAATACGATTTTTAAATATTTCACTTCCTGAAGTGGGGGAATCGAACCCACAACCTGTCTAACGCCTACGTCCTTGCGCCACGAATGACCTAGTATTTATCTGTAATATTTTTCTTTTATTGAATTTCCTTTCTCAGAATACTTATTTATCCTACTGCAAGTTCTCACTTGTTACTAAATTTCATTGACTCAGGATCTTATTTTTTCTGCTTGATACATCCACGCGAACTCGAGATAAATAGTCTTGACAATTGGACATACGTAAAACAAAGTGATCCTTTTCCTTTTCCTTTTGAGGTATGGTACCCTAAAAATGAACATATACACGAATTTAATAATGCCTTATTGTCTGCTGTTCTTGCGGTCCTGGTTCCATTAGTTTACCATCTATCCTTTATCATCTACCAGAGTGACATTAAGTTCAGCATTGGTATGAATCGACATTGGATATCACAATAAAATTATTACTAAGCTCATTCCACGAATGTGTGTTCTTGACGACAATTAACTCGAGTGTATTTGAAGATGTCTTAAAATGACGTTACCGTGCGCATTTAGCATACGTCATTAGCGGGATTATTATTAGCAACTAGACAAATATTATTTTTTATAATGATAAAAATAAGATATGTAGCATTTTCTACTGAGCATCACGCTAGTCACATATTATTCGACGGCAGATCGCTCGTAATTGATAAAATAGCAATATCTATAATATTTATATATTTAAGGCTGACGCTAACGGCAAGTTCATTCGCCGGGCAAAGGAAGGTTCCGCGACTGATATAGTGGATACAGCATCAAAATGGCTATTTCGTACAGAGATGAGGGGGCAATAAAAATATTACCTAACCAACTAAAGGCACCGCGATCTACATGATCAAAGACCGGATATTAACCAAAAGAAATGCAGACCATTCCAAATATAATCAACGTCCACTTCACATTTAAACAACTAATAAACCATGGATTGAAATTCTCCTGTTTTTCATTCCCTCTTTCTAGCAACGAGGCAAAACGTGGCGTTAAATTCCGCTATTCAATACACAAATTCCAGAATTTGGCGGAAAGTGGGGAACGGAATATCTTAACACTAAGATCTCAAATTCCTTCTACCTACTATATGTGCATACGGATACAGCTTGAAGCCAAGAATAAAAGCTATATTTTCTAAAATATTTACATTTCTTGTAATAAAATAGATGTGTGTAGCACTAACAATAATAGATTACCTCGAATTAAAAGTCTCGTGATGAAAACGAATTAAGTTGAGCTGAAGATGTACCTAAGTAATCGTTTTGTGTTATATGATAGCCATCATATCAATGGGCGATGTTCATCGGGTTAATGGGCCCACGCCCATAGAGCCCTCTGTAAAACGTGACAAGTGGAATGCTCCTAATCTACTACAGTAATATTAATTAATTTTACAATCATATGTCACGTTATGTAAAGTCACGGGAAAAGTGTGAGTACAATTCCCGCGTGATTGGTAATTTTAATTATTACTTATTCCAGTCTATTTTAGGTATTTCTTTGATATCGAGTGACTATTAGTTTATTATTAAAAAAGATATGACATACATATATTGACAAACACATTACCCTCCGTTAGGTTGTGCAGTCAGTTAAAAATACATTTCATCTATCAAATAAATCTCAGAAGTCCAAAGAATCCTTATTACGTAGAATCCTTACATATGTATCTTGAACCCACAGAAACAGCCCATTCCAATGTAAAAGTATAAAGAAATATATTTAACTATTACGAGTATATCATTGTTATTTAAAACAAGTATTTATTACTTAAAAGGACTAAAGTAAACAAAAAATATCCACAGCTTCTATTTGTTATAGTCATATCTTATAGTATAATATGTTAACACAGTTATTATTGATAGATTTGTACCGAGGCGGCATGTTCATTTATAATTATAATATACGAAATAAATCAAACTTTTAGGAAACTACCGAGGCGGTTTATTTCTGTTTTCTTATAAATTATTTTTTTATATTACTAATGGTTGCGTGGCATATAACACCCGTTGTGATAGAGTCTTGCAACACGTGGAAGGCGAGACACTCTGTTCTCCGTTTTCCACTTAAATTCGTGTCACTGCAAACTTAACATCACGCATTGTGTTAAGGGAGCGGGGAAATAAAAACAATTTAAATATAATTATTTCCCTCAACGGTCATAACCATCGTTATAACAGTCAAGCGCTATTCTATTATTCCACAACGCAACAGCCTAAATTTTCTATGATTTTAATTTACCAATTAAAATTATCTGCTGCTGCAAATAATTATTAAGTACATTTCATTTGACGAGACCAAAATATCGATTGGGTGATTGGAGTCGTAAAGTAAACTTTTTCCAAAATTCAGGAACATGAAAGGTATGTATTTTTGAGACTAGTTATCAAAATTATTTATTCATTATAAAATGTGGAAAGAATAACACTATAGGAGAGAATAAGAAAAAAACTAAACATCAATTGTACACTTATGTTTATAATATTTTGATTTTTTTATTAAAAATTAAGGCGAGCGTAAGATATGTCATTATTTTAACACGGTTTACTCTTGAAAATTCTTGTAGACCAGATGAAAACACTTTCTCAAAAAGTTTTACCGTCGATTCAATTATTCCATTATCTATTGCTTATTCTATACTAATCGTACTCCAAAACTGACATATTGAATAATATTGCAATTTTTTAAAATATTGTTTTTCATGTTTTATACTGTGTATCTACAACAGGTAAAATACTGATATTTTCTGAATCTTTATTTTAAGCCAGTAGACCTCAGAGTAGCTAGGGTCTAAACTTACAATATAAAGTATTAGATACGGCCTAAGTATAAACCTATACCTTGAAATATCATCTCAAGAATGGTGATGATAAAATGTTATCAAAAAGGGAAAAAAATAAAAAAAGAATACATTAACAATACTGAAATTTCTAATTAAAAAAATTGCCATATGTCAATTTTTTATTGTGTAAATGCAATTAAAGGTCATATATTTTTTTCTTTAGAGTGATTTTTATAAAATAAATATAACATTTTTAATACTATGGTTTCCTGTTTAATTCATGAAAACTTTGAGCTCTGGTAGAGGGCTAAAAAAACTATTAAAACTAACTAATAAAAACGCATTCTAAAACCGTATATTTTTACGCAACTTTTGAGACTCCCCCCATTTAAAATCTAACATGATTTGAAAAAAAAAAAACGTCTAAAATCGATCTAGCCTACTGGACACGCTAGCGTATCCTTATATTAATATTATACAATTTTTTCATTATTCTGTTTAGATATTAGAACTTGTTGTGCAATGATTCTAAATTATATAGCAAAATAAACCTTGTTACCACTAATTAAAATATAAAATTGAGTAAATCAGAAGAACGGCTCAACAGGATCGACATGATGAAATATAAAAAGGCGATTACTCAAATTATGATTGTATAAAACCAGCTTTGCATGAATAATATTATTGTAATAGCTTTTACGATACGTTATCAATAGACAAATAGACGTGCATTGATATTAGAATAGTATTAGTTCTTTATCAAAGTTGATTACAGTTTTATTGTATTTCAGTACAAATGAATAGTTTTATTCTAAACGTATTGAGTGCGAAGTGTATGTAGAATATACAAAATGTATATTGAAAATTAATTTCGCGCGATTGAATGTTTCAGTAAGTTTCTAATAATTTAAATATTTAATTTTTTTTTCTTCAGCTAGTATTAAGACGAGCATTTAACATATCAGCCAGATTAAATAATATTCCATTTACAATCTTTAAGCCAATTTAAAACTTAATATGCCATGATCCCTGTCTAATTTTTTTCTCTATTTAAAAATACGTAAGTTTACGTCAATTAGTTACAAAGAAATTCTAATTGCGTCGATATGATCTTTGAAATAGCCAATATAAACAGTTTATTTTGGTTTTAGGTGAGAGATTAACCAAACATGTGGCTGTTTGAGTCGAAGCGGCAAGAACCAACGAATCGGAATTACGGAGGACCAGCTATCGACATACCAGCTGCCGACGGCGCGGTGCCCCCGGTGCAGGTCTCGCAGATGAACAACGATATGCCCCGGAAAAGGGGGCCTATTGTAAGTTTCAATAAAATTTTATTAAATGTTCAGATATACATACTTTATTATAAATTTGAAAGTAACTCTGTCCGTCTGTCTGTCTGTGCAATCACGGCCAAAACGCTTATCCTTTGTTAAAATTTCATACAGAGATACTTGGAGGTCTTGGGATAAACACAGGCTACTTTTTTTTCTCATATTTGTAATATTCTAATATACTAAAACACCTTTCTATTTGGTATGCAATTTATTGTCTGACATGTTAATTACTACCGTTGTTAGGCAACAAGGAATTTCGTAGTTTTTTAAGAAAAAGGTTGGACTACATAAAACATTTTAATATATTTAATTTAAATTTATCGGGTTATTGTTAATGTTTTTTCTATAATTTGATATTCTACCTTATCAAAATAAATATAATAGTTACCTTTAGCATTTCATCTAGAATGAAAGTATACTATACAATGATTTTATTTGGTTCTCTTCACTTATTCGAGTAGTAGATGAGTTAGATTTTATCTTATTTCTTGGTTTAAATGAAATACTTAAAATATTTATTTTACGTTGATAATATTGATAGTATATGGTTTTATTTAATTTTTTTTAAATAATTTCCTTTGGGTAACCAAATTACTTATAATTTTTTTATAAATTTTAATGAGTTAGGTATTTTTTTCAAATATAAAAAAAATCCATAAGTTACGTTTGCTATTACGTTATTACTTTGTGTTATTTGTAAATAGTTAAGGCTATTTTATTTTTAATATTAAGAATTTCCTTAAGTTACTTTTACTTATTTTGTTTCTACATTTCAATTAGGTATCCAGTTATTTTCTTAATTATTTTTTTTAAAAAAATATATTATTTATTATAATATTTTTACTAGGTTTTTTCTGCCTAACCTACTGTGTGCGGCATTTATTGTGAAGGTGAAGAATTTGATTTCCCTTACTTATGTCTACTTATTTTTCTTTTTCGGATTACATAGGATTATATTTTTTATACTAATGAAAACTAAAAATATTTTCTTAAATATATTTAATAAATATTCGTTTAGTTCACGAGAGCGAAGCTGCGCGGGTCCGCTAGTCTTATTATAAATTTATCATTTATATCATACACGAGGTAGCCGAGGAGCAGCGGCACAAAATGTGACTGTAAACACGACTGGTTGTGGGTTTGATTCCACTTCGAGGAAGTAAAATATTTAATATTTTCGTTTCTTCGGTCTGGTGTCGAGGCAAATAGCAGCTAGGTTCCCTCTGCCACTGCTGCGAGTTACACTGTAAAGATAAAAAAAAAATGTTTCATAATCTAATGCATTCATTAGATTATTATTTTTAGAAAGTAATAATTGTAGAAGTTATTTATATTATATGCAAAAATAAAAATAATTATCTCTGCAAAATAATTTTTCACCAGCTAATAAAAAATTACTTTGGATAAAATATTTATCTCATAAAATATTTTTGTATAATCCTCTCATGTGTTACTTACAAAACATTTTCCTACTTTTTCATAATAATTAAAGTGTAATCTGAGTGTGAGAGACGTCTCGTTAACTATATTTTTATAATGTAAATTGCGCGTGAAGCTAACAACATAAGCTTTGAATTATTCTTTATTTAGTTTTACTTGAAATAACAAAATATGATGATATGAGAACATAATATCCATATCTACAAAAAACTTCGTGATACCATAACCATACCACCATACCATATTAGATAGAAATGCCCGACTCAATAAGTAGAGCATTTTATCTATTTATATTATTTTTATATTATTCCTTATCCAAATAAACAATTTCGTATTCGAAACTATTTTAATACTTGCAGTTTACTCTTTTAATTATTAAAATTAGATATTACGTTCAAAAGATTTAACGAAATTGAAAATCTCTAGAAAATCTATATATTTTGAAGTCACCTACAAATACCACTGATAGCTTAGTATATAGTGAAGCTTTAAGGTAAATTTAGAAAATAAAAAAAACCACACAAGCGCGAGGCTGGGGCAGTCCACCGAGGGTTCCGTACAAAAATTGGTAGTCTCGAGCTTTTTCTGAAATTCAGAGCCCTTTTCTCTGATTGAACTTGAACGAGCGGCTATATCAAATTTGCCCCCTGTTAAGACTATAATTTTTTAGGATCTACCCTATTAATTTTGATTCCCTTTATAGTATAGCAATAGCTAATAACTAGCATGTATAAGGTTTGAATTTCAACCCGATATCTCCAAGCGTTCGCGTGACAGACAGACAACAAAGTGATTTTATAAGGGTTCCTATTTTCCTTAAGAGGTACGGAACCCTAATAAGTAAAAACCTGAGGTATTACCGTACCTTACTAATATTATATATGCGAAAGTAACTCTCTCTATCTGTCTGTGACGCCATCACGGCGCAAAACTGATTGTAATGAAATTTTATAAACATAAGCTACGTTTTTCCCTATTTTTTAAAATTATTCAGGAATTTCATCGCTTTACGCCGTCGTCGTCACCGGAAATGGGCTTTCTGGGTGCTTACAAGTGATGCATATACATACATAAAAACAATATTCTACAAAAATATTGTCCTTTAAAAAAAGTATAAAATAGGCTGTGATAATTATTTAATAATATAATATTAAAATAATAATAATATAATTATTAATTTAATCTCTGAAAGTTGAGCCGCAATAACCAGTTTTATATATTTGATTTCAATTTATCGGGTTAACGTATTTTCTATTATTTGGTGTTAGAAGGAAAAATAAAAATATTAATTAAAAATAATTCATTCCCTCGAATGGGGATCGAACCCACGACCGTCGTTATAGGCACACCCTTGTGGGCCACAACGGCCTCAGTTGACATGATATTTAATTTTCCACCTCTCTGAACATGGTGATTCATCTGCTCTTATCACCAAAGCGAAAATGATATTGATCTAATTATCATTTTGATTACTTGGTTTACGATATGATATTTTACATCGAAACCCCATACAGAACTAGTGTACGGAACGTGCAAATGTTAGTAGTTTGTGCTTTTATTAAATTTAATTACTGTGAAAAATTTACATCTTCCTATTTGCCAGATTTTTTTTACTATAATTAAAATTACAGAAAAACCTGACCTGAGAAGTGTAAGTACTATTCTCTTTTTATATATATCTTTTTTATTATATTATATTATATATATCTATTTTACATATTTACTGAATTCCGTTATTTTTCCTTTTAGCAATTTCTAGTGATGATCGGACAGCCTTTTTTAATTTTGTTTAAAAATGTGAAAATCTGGAGCGGAGTGTCTTAACATTATATTCTCTCTGCTTACCCTACTGTATGCGGTATATATTGTGATCGCTCGTGATTGATACAATGGTAGAGTACTGGGTGAGACTGTAAGCATGACTGGTAGTGGGTTCGATCCCCCTCAAGGTCAATAAAGTGTTTTAACACTAGGTTGCGTACGTGAAGCTGAAAAAAGTATATGTCCTCTAAGCTATCAAATTAAAGAATAGGTTTATGTAAAGGACACTTTTGATCAAGAGTAAATGCACAACATATATTACTTACTAATATTAAAACTAAATGTGAAATGTTTTGAAGATGGATGTTTATTCCACTTTCACGCAAAAACTACTGAACCGATTTGGATGAAACTTTACAGTAATATTAGCTCATATATCAGAATAACATAAAAGCTAAAATTATTGTAAATATTTTGTATAATTTGCATATATTATAAGAATTTTAAGCGGACGAAGCCGCGTTTACTGACATAACTAGTTTTTAAGACTGCATATATGAAGATGGACGTATTATATAACATATACTCCTTGAATTACTGTCAGTTAGTGGAAACTATAGTTTAATCCGTTAGTCTCAAAAGGTAACAGGTATACCATTTGGAAGTGATTTTGTTTAACTCTAAGTATAAAATAATAATAAAAAACAATCGAGTCAGATTTGGTAGCTGACATTATAGAGAAGAAGAGATGCGGATGGCATATTAAACTCCTGTACCTATATGATGAAATGAAAGAGTTAATGCTAGTAAGAACACGAGTCGCGTGTACATTTTCTTTTATGGTAGATCTTACATGAAGTAATAATAACATAAAGTAGTAAGTATCTAAATACGAGAATACATGAGTATAATGGAAATGTTATACTTGGGTTATTACTAGATATGGACACTTATTTTTCCACTCCTAACAATTGCAACAGGAAAACAGATGTGTTCCTCTTCTTTTAATTTTCTCTGTAATCTCTGCCTTTGCTTATTTCTTGGATAACTTTTTTGTATGCAACCTCTTATTAGCGCGCCCTGGTTCTTTTTGTTTTTGTAAAAATAATTTACTTACTTTTTATTAAAACAAACTAGATTTCTACTAGATTAGAAACTAGAACTTAAATAATGCATAATTACAACTGGAAATCTTTTTCTTATATCGGGCAATCACTCTCTGGCCTACCAAAGGTTATTTAATAAAGTACTACAAGACAAAGAAATCTCACCTACTCCGGAGGTGGAAGCTTTGACCTTGTTCTAATTAAACGTGTGGGACCAAATATAAGGAGAAAATTAAAGTTGCTATGTAGGTATGGGTATTCATTACTCGTCTAACTCGAAAAGATAACATTTTTTTTATTTCATTATAGAATAAATAATATAAATAATAAAAAATAATATTGAAAATGTTTATTAATTAATTATTAAAATATAAGCATAAGTAAATAAGTTTTTTTTTTCAGCTATAAAATATTTTTAAGAAATTTTTAAGAAAATCACATATCCCAGAACTGGTTCTATCTTTTTTAAAGTCATATCTTTTACCATCCGTTATTATGGACATCGTACAGCTTAAAATTACAATTCTGTGTAATATATAGCGATCTTTGTTTTAGGATTGGCTGTGTGCGCTTACTGGGCACCAGCAGCCTTCTCAAGACCCATGTATGAAGATCCCAGATGTAGGAGGGGAGATGCAGATGATGTTGCCCATTGAAATTCCTGAATCAATAACGTCTGGAGATGTCTGTCTTTTAGCTGAAAGTCCATACAGAATTCTTAGAGTAAGTCAATATGTTTATTACCTATATAATATAATATATTTTGAATGTAATTTTACTAATTCATTCTATGCATTCTGTAATATTTTGCAATGGTTTTATCTCAATAGTAACATTGCAATTGCATTTTCGGTACGAGGTCATTGGAGATCTTCATTAATATTTTAAAACTTAATTTTCAAAGAGGTTTCAAAAAACTAACGCTTTTAATATTAATCATTTTTGTCTTTAAATGAAAGTATTTATAATTCATGAAACATTACGTATACTATGTGATACATTCATTAAATTGATGAGAAAGGCGTATCATATTGACCCAACTATGAGATAAGAGTTCCTATAAAACACTTTTACATTTACTGCTCTTTATCAACAGCGGATATATGTGAAAAGTACTCTACGATATTGTTTCCGCCAAACAGATTGTACAACAGGTACATACACATGTATATAATCTTCTTAAATAAGCGCAAATTACATTAACGTGTAGATTAAATTGGGTATATTATTATTATTGAGATCATAAAATCCAGGATTCGGCAGAAAATGGGAACGAAAAGTTTTCTAGACTTTCTTCTAGAGGTTCTAGGTCCCCTTCTAGGTCTTCTAGACTTTCTTCTAGAGGTTCTAGGTCCCCTTCTAGGTCTTCTAGAGGTTCTAGGTCCCCAAGTTCCCTTTGCCTAAAAATACGACATCAAAGTCGTGATAATCACCACGACAATATCGATGCATTTGTCAATTTATCAGTTAACTATATAAACCAAATAAGGTTAAATGAGTGTATAGTTGAATGCAAAATATTATAGTATTGAAGCTACGTTCTGTCTGAACTTGCCAACTCTAGCTAGAGCGAATCGAAGAGAGAGTACACTCTCTCTTTCTCCACTGTTCACCTGAGAGTGAGACATTGCGTGTTAGATTGTTGAAATTAAATCAAGTATTGGATATAGATAACAAAATAAATAAGTATACTTAAATTGGCAACGAAATTGGCAAAAAAATGTTTCTTTTGTATGATGATTAGTCAAAATTATCTTATTTGCAGTTATAACAATATATTACTCGTACTGTTTTTACAAACAATGCTGTAATTAATACAAAAAAAACTTCATTTATTTGCAAATACAATTTTTATATTAAATATTAACCTATCACGGAACACAGAAAAAAAATCCTAATAAACTTGTTTTTACGAATGTCTTAAATTATGCATCATTTTAACCAAACTGATCAAGAATCAATATTGTGCTGGTAAATTGATTTCCTACTTCACAGTACAAGTATATTTCGTAGTACAGTCGTAGATAGCTACGAATATACTACGAAAGATACTGCACTGCCATTTACTTACTAAATCGTTACTTACTGAAGAATATCTAAATTCATATTTCACATATGGGCTTTACATGACCTAATTTGCAGTACAATAATATATTTTTTAATGATTTTTGTAAATTTTGACAATGTATGTATATAATCAATACACATAATAAACGCTATCTGATAACGAAGATATTTAAGAAATGTAGCAGAAAACAAAATAATGATTTTTTTCTCTGCTGAAACTTTAGCTTTCAATGTTAATATATCATTAAAATGGTATTATAACACAAAAATAATTCAGATTAGTAAATAAATAACGGGTATAGTTCAGGCAGGCGCAGCCACGAGCGAGTCGCTTGTTATATCAATAACTATTTTAAACCAATAAAATTGAGGAAATTTATTATGTTGTATATCCGTAGATCAATTTAAAGTTATAAAATGTCATATGACATGACATTATGAAAAGTTACTTGAAACAAAAAAAAAGCTTTTAATTACTTGTTCCTTCAGAATAACTACAAAAAAAATAAAATATTTTATATCTAACGCGGTATACACCTAATTGTTTTAAATTAAAATTAATTTTATCGTTACTTACTTCTCAGAAACAAATATACCCGTAGCGTCGTAAGCTCTACGGAAAATTACAAGGCAAACAACAAGTAAACAACTTCCACACGCGGAGCAAGGCATAATTAAGAAAATAAAGAAAATGTTGAAATATGAGCCAGCCGTGGCGTATTTGTTCGGTGGTCGGTTGTGTGTTTGATTACCACTCGAAGAAATTAAATATTTAATATTTTCATTTTTTCGCTCTGGTTTCTTCAAGTCCTTTCAAGACTCAATCCAGAATTCGACAAACCTCCTTGAATAAGTATTTAAAATTTTATAATAGATATTTAAATTAAAACTGATAAAATTATAGAAGATATGATAGATATTAGATGATGGTATTTAAATTAGTTACATTACATGAATCAGTACTCAATTTACAGCAACGTTAATGGGTTTATGTTGCTTTACGATATAGAGATAATCGCCACTTGATGGTATCCAATACTTCAATAGTATGGTGGTAGTCACCACAGCAGGCACGGCTATGGAGGCTTTTATAATATATCATTAATTAAAGAATGTTCCTGTTCCGTCGGGCGAATACTGTAGCACAAATACCATTGACACAGGTTAGTTCAATTTAGTCAAATTACTTCACAGTGAGCTTCACGCTGAGAACCCATATTTCAGGGCAGGAAGAGGAAAGATAGTGTTAAGGCACTCCGTTTCCAATTTTCCAATAGGTTCTGAAGTCATTGCTTGTTGATTGGGAGAATGAAATTATTAAATAGATTGATTGATTGATTTCTCGATATATGGCGTTTCGAGCGTGCCAGTTGAGCACAATTATTAAATATTTTATTTCTTCGAGTTGACATCGAATCTGACCTGTCACGTTTTCACGCGTGTGCCCCTGCGCCACGACTGGCCTCAAATCAAATATTTTATATTAAAAATGAAAACTGTATCGGATTTTTCTTTAACTTAATTTATTTTATTGGATATTTTTACTCCATCACTAATTATTTTGTTCTGGATGGCGGAACTGAGGAATGCACTTTCGCTGTTTTTTATTTTTCGTAAAATATTTGAGATTTTAATAAAATTTAAAGCAGACATTTAAATTAAAAATGACGAATGAGATGTAAAAGTTTTAATATACAAAAAGACCTGAGTAATACCTACAAATACATATGGTATGTAACTAAATTAATAATTATCCGTATATTTTAAACCAAGGCTAGTTCCTTGCAGTAAATTCAACAGTTTTCTAGTAAATATTAATTGTACGTACTGGCTAGACAGGATTGTTTATCACCACAGGAAATCCTAGTCGCATTTCGTACCTGCAAGTAATAAGCACGACACGCCATCCCTGTTTCCTGTGAAATACATTTCAATTTAAATTCTTTACCTTTTCCTTCAAAATATAATCTTTAGCTTTATTTTTTGGTGTTTAGAGTCTATAGTCATCATCTGATGATATTGCTGAGCCGATGATGATTATAGGAGAAGCCCCTCGTCAGCTTTTAGTCTTTTTTTCTAGCCTTCTGGCTAGTTGTGTACTATCAAGTTATTCGGATTAACTGATGATGGGATGTACAATTCTTCAATTCCTTTGTATTTGTGTGTTATACATGTTTGTTTTTGCGTAATTTTTCATTAGTTATTAGCAACAGTGAAAACTCCAATTAATAAAATTTACTACTTCTATAAATTCAATATTATCTTTTCAATTACAATTATTTATCAAAAATAAATTTTATTTTCTTAAACAAGAAATAAATAGGCTTTATAAAAATGTATAATATTAATGTACTACAGAAACTTACGAAAAAACCAACGTTTAACTATCGCCATGCGCTATATTGAAAATAGTAATATTGAAATGTATTTTTTAAGATCATTTTGTATACTTTAAACTGCAATAAAAACAAAAATTCTTTACATTTAAGTCAGTCTATTCTAGTATATTAAACAATTAACAGAACTTTGAAATTACGAACTTCGTTACGAACATTTATGAGAGAGCCCCACTGTGCAAAGGCCTAGGAATATTGGATATTAATTTAATATTAATACATCCAAGCATGGACAAATGTACAACAGATTCTATACGGGCCTGTTTTTACTTTTTGAAGTACGGAACCCTAAACATAACATAATACATATTTTTTCAACTTAAGAATACATCGTTTACAATTTTATTAATTATTTTTGTAAATACGTTTTTATATTATTGACCCAACATTATATATCAAAACCCAAATGAAACAAAAGTTAGAACTTCCCCTTTTACCGTTAGAAAATGTCTTACTGCTCTACTATAGCCTTAATTTTATTTATTTTTTTATTTTCCAACGAAAATTGCCTACGATAATGAGCAACTCTACTTAATGTGCAATTTCCTTATATCTGGTTTGGCTTTGATCCTTTGTCAGACGCTCCAGATCTTCAATTTCTGTGCCTACGAAAATTTTCATCATGATATTTACTTTGACTGATGATTTTAATCAAGGCGGGGGCGTTTTTTTCATATCTGCCAAATTCACCTTGATTTTTTTATATCAATGGAGAATGCTTATCACGTTCTATAATTTTAGTTAAGGAAGGATTTTATTATTTCTTATAGTTCAGATAGACTACTATGGTCCTACGTTAGGTGTGACCCTAGTGGTAAGACTCTCCACTCTCTGTTGATCTCTGGAGGTATTCTCCAGACACTCCAGACACAAAAATTAATACCCACAAACTGTCTTATTTATGGTCACACAACAACATGTAGTGCAATATAATATTATGTAAATAATGAGACAAGTAACACAAATAAAATCTAACTCTTTTATTTAGGTAAACACTTGATTAAAATTTTGCTAAATTAAAGGATAAATGGTAAACAAGCTTGCCTTATCCGGTGTAAGGATAATGAAATAAGTTTCGCCTTCTCCTTCTCACCTGTAACACGCGTTTTCCCTGGGAGGCGGGCGTACACAGCCTCAGTTTTAGTAACGAAGTGGGACGATTCACTCGTATTTCCATTTCTATCTTAAATTCGTACAACTGCTTAGAGTATTATTTATATTCTATAGTTCAAATCTAGATTCTAAATAATTTAACACTAGATGCACATGTTTAGTCATTCGTGTCGCGGACATGTATTTTCTTAATTTTAAATGGATCCAATCAATTATTTAAAAAGAATGACGGATAAAGAACAACTTAAGATCGGAGCGAAGAGGTTGCCGAGGAACATGTCAAAATTATTGGGCCTTGCTCACAAAATAAATATTGACGATTTATTACGAGTAAGTTATTTGTCTGTACGTATGTATTTGTATATAGTAATGAAATTAGAAGAGAGATATCTGTAAAACAGTTAAGTAAATAAAATCTAAGACTTACGTATTTGAATCGGTAACATACCGACCAAAACTAAATCGTAATTAACTGTAGCGATTTCACACCAAATAGAGGAACAAAATTTTTAAATAAAGCTTTATAGTAAGTTTTTACGCTTCTTCACTAAATTTCTCCTCTGTGAGAAAACTTGTGATTTCATATCTAGTCAAGGAGAGAGAACGGAGTGCCTCTACCTACTATCTCTGCATATAAGAGCTACGAGAGCTTCTGGACTGGACTTCTTACATGGGCTCCGAATTGTCTCTCACGATCCTCATGTATTAACACTACCTTAAATGTTATTTAGCAAGAACTATTATATTATATTACTATTATTATATTTCTCTCATGGGCAGAACCTACGACGGACGGCTCAGTAATCATTGAACTCTTTTCATCCAATTTAGGGTTATAGCAAAGAAAACTTTAAATTCACAGAATTTATATTTCCATTCCAAGATATGTATAAAATTAACCTTAATAATCTCATTTTTAATTTCAAAAACGTTCAAATATCATTGTTTTTTTGACTGAGTTTTTTATCTCACAATACAGGGTTTATTACATAATTATAAATCCTGAAATATCTCAAAAAGAAGATATTATTTTCGTTAATATAAAATTATATAATTTTGTATTTACTCAACTTAGAGTGCCGAACCCCCCCTTTGCAACCATTTTATAAATTTCGCTTGACGGTGCCGAATTTTAATGCCTATTTATCTAACTAGACCCAGGTATAAAATTAATTAAGCTTTAAGTAATCTTAATATAACTAAGCTTATCACATATGTACTTAGGCTGCGGAAAGCGGTAACGTCGATGATTTCCGTCGTTTGTACGTGACGGACCCTTCACGGCTGTCGGTGCGGGATACACGCGGACGCACTGCTGCCCACCAAGCCGCTGCAAGGGACAACGTGAACATACTGGAATTTATCAAAAACCAAAATGGAGGTACCTACACATGTATAATTTTATATCAACTTCGTCCAAATTTGGTAATTTGTTCTATATTCTTTTAAGATTTTAGGGTTTCTTACCTCAAAATATTTCACGATCGTGCGTTGGTATCAGGTTTAAATTATTAATATCAAATATACAAATCTATGGAGCTAAGAGCACGGAATAAGATTCTAAATCAATGCAATCAAAAGATAATAGCGTTTATGTATGGTTTTTGCTGTATTTTGCATTCATATGAAATTCACCAATTCAAAACCTATAGGGTACTTTCTAAGGACCTATGATAATGAAATTTGTAAAGTAGTGAGATCTTAAGGTACAAATAAAAAATATATCTGAAAAATGGAAATTTATTCATATAAATCACAGAAAATAAATTATTACAAACTTATATTTCTAATTTATTTCTTAGTAGAAAATCGCAGACTCGAATCTGTCAGTTTTTATATGTTGTACTTCCCGTTGCTGGTCAACACCAACAATAAAGAAATTGGTACGGAACCCTCAGTGGGTGAGTCCGACTTGCACTTGACCGATATTTATTTACATATACGTATTTAATATACATTGTTTTAGTCTTAGGCAAAAATATGAATAACGAGTTTAAAGTCTTTGTCTGAAGATATAGAAATAAAGTTAAACTTTATAAAATTCAAAGGAAATATAGTCTTAATTAGCTAATATATAAACAAACCTACTGCAAATTTTCAAATAAATAAAATTTATTAGTGCTTAACTTGAAAAGACATCAAGTAGATTTTTATTTATCCAAGAATAATAATATATTTAAAATATTAGTTCATCACTTTAAATAAATCTATAGTTTGCTTACAATAGGAGTCCATGAGCACCAGCATGATCCAATAAATTGTAGATATTTAGATGAATACACAATAATGAATATGTGTTACTTTGAAGCAATGAATTTAGGTCACAGACGTTTCAGCCAGCAGACATAGTTTTTTTAACATAACACCAGAAATGGAGAGCACTACTAGGAAATCAAAAATCGTTTATTATAAGCACTTATTATAAGTACGTAAATACGAATTATATAAGAATAACAATAGTAACATAATATAATATTTTACAGTTTAGTAAACCCATAAGTACTTGACCGAATAATTGCAAAACAGTGTAAGGGCAGAAGTGAAAAACGTTTATTCATTAATTATGCATACCTCGCTCTTGGGGTCTTATACCGTTAGAAATATTATTATGTACAGAAATTATTGCGTAGTCTACAGTCTACAGAATATAAAATGAAACTTTACTATTTTTTATGAATGTAAACCTAACAAAAAGAAAATTAATTTAAAACAAGTTTTCAAGATGTTTTTTCTTCATGGTGTGTTGGTGTCATTTGATATCCGTATTTGACGAAAGTATTGATTATATGTTCATTGTTATTAGAACAGAAGTCGTAATCCAAATTTCAGCTCAATTGGACTCTGGGAAGTGGGTCCAATGGACCTTGGAAGATTTTACAAACACTAACAATCGGCAAGTTTAAAAACATGTAATACAAGGAACCGAGCCAACGCTAAGTTTGTAACTCTGTACATATTAATTCAATATTTTAATTATCTCTATTATATATAAGTTATATTTATAAGGATGTCTTTGTAATGATAACAATTCCAAGAATTAATTTTAAAGGTTCCATTATACAAATATTCAATTACTTAAGCTAATGGGTTACTTGCAGTATTTTTTCTATAAAATTATTTAGTTACTAGTAGATAGTAAATTTATCTGATAGCCATGACCTAAAAACAATTAGCATCAAACTGCGTACATTTTTAAAGTAACTTACATTGTTTTTCTTATACGCTAGATGAAAAGTATAGATTTCCTATACGAATCGATCAGTTTCATAAAAAATTTCGAATGTATATAAAATTTTTCGAAATATTTTAATATACTCTTAATATAACCAAAAACAAAATAATAAGTACTGTTTATTATTTTTGCCTCGCCTCTTCACAGATCTTAATATTGCCGACAATGCTGGGAATACTCCTTTGCACGTGGCTGTCGAAAATGAATCACTCAGAGCAATAGAATTTTTACTTGAACAGTAAGTACTACATCTTACTAACAAATATTTTTAATACTTATACTTTTTTTTTACTTTTTTAATCTAACGATATATGCAATACCTTCAATCATTTATATTACTTAAATACATCAAATCTTGTAGTTAATATATATCTTCTATATCTATATATATATATATATAACATCGAAAGGTCACTCACTCATCACGAAATCTCAGAAACTACAAGTGCTAGGAATCTCAAATTTTGCTCGCTAAGACGGGAATTTGCAATATTCGACTTCTAAGTGGATGAAATGGGGAGTGAAAGTTTGTATGGAAAATTATTTAAATCGCAGCCGTTTTTTATAAGATTTGAAATATAGACTCTTATTTCATTGAACACATGTTTCATGGTTTATTAGGATTCACTCTCTAAACTGACAATATTTTCATAAATATATTTAATAAGTGTTCGTATAGTCCAAGCGGGCGAAGCCGCCCAAATCCACTAGTATAAAATATTTTCGTTAGACACAGGAGATTTTTATATACTATATATTTATAGAGATTAACCGATAATATTATATAATAAAATATTTATGACCAAGAATTATTTATTTTAGGACAATCAATACAAGCATACTAAATGAAAAATCACAAGCACCCATCCATCTGGCAACGGAACTGAATAAGGTAAAAAGAATATAAGATATTTAAAATTAATTTATGTAAATTTTTGAAATCTTTCATCTCTATTTATATATTTAGGTATCTGTGCTTGAAGTATTTGCAAGATATAGAAGCCAATTTAATGTGGATTTGGGTGGAGAACACGGCCGGACTGCTCTACATTGTGCTGCTATCCATGATCATGACATTTGCGCCAGGATCTTGGTTCACACATTAAATAATATTTTTTGTTTTGTTTTTTTGAATTTATTATGTTGATCTTAATAACAGCTAAATAAAGTACCATATACAAGGCTTATTACAGCTAATATATATTTTTGGTGTGTTAATTAGCACTTTATTTTTGTTACCTTAAATGTTAGAATATAATAGATAATCAGTGAATAATCATAATTTTGTTCACGCTACCAGATAACGGATATGGGAGCGCAATGGAAACGTCCCTGTAATAACGGGTACTATCCGATTCACGAAGCAGCAAAGAATGCTTCTTCAAGAACAATGGAAATCTTTCTTCAATGGGGAGAATCTAAAGGTTGCACTCGTGAACATATGATATCCTTATATGATAATGAGGGAAATGTCCCTCTCCACTCTGCTGTACATGGCGGGGATATAAGAGCAGTGGAACTGTGCCTCAGGTCCGGTGCGAAGATCTCAACTCAACAACATGATCTGTCCACTCCAGTCCATCTTGCGTGTGCTCAGGTTTGTAAAGCGATATTATTGTCAACTTACTTTAACTGTATTAGTTAAATATGTTTTTAATATTCCACATTTTTCTGAAAGACTGTATCTAAAAAAAATATATTAACATTACTAAACACTTAATCTAAAAGTCCACGTAAATCTTCTCTTCTTTTTTCAGGGTGCTCTCGAAATTGTAACTCTGATGTTTACAATGCAGCCAGCTGAAAAACAGTCATGCCTCACCTCGTGTGACGTACAACGGATGACTCCTTTACACTGCGCAGCCATGTTTGACCATCCAGACATTGTGAGCTATTTAATTGCTGAAGGTTCTGACATAAATCCTTTGGATAAAGAACGGCGTTCACCACTGTTGCTAGCAGCTTCGAGGGCCGGATGGAGAACAGTTCATAAATTGGTATATCAATATTTTTAGCGCATACTAATTTATTAATTTTAATTAGATATTTTGATTGATCTAATATATTGGTTCATATAATAATAATTTAATTTTAATTATATCCAGAATACCTCCAGCCTCCAGAATACAGCGGAAAGTGGGAAGTGTTATAACTCTAGGCTCTCTAACTCTAGACTCGTGAGTAGAGGGACTACTTACGAGATAGAGGGTGAAGTTGAAAAAAGAATTGAATAGCCATAGTCAATGATTATTTATTTATGTTATCAGTTACATACAATAAATATATTACAGATAACATTGGGCGCCGATGTGGAGCTTAAAGATATCAACTCGAGAAATGTTCTACATCTAGTTGTAATGAATGGCGGAGACTTAGAAGATTTCGCTGCTACTTGCAAAGTAAGAGCTATTTTTTTTCATAATTGTTGTATAATATTCAATTATTATTTTTATACAAAATATCTAAATCAATATTGGGTGGCTATACTTATTCATATTTTTTCTAAACACATTATAATTATGTACTGTGTAAACTAACTAAATACCTGAATTTTAAAGTTATTACTTTTTACTACGGTTAAATGAAATGAAATCGCCATCTATCACAACTTTGAGAAAGGCTTTGTAACTTATAATGGACAACTTCTCAATAACTTTATTATTGAGAAGTTGTCCATATAATAAGTTATCGATGACGACAGTTTTACAAAACCTAAATAAATATATTTTAAATATTTTTAATATTTTAAGTAACATAAAACTTTTTTACTAATTGGTTACCTTTAGCACCGCTGCGATAGAAGCCTGGTTAAGCTGCTTAATGAAAAAGACAACACCGGCTGTTCACCTCTTCATTACGCCAGTCGCAAGGGACACATAAGATCTTTGCAAAATCTCATACAGCTCGGTGCTAGTATTAATTTGAAAAATAATAACAACGAAAGTCCATTACATTTTGCGGCCAGGTAAAGTGTAGCACATCTCTCACATCTATCTATAAAATAGTTTGAAACCACATTAAAATCAGAATATTTATCTAAAATAGTCAGATATGGTTGTGAACATAAACTGCTGATATATTAACTCCATCAGAAGAGATGAGTCGTCTTTTAATTCTTATATTTTAAAATATCAAATATTAATATATCATTTTAAAATGTTAAACACACCGAAGAAAAAAATACTTAAAATTATAATAATACGGCTGTTTCAACGGATTTTTTAATTGTAATTAACATGTTATCAGATTCGGGCGCTATCACACTGTTTGCCAGTTGCTGGACTCTGATAAAGGAACTTTCATCATAAATGAGAGCGACGGAGAAGGGTTGACACCCTTGCATATTGCTTCTCGTGAAGGTCACACTAGGGTGGTCCAGCTGTTACTTAACCGTGGTGCCTTACTGCACAGAGACCACAATGGCCGCAATCCACTACATCTGGCCGCAATGAGTGGATACACCCAGACAATAGAACTGCTGCACTCAGTACATTCTCATTTGCTTGATCAATCGGACAAAGATGGAGTACGTATTGTAAATCAGCGTGGTTTTGCTTATATAAATATAAGTCGTTTTAATTTATGTTTAATTTTATTTTATATTTCTTCTTTCTATTTGGTATACTATTTCCATCATTTATGTTCAGAATACGCCCCTTCACCTGGCCACAATGGAAAATAAGCCTAATTCAATAGCTCTGCTGCTATCTATGGGCTGTCGCTTGAATTACAACAATTTAGATATGAGCGCTATAGACTACGCCATCTATTATAAGTTCCCGGAGGCTGCGCTGGCTATGGTCACCCACGAGCAAAGGTAATTCACTTCATCGTTCACATACTTCTCACTACTACATTTTTTTTTTGACGTTTGAAATTTATTTATAAAAATATTTCCGTGATAATTTCAGTACGTATGTATTTAATATGTCTCACAGAATGCAAGGACTATAAGTTCGAATCTCTGTAGAGATAGTTAATGTATAATGTTAATTCTATAATACCTAAATATTATTTTTTTATACGCAGAGCAAAAGAAGTAATGGCCCTACGGTCTGATCGTCATCCTTGCGTGACACTTGCTCTCATTGCGTACATGCCGAGAGTATTCGAAGCGGTACAAGACAAGTGCATCACTAAGGCCAATTGCAAAAAAGATTCAAAAAGCTTCTATGTGAGTAATACACGCATAGACTACTGTATTCATATCACTTTTCTTTTTCTTTTCTTTCTATATTCTATTAGTACATGTTTATAAACTGAAGTTATATATGAAGTAAAAATATTGTTATTATAACGTTTAGATAAAATACAACTTCGATTCTCTGTGCCCTCAACCGAAAGTAGATGAAGATGGTGTCAAAATTTCAGAGAGCAAATCATCGAAAATACCGTTGCCCGCCTTGAATGTGAGTTAAATATAAGCACTAAAATAATGACATATTATAATTTTGAATCGCAGATTAAATATTCATTCGAATACTACGAACATTCGAAGCTTAAGATCGAAGCGCTGAGACAGGCGCGGAACGACGCACAGTATCGCCCAGAACCGTTGTGTGTTATCAACGTGAGTCAGGTGGCTCCTCAGAACAGCACAGTGATGGCTAGCACTAATTGTCTAGCACTCTTGTGTACAAACACTATGTTGCAAATGCACATAAAATAATAGTAATATACAGTGTAGACTCTATCGTATAAACGTCACCTTTATTGATTGTTGGCGTCATATTATATACCGAAAATAAAAAAAAATGTTCTCTGCTTAGATTATCTTACACTACAAAAAGTATAAAATACTATATAATATTATAAGTAAAAAAAAGTTACTCGTAAATCGTAAATTAAAATAACATTTGGTTTTATTGTAATGCAAGCCTGTACTGTCCCATTGTTGGGCAAACTCCTCTCTCCATTTCTTCTACTGTTACCTATTATCTTACCATTAGGCTTTAGGCACTTACCATTAGGCATTAGGCACTTACCAGTCAGGCTCTTTCATGGTTATTCTCCTTTTTGAGTTTGGAATCCAACCCATATAAAATTTCGCCTAAGACTCTTTAGACCTGCGGTAGAAAATAATTATAATAAATATTTTCTTTATTTAAAGCCATTAAATATGTAGCCCCTTGTATAGAGTTTGCACTGTAACTGTATTTAACTGTAACTGTATTTAACTGTAACTGTATTTAAAAATCACATAACATATAACACCATGCAAATGTACATTCATATTACCACATCAGCATGCCATTCGCCACATACATAACGTTTAACTCTGGTTTGGATTACTTCATTAATTCTAACGAGATAAATAATTTTAGACGAGTTATTGGATACTTTCTCAATTTTTATAGGCAATGGTAGCTCATGGCCGTGTTGAGCTGCTGGCTCACCCGTTGAGCCGGAAATATTTACAGATGAAGTGGAACTCCTATGGAAAATACTTTCACCTGGCTAAACTGATATTTTACTGTATATTTTTGATGAGCGTCACAGTATACACGTCCTGTCTTATGTCACCCAAAATTAAAACGAATGTGAAAGATTTTGGAGAGAAACAAGTATTTAATCAATCTTACCTCGAGGGTACGTATCATTTTACTGGTATTACTTTTTACCAGGGAATAATAAATTTATAATATTATAATTTTCTGTTTACAGATAACGAAAATACGAGCGTAGTAATATGTGGAAGCACTGCAATTATCCTGTTTTACAATTCAATATGCCTGTTACGAGAGATATGTAACATAAAGGACCAAAAGTGGCACTACATAGTCGATCCTTCG
Source organism: Heliconius cydno galanthus (assembly GCA_036379175.1). Lineage (NCBI taxonomy): Eukaryota > Metazoa > Arthropoda > Insecta > Lepidoptera > Nymphalidae > Heliconius > Heliconius cydno. The sequence goes on along the minus strand of JAKRZM010000943.1, from coordinate 115,926 downwards.
AACTACATGTCTTGGATGTTGTATATAAGCTCTGTTCTCATGGTCCTTCCGTCGGTATATCCTATTTATGGAAATATCCAGGTTTGTTCGTGAAATATTTTTTATTGAAATCGCATAGCACTTAGCCAAATTTTATGAGTAATATATTGTTTTAGTCAGTAATAATGTTTATATATTATTATTTCAGCACTCGGCCGCATCAATAACTGTTTTCTTAGCTTGGTTTGAATTGTTGTTATTACTACAGCGATTCGATCAAGTTGGAATATATGTGGTGATGTTTTTGGAGATCTTTCAAACTCTTATAAAAGTGTTGATGGTGTTCTCAATACTATTTATAGCATTCGGATTGTCGTTCTTCGTTTTGCTTTCAAATGTGGGTCATGAAAAGGTGGTATTTATTATGAGCGATTGGGATTGGGTAAATAATTTTATCTGACTTGCTCAATTTTTAAATTTCTATTTAAATTGTTTCAAATTTTTTAAACAACATTTTTGTAATTTATTTACCATATTATAATATTTAACACAATTAGATATTGAGCAAGGCAGAATTATTAAGCAAAATTTCAATTATTTTGATTTTTTTTATGTACTGTTTAAACATTCGAATCAATATTTTTAATTTTGATTTTTGGAATTAGGAGAAATAAATGAAAAATAATTAAAAATAAATGAAATTTTGTTTGAACTCTTTTATACTTGTTTAATATACTCGTATAGCTGGTCATTCATGACGTCATGAAAATTATTATAATTAATACAATTTTATTGGTTAAGTTGAGCTCAGCGAAGTATTTAACCAAAGCGTCAGCGAATTCATTTCGTATATTATAAAATATAATTATTACATGTAAAATGAAATTTAATTGAAATTGAAATTTAATTCAAAAACGACAGATCTAACATGTGTTTTTGCAGGGACAGCACCTTTCTTTCAGTAGTGTACCAATGTCTTTGATGAGAACGTTCGCGATGATGCTTGGTGAACTTGACTTTGTGGGAACCTACGTACAGTCGTATTATAAACACGGAACAGACGCCCTCATGCTTTATCCCATTCCGACATTTTTGATTCTCGGATTGTTTATGGTACTGATGCCGATTCTTCTGATGAACTTGCTTATCGGTTTGGCGGTTGGAGATATTGAGAGTGTAAGGCGCAACGCACAACTGAAGCGTCTCGCTATGCAAGTAAGAACTTAATTGTGAACTAAATTTTATAAAAAAATACAAATGTTGACGAATTATTATTTTAATTTAATTACCTATATATCAACAAGTATTCACAACATGATGATATGGCGCATTGGCACAACTCTGTGAATGTAGACGTTAAAGTAGTGGGTTTGATTTCCACTCGGGTTAATACACTATTATTTAATAATATTTTCATTTTTTTGCTCTGGTAACGTGTCGTTCAGTTCCACCACTCAACACGGAATCGCCTCGAATATTCGATTTCAGAAAGTGGAGAAAGTGGTTCCCTCTGCCTATCCTGCCATATGCGGGATACAGCGTGAATCTGAAAAAAATCACGCTAAAGATTTTTAAAAAAATATTCCTTAATTTCAAGGTGGTTCTACATACTGAACTGGAAAGAAAATTATCAGCTTTTTGCTTGGAGATAGTTGATAAAAGTACTATACTGATTGAATACCCGAACAATAAAAAATGCAAACTTGGCTTCTTCGACTTCATCTTACGCAAGTGGTTCTACAATCCTTTCACTGATGACGGTTTGTTATGAAATTATTTATTAGAATATATATTCTTTATAAGCAAAATTGATTTAGGGTGGTTTATTTATTAGAAATTTTAATACAAATATTTCTTCAAGCGGGATATGAACTCGTTATTTCATTAGACAGCAAAAAAGGCGCCTTGATGGCGTTTTTATGAAATATTTTTTTAATAATCTTTCTTTTATTTAGCTGTAGGGTTAGACCTTGTACTGGAGAGCAACGATGACTATATATCCGCTGAACTTGAAAAAAACAAAAGGCGTATCCGAGAAATGTCGCAGTCAATTGATCAAATACATACCTTGACGCGTTTGATTGTTCAGGTAATACTTGTGTAAGAGTAACTTATGACATGATACAAGGAAGCATCCATCAAAGATGCATGTTCTCCTAATTGAACCCATCCTTACAGTATGGAAGTGATGGCGGTTGCAAGCCTTAACATAAAGCCTTATTTTCTAGGTATCTTTTAAAGATATTTTCTTTCTCTTTCAAGACCTTTTTGAAATTTACACTGAACGTCAGATTCGGTATTCTACACAGATTTTGTAAAAATAAAATATAGTCAATATTTACTTGCAACTCTATGTAGAGGTCTATAACACTGTAGATTTCATTAACCAAGTATAATAAAATGGAAATGGCACAAGACCATAAGATTTATTACACATTGCAGAAAATGGAGATCAAAACTGAAGCAGATGATGTAGACGAGGGAGTCTCTCCATACGAGACGCGAGTGGTACCACGTTGGAGCTCTCCGCGAATTCGTAATAAACTGCGTTCGGCATACTCCTTCAACAAAGGTGGTTAAACTAAGCACACCGTCGGTCGTGCTGAGGCCTAGTCAACGTTACTAGATTCAACCTTGGAGCTCCAGCTCCCAAAAGGCCCTATGCACGAGGTATTTTCTTTGAACAATTCTCAATCTTCTTATCCACCTCAAATTTGCATTTTGTGCAAATAGTAGTTTAGGTATTTTTAATGGTTAATTATTATTCTTCATATAACAAAATACGTATAAGTTTCAGCCGAACGCCAAAATATTATGTAATAATAAAAGAACAACTCAATACTAGTCCAATTTAACCAAAATTAAATATAATTTATATTTGTCATTTTTAATAAAATAATTCTACAAGGTAATTTTCTATAAGTATTTGGTAAATCAATTCTGTAAAAGAAAAACTAAATACAACAAGTATATTTGCCAATTTGAAAAGGTTTAGACCTAAAAATTAAAGTATGTTTGGGGCCTTTGTAAAAGAAGATGTGTATTTTTGGAGTGAACGATTTATTAAAAATATTCAGGTAGTTCATAAAATAGGTATATGTATGTCTATAAATGTTTACTTTTACGAGAAATAACTATCAATAAATTATATTAAAAAAAGACAAAAAATAATATTTTATTGTATTGCGTATTGTATTGTATTGTAAAGTAATTAAATAGTTCTAAAATTAGTACGAAGAAACTATTTCCAGAATAAGAAATTAATATTTTACAAAAAATTATATATATTTAACATTTTATAATAAGAAGTGCTTTTATGATAATGTTTACTTTTATATAATCGTATATTTACATTTTACACAATACTTATTCACACTATTATTTTTAAAGAAACTATAAACAGGGTTCGCAAATTATACAAATTACTTATCCATCCCTTCTTATAAAATCGAAATTATATAATTCAATGTACATAATATTATTATATTATGCTTCCATAAGCATTATCTACTTGGGCCATCCCAAGTGGGAATACGCATTTTGGGCTGTTTTAGGTTGGTCGGTTGCTATAACAAACCAATTAATGTTTAAATAAATGTAAAGTTAAAATAATTATTACTAATCCATTTAAAATAATATTATAAAAATTTTATGGATATCCGTATAATACATACAGATAACTAAAAATGTTGTTATTTTACGGATACGGATATCAAAAATGCTTAAAGTTAGATCGAAATAAATAACTTATTATAAAAATACGAGTAAATCATGATCTTGAATATACAAGCTAGTTTTAATAGAAGTAGGTTTAAGTTAATTTATCAAGTAGTACTTAAGAAACAAAATTATTACATTAAGTTAATTATATTAAAATGTTCTCGTAGAGCCGCTGTATAGCGCACAAAGTAAAATTAGAATTTAACATAATTTAGAAGTAGTGCATAATATAATTATTGTCTATTAAAATATTATAACTGTTTTAGTATTATTCACGAAGGCTTAGCTATGGCACAAATAATTATATCTTTATAATTTCACTATATCTTTGTTCGCATATTATGTTGTTTTCTTAGAGATATTAGAAAATGGTGTGGCTGTAGAAGCCCAAATCCGTATTTTTTACAAGCTAAAGCTATTTAGGCTTTATATTTTTATTTTTTTGTCTGGCTTTTTATAATGTAGCTGATTCAAATCAATTCTACATATACGTTTTATATTAGGACCATAAGGAATTTGTAGAATAAGATCGATTCAGTAGCTGTAATGTGAACAGAATTGAAATAAAAATAAAAACTATTTCACGAAAATCAAAATATAACATTTTAAAGAACTACTAATGTGTGTAGAAAGAGAAATGTATTTTTATATAAGTATCTTAGTATAATTATTAATGAAATTAACTATTTTATAAAATATTAATAAAATGTTTATTAGCCGCTGTATAAGACACAAATTATAGATATGAAAACGATTCACTGTTAGGTGTTAATTCTAAAATATAAAATATATAAAACTTAAATTAGTGTAAACATCACTATTTTTAATCATAAATATAGAGAAAGAGTAATCGCAGTGTAAAAAGTTGTTATCAATTTCCTATTATCAATAAACAACTACAAGGTACAATAACTACAACACATACAACACTTTCTTTCTTTTCCTCACTGGCAGCCACTTAGTGCTTGCATTTCTTCAGGGACAGAGACTCTCTTCTCTCTCTCTCTCTCTTCCCTACCCAACCGGTGTCGCTGTAAAAGCCAATAGGGCTAACATCATTAACCTCATGTTCGAAAAAAAAAAAAAATCTACAACACTTTGTGTAAGACCCAAAATAATATAATACACTATAGTATAAATTAGGATATAAAACAGAGAAAATATGGCCAAAATGGTGTTATAGAATATACGGAGATATACGGTGTTATAGAATATAAGAATTCAAAAGCTGACGTAAACCTTATACTTTGCTTATAATAATATCTTCAAGTGTCATTTAGAGATATGAGACATTATAACTGTATGTCTAATTAAATGAATATCTAGAAGTTGATGTCAATGTAGTATATATTTCAGTATTGCTAGCCCTAAAAGAATAAAGCTTTCATTAAATAAACTTTTAGTAACTCGTGTAAGAGAATAAAAAGATTTTACATATAAGTTAACCAATTATTTAAAAATATCAAAATATTTGTTTAAAACAAAGTTTTCTATGAAAAATACAAATTTCCCGTTGTTATTTATATGGGAAATCTAAAACGGCGATGATGCGCCTCTTAATATAAAAATTAAGAGATGCCCTTTTAGCATACGTATTTTTTTGGAGTCCAGAACAAAACTTTCACTATAATTTAAAATATATATATTTTTTGGGGTTTCGCAGTACATTGTTATATAATTATTTTTTAATTCATATTAATAAGTTTAATTATAACCAAACTCTAGTAATTAAGTTAATCTTGTATTAGTAATGTTAATTATCTACTTGTCATTTGTTCTTAAATAAATCTAATATTAATGTGATTTTTTTTTTATTTTTACGTTCCTGTTGCATTTTCTATGTAGCGTTTTGTGATATAACATATTATAGATTTGTTTACATAATTTTTTTTTTTTTTTTTTAACAGCAATTAAACCTGCAACTGCCTCATCTGGGCATTAAGCTGGTGGTTAGGAGCTTACAGACATTGGTGGTATACGCCCATTGGCATAAACACATAATGTAACGGTCTCCTGAGAGATCCTATTTTATGATTGCAGAAGATCCTGTGGGGTCCTCCTTTTAAGTCTTTTAAATGAGCTAGCTGGATTCATTAATTTGCAAGCTGGGATGTATTTTTATGCGACGAGAGTATGACTTAAGTTTGTTGGTAATTTCTACTCTCACTGTAGGTATCCTTAGATCTCGATGTAGCTGAGTTAGTGACAAACCAAGGGGCATTCGTTATTATGCGAAGAGTTTTTGATTGAAAGCGTTGGATTATGTCTAAGTTTGAGTCGCTTGCAGTCCCCCAGCAGCAGTTTACATAAAATGTAAATAATTTTATTATGAGTTTCTTACCTGGAAGACAGATACATTTCTTATACTAATTAATTTAAATTGGTATATATTTGAGGCAGATGCAGGGGCACAAGTGGGTTCGATCCCTACTGGGGGAATGAATTATTATTTATTAATATTTTCATTTCATCCCTCTGGCACCAAGGCAAAAGTCAGAGATTAAATTCCGCAATTTAACATGCAATGCCTCAAAATAATCGCCGGAAAGTGGAGAACGTACTATCTTAACACAAGGTTCCCTCCCTCCCCGTACATATCCCTGCTATATGCAGGATATAAATTTACATGTTATTTTTAATTTATTTAACAATCTAACTTACTTACTTAAAAAAACATAATTTAAACCTATTTAAAACTTTATAAAAACATACTACATTACCAAAAAAAAGAAAAAAACCGAAAATCAACAAAATTGTTCTCATTATTTTCCCCATGCAATTTTCAGCTCTGGTAAAGTGAAAGCTTGTTAATTTTCTATGACAGGGCAAAGACCTCTACTTGTATTAATGAGATCACACCGAGTGCCCATACTTACACGATAAACTATGTCGTTATAAGAAGCCATAGCATCTCACTTTTGTGGGGAAACAGATAAATATCTAATACTATATATAAACTGCATGTTTGACCGTTCATCAATCATTTCAATATGAACTAGTGGCTGCCTGCCGCTTCGTTTGCGTGACCTTTTCGAAACTTGAGTAGAAAAGTAAATAATAGAAAAGTAAGTAAGTAGTTGAAAAGTAAATAATTTAAATATAATCATTGCCCCAAATCGTAACCGAACTTACACTTGTCCCATTTATGTTTATAATTACTTAATTATTTCTAAGACACTATGTTAATATCTCTTATAGATTAGATGAACTCCTGAGGTTCAATATAAAATATTCAGAATTTCAAAGTAAGCTATATCCATGTTGCCTAGGTCCAATAGTTCCCGTAGTTTTTGCGTGAAAAGCAAAAATCATATATTTGAGCTTGTTTTACTTACATATATAAAAGTATAAGTTTCGATTATATAAGCGCCTATACGTATATAAGCGCGAACTCGCTACTGCAAAGGGGAGAAGTCGTTAGATGTATATATTTAATTTTATTTAATTCCACTCAGGAGAATGATTTATTATTAATAAATATTTTAATTTCTTTGCTCTGGCACCAAGGCAACAACCCGGCGTTGAGTTCTACCACTCATCACGCTATACCTCAATAATTTGGTGGAGAGTGGAGAAAGGAGTTTATTAACACCTAGTTCTGTCTGCCTACCCAGCTATATGCAGGGAACAGCATGAAGCTGAAAAAAAAATTGTAAGCACCTAAATGGAATAAGCTAATGAAGTTATACTTCTAACAACTGTCAGTTTTACTCGTGAAGTAATTGAATTACTTCGTGAATTAGTTCGTCTTCAGGGATTTAAAGCCCCACTTACCTTCACTCGTGCCACGTAAACGTCATATTATATACTGTACATTAGTTATGAATAACTAGGAGACTACACACGGCTTCGTCTGCTTCAACTTATTGTTATATTATAAAACATCCTTTTATAAATAGTAAGTAGCCTGCCTATCTTCTGATGTATAAGCTATATCACTATAAAGTTTCACCTAAATCCGTTCAGCAGTTTTTGCGTAAACGTGAAACAAACATCCATCCTCTCAATTTTTCACATTTATAATATTAGTAGGATATCGTTTTATAAATATGCCAATATAAAACGCATGCTATAGTACATGATACAAAAGAAATTTATATAATAACACCGCGTAATGGCTGCAAAGTTGTAAAATGGAATGTGATTAAGTGTATGTACAAAGAAGGTTGTCATGGTGCAGTGGGAGGCAAGCAATGGTAGTGGGTTCGATTCGCAGTCGGAGGAATAAATATATTTAAGAAATATTTTCATTTTCACTTGTTGTGTTGATTTTCACCACTAAACACACAACGTCTGAAAAATTGGTGGAAAAACGGGAGGAGGAGTATCTTAACATTAGGTTTCCTTTCCCTAGCCTGCTAAACGGGAAAAAGCGTGAAGTTGCTCACACCATAAATTAAGCAAAAAATTGCCATCCCAGTGCTTTTAATCTTTTCCCGCTCATAACATCATCTCGATTTGCATTAGTGACCTGAATTTTCATATATACCGGTATATTGCCGGCTTAGAGTGTAAACCTGCTAACAGCCTATTAATTTTTAGGAGAGACAACTAAGTTTAAAAACTATGAGTATTAGAAGATATATACTTAATTTTTTTTTTATTTCGAAAATTGATTGGTATTTGGTGTGAAATAAAATAAAGGTCTATTTTGTTTATTTTTACACTTAGACGAGAAAAGAAGAGAATCAAAATAACAGATTATATATTATTATTCCAATATCAGATTTCACTACAGCCATTAGTGAAAGAGTTTTGTTTTATACATTTCCACTAAAGCAAATGTCAAAACTAAATTTTGAAAACTTTCATCAATCAATACTTAATGCCATACTAAGCAAAATAATCTGCCAGTGGCAGATTATTTTGCGCCTGTCATCACAAAATCAGGCCATTAAAAAAAAAAAAAAAAATGTGTCCCCATGTACTCTATCTACAACAGCGTACATCTGACACAAATGTGCGTACAATTTATTTTATACAAATAAACGTGTCGTTCGAAGTAATTTTAGCTTTCCAACCCAACACATTATTATAATATTTAGGCAATAAAAGCTTATTTTCCGAGCTGATGATTCTGCATGCGTGCAATCAACATCGAGCAAAAGAAAAAAAACATCAAGTGGGTATTGTCCTCGTGTAATAATAGGAGAAATTTAACACCATTGTTCCCCTTCCTAGTCAAACATAATATATATTACAAGTAAAGTTTATTTAACGTTTCAAACGGATGGAAACTGTACCGAATACACAAAATTGAATAAGATGACTAAAAGGAGTATATTATTATGCATCAGCCTTTTAAATTTTTGTCAGTCTAACAACGTGAGCCATCCTCAGGCTAAAATTATTAATGGCCGAGGTATATTAAATGGTCTTTCTCTTCCTAAATGGATTAGAACTCATAACTTACGAAATAGATTTCCCGACAAGCAGATAGCTGAACCACGATTTTGGCCACCCGTGCAGAAGGAGAGTAGATGTAAGTATCTTTAATTTTCATTATGTGTGTGATACGATAAGTTTTTTATTCAGACGAATGAATGAATATATCAAATATTAGTATCTAAGTTACTTATTTATTGCTATTAAGCGAATTTACGTAAAACTTGCATTTCAATTTATTTATGTGTAATCTAATAAAATAAAAAAATATATACGAGTATTTATAAATGAAATATATTTGACTAATAGATTATGAAAGTGATTATTAAAAGTCTTATCTGTCTCTCCGTCTGTCAAGACCGTTTATATCCAGATTATGTGGAAGTATAGAGCTGAAATTAATATTTAGGTTTATGGTCTAAAACCACAGAAAAAAATTTAGCCTATAAATCAACTCATTCAAAAGACACGATTTGAAATGTGTCGTTTTTGCCGCATTTTTTATGGAATTCGGTGCGTAATTAATGGAATTCCTTGGCCCTATACTTATGAAGTTTAGGAGGGAATTAGAACATACAACACAAATAAGGCTAAAATCTGAAAACTGAAAATTTATAGATATTTCATAGAAAAACATAATTACAAAATTAAATTAAAATATTAATATTAATGATATCCAAAGATGCGTCTGTCCGTCATAAAAAACGCCTATATGCTCGTAAGCTTAAAATTGTCTATGTTTATAAGTTCTACTTTTCGTATCATTTACAATATCTAATCATAATATTGGTACGGAACTCTCCGCAGGAGCCTGACTCGCACTTAACTCTCACTTAACCAGTATCTTTTTTTATTGAATAGCTGTTCAGGTTTTATACCTGAACAAGATATACGATATAATTTGGATAGTATTATAAAATCTGGCACACCAGATGTAGAACCATCACAGACCAGCTTTAATACTGTAAGAAATATTGAAATAGTGCCATAACGGAGAGTGTAATGAAAGATGCGTCTGGCACAACTTACAGAAAGAATGACAGAGTTTATTATTAAATTTTAACAATATCTGAAATCAGCACAGATGTATATTACATTAGTATTAAAAATATTAAGGTTAATATTTAATAGTTTTATCACTCTTGTTTTCAATTTTATTGTCGGCTTAATTTTTATTTTTTATGTTTAGTCTTTTAGTTACAAGCACAAATAAGTTTCCTAAAAAGAAAATAACACTGTTTACAACAGACAAAATAGTATAACTAATTATATTAATTAAAACGTTAATTTAACAAACTTTCACAGTCCTGTCGTTATTCACTGTCGTAACGTTCCCTAACGGCGCTTGTACTGGCGCGTCTGGGGACAACGGTACCTGCATGACAGCACGCGAGTGTTCCTCCAGGGGCGGCTCCGCGAATGGATACTGTGCTAATGGATTTGGACTATGCTGTATATGTGAGTATTATTATGCTATATATATGTACTAGTGGACCCGAAGGTGGCTACGCCCGCTTGAACTATACGAATATTTATTAAATATATTTATGAAATTATTTTCAGTTTTCAATAGAGAGATGCGTTAAGCAAGCTCATTTTGGGTGACGTTTTCTAACAACAAACTTTGCAAATCGTTGCTTAGCAACAGTCGCATAGCGACGGTTGTTATTAACATGGCGGAATAAATTGCATTTCAAATTAATAAGTATTTTAATATATTGGTATTCTAGCTTCTATAGAAATATAATTTCAATCTAGATGAAATGCTAAAAGTGACTATTATATTTATTTCATAAGGATGAATATCAAAATGACGCGGTAACGAACGCGGTTGCGTAGCGACGATGGTTGTTATTAACATGGCAGAATAAATTGCATGTCAAATTAGAAAGTATATTAATTTATTAGTATATATGTGTAATGTAATATTATATAGCCTATAGCACTTCTGAAGAATGCAGCTTTCATACAAAACAAAAACAAAGTAAATCGATCCAGTAGATCCAGAGATCTTAGCGTTCAAACAAACAAACAAACAAACAAACAAACTCTTCCGCTTTATTATATTAGTATAGATATCGAAAATATTACAAATATGAGAAAAAAAGTATCCTATGTTCATCCCGAGACCCTCAAGTATCTCTATATGAGTATTTTATCACAATTAAATTAGCAGTTTGGCTCTGATTGCGTAAAATACAGACAGACAGAGTTACTTTCGAATTTATAATATAGGTATGGATTATGCTCTTGTTTTTATTTCAGTTATGATATCGGAAAATGGCATACATTTTGTTAATTTGGGACTAACTTTCATGTAAATCAATTGCAAAATCGTTCCAAAAAGTTTAATTGGGTACAGGTAAAAGTTGAATTAGGTACTGTGTTAAAATTAAAGTAGGTTGTAGCATAAATGCTCCTAATATACTAACTAGCCTTATATAGTTCGTATAGTATCAGCTGATATTAAATTTTGCTGATATTAAATCTTAACAGAAAATGTATGCTTATGAATTCAGTTTTCATCTTTAATATTTCCTAAAGCACTATTGTTAAGTTTTGAAATTATATTGACATTTTCAACTATTTTTAGAGACGATTAGGTAATGTTATTAGTTTTATAACTATAAATATATGTAGGTATTATAATTTAACGTCAAATAAATTAATTTAATCGGACAAATCATTAATAATTTTGTTTGAAAAAAACACTTTTTCAATTTTGGCAAAATCTCTTTTGTTTTAATATTTTAGGCTTTTATAGAGTAGCTGAAACTGTGGTTTCATTTAAAGTGGTGATTACATAAACATTCTGTATATTTGTAACGATATTTGAACGATAGCTTTACAAACCTTGTGCTAAGCGGTAGAGGCACACAAATTTAACTTAGAAAAATATATATATTTACAGTTTATATATTTTTATGATCGGATTACAAAAGGTGCATCAGTGCCATAACATAAAATGCATAAAAATATTATTGACAAAATGACAATAAGAATTGCTTTTGCTTAAATTTTATGTGGATAAAATTCTATTAAGTACATTTATTCTGTTTCAGTTATGACGTCTTGTGGCAGTAGCACGTCTGAGAATGGCACATATTTCGTTAATTCAGGTTACCCATCTACATACGACGGAACAGGATCTTGTGAGCTCACTATCATCAAGGCCCACGCTGACGTTTGTCAAATAAGGTAGAACTACATAATGTAGAAAACAATATACGTGTTGAGGTCAGTCTTGGCGCAGGGGCACCGCGACAAGTTGTGGGTTCGATTCCCGCTCGAGTAAATTAAATATTAAATTGTTTCATTCTTTCCTCTAAATGTGATAATGAGGCAAATCAGCGAAAAGTGGGGAACGGAAGTATCATAATGGAAACGGTCATATTTCTGAAATATTTCTATTACTGTGGAATTGAATATGAAAACAATGTCAAAGACGACTCAAAAGATGCTGCACGTCTTACTAAATCGGGGAAAAGAAATATAATAATTTCAACCTAATAGAAATCGTACCCACAGCCGTGGCGTTTACAATCTTTATACTCTACTACTTACCAATTTCTGTACTCTATTCATCATCATCATCATCATCATCAGCCTGTCCTCGTCCACTGCTGGACATAGGCCTCTCCAATGGCACGCTACTGTACTCTATTACATTTTTAAAAAAGTATATCAACAATCTCACTATTGTAGAAATAATATATTCCGTTATTTTAGAATATTCATTCATAGTAGCGTCTCATGTGAAAATTAGAACGGAGTACAGCGGAGTGGATACTTTTGTTGAAGCGCTTGGCACTTTTCAACTATGTACTTTTTGATATAAGCAGCGTAAAAATTTTAATTTATGCTATATCAGATAGCTAACTAAAAATATTATTTTTTATATTGCCAAATTCGTGTAAATGTCTTTATAGACATGTCTAATGGCTAATGTCTTATGACATTAGCATTTTCTATTTTATCTATAATTTTCAACTCGCAATGCCTCTAAAATTTGCGGAAAGTGGGGAACGGAGTATCTTAAAACTAGGTTCCCTCTGCCTTCTCTGCTATGTGCGGGATACAGTGTGAAGCTGATAAAGGAGTTACTCTTTAATATTTGCTGTGCAACTTTAACGAGAATAGAGAACTAGAATATAACATACTTCCTGAAACTGTTCGGAGTTCTTGTCACGTTCACGTCCCAAACTATAATCTACATTGTCAGTTAACTAAGTTTCAGCACATTTCAGAGAACATCTGTATTGTTAATTAACTGAGAATAGTTTCATTTGTTATCCATTTTAGTTCTATTAAATAATGAAGAATTATATTGCATAACTTCATTGTTGGATATACTCGTATAGAATTATAATAACTAGTATGATGAAATTCTCTTGCTATGGTCTATTGTGACCTCAATCTCGATTTCCTTCGAAATCTCTTCATTATAAAAGCAAAACAAGAAGTAAAAATAAATTAAATTGAGCAAATTATTTAAGTAAGATTTTTTCAGTTTCACGCTTGCTTATGTTAGATATAGCAGTGTATTTAGAGATAACATAGAGCCAAGTCACTCAGTTCTTGGCTTTCCACCCAAAGTCATGACCTTATATGTTGAGTTATAGAACTTAACGCAAAGCTTTCCTCTACAGCGAGGAAATACACACCTGAATATATACATTTTCCTAGTGGGAATCGAACTCATTTCAACATTTTCATTTTTTTTATTGAATATGCATATATTATTTATATTAGGTTGGACTTCGACCGATTCACAATTTCGGGCCCTGAGAGAACGAACCACGTCTGCAACCAAGACCAATTTATTGTATCTGGGGGAAATCCAGTCTCGGCCATATGTGGTTTTAACCAGGGCAATCATAGTAAGTTTATAAATGTCAAAAAAACGGCAAATATCAGAAGCATAAATTTATGGCAATATTAATTTATTTATAAGTATTTCCTCTTCTAATACAATCCAGTTTTTCTATTTAAAATTTCATCAAAGGTTATGTTTAGAATAGGTTTATTACTCGCCAGGAACTTAGTACATCGGTTTTAGAACGTATTATATTAAAAATTTTGAAATTTTTGTAGAAAAATATTTTTATTCAGTAGAAGTAGAAGATTTGTTAAATTTATTTATGGTTCTACAACTTCTTCTAACCATCACCTAACCTAATGTCTTTTCATGTCTCAGTTAGAGACAAAAAACACTGGAACTGGAACTGACTTTGGCAAATGTAAAAGATAAATGAACACGAAAAAAAGTATCCTAATGTTTTTGTCATATAATATAAAACATTATATAAGAAATATATATTTATAGTGTACATTGACGCCGGGATTGGAAGTACAAATCCTGTTAAATTGACTTTCGTTACGAGTGGCAATTCTTTCGAGAGGCTTTGGAAGGTAAAGGTCACACAAATACCCTGCAGCACTATATATAAAGGTAAAAATTGATTATTCGTTGTGTTGTTTCTATAATCTATATATATAAAAGGACTTGTCCTCACTGACTGAAGTAGAAACGTAAAATTTGGACAGATGTTTACTTTCGTAATCTGGATATCCACTAAGAAGGGATTTTGAAAAATTTTAACCCTGAAGGGTCGAAATAGGGGCTGAAAGTTTGTATGGAAAAAAATTTAAATCGGCACCGATTTTTATAAAACATTAAATTTAGATTTTTAAAAGTATTTAATTGAACACGTGTTTTATCGTTTTCTAGAATTCTCCCCCTAAGGGTGTAAATAAGGGGTTGACAGTTTGTATGGAAAAATCTTTAAATCGCCATCGATTTTTATAAAATTTGAAATTTAGACCGCTAGTTATAAATAAAATTAATGTTTCCTCAAATTAGAGTAATAGCACCAGTAATCCACACCTTGATAAAAAAGCGTATTATAGGCATAAAATATATTTATAAAGTTTAAGATAATAATTACCTAATTTTCTCACAGAATTTGATGTATTTTAAAAATGGTTAATCGCTACATATTACTTAATATATTATTATAGATATCAAACAGCTGAATATATTTAAATAATTTGATATATTTTTTCAGCTGACGAAGGTTGTCTTCAATATTACACTGGAGTTTCTGGTCAAATCAAGTCTTTTAACTACGACCCTACTTCTGGACGACAGCTTAGTAATCAAGATTATGGCATGTGTATACGAATGGAAAGAAATTTTTGTGGCATTCAATATACAGCATGCCCTGATCCAGGTATAAAAACAATCAAATCAGCTTCACGCTGTATCCCGCACACAGCACGGTAGGTAGAGGTAACCTCACTCACTTAACACTTTAAGACACTCAATCCCCGTTCGTTTTATTTTTTTTTATTTTATTTTTATTTTCACACTGTCTGTCAATAACACAATTAACAATCTATTCGATTTTTCACTCCTATATATCACCTTGTTAGTTTTATATGAAAACCAGTTATAGCATACATCTACCTACCAAGTTTTGTCCTACTGTGTAGTCCTAATAGTTTTAATTCGTCAGTTTTTTAATGATGAAAACCAATTTCTAGCCACGATTAGATACTATATATTACTAAGGCACAGACAACTATCAATTAACGAGATCTGTTTTCAGTGAACAATCGTTCCAGAGCATTCACTCTGAGTGGCAACAGTAATAACCCAGTCAATTCCATGATTGGTTCTGGAGCTGGACCCAACAACTGTGCCAATGATTGGCTTCTCGTCCCGTGTGCAGCCAACGTTGGACGGATACAGCCGGCACAAGCCTTGTGTACCGATAGAATATGTGGTGGAACGTTTTCAGCTGACCTCTCCATGCAGTCGTCATCAGTGCTAAGTATGTATATGATTGTACATTTTATATAAAACTAGCGACCCGTTCTCGGCTTTGCCCGTTTGAACTACACAATTATTTATTTACTGATTTGAATTATTTTCTTGTTTCATTAATATTGTTATTTTAAAGAATTATCTTCTAATATTAATCAATGAGAAGTAAAATTTCAGCCATTTTTATAGAACAATCTGTATTTCTGTTCGCTCGGGCTTATCTCCGGAACAACTGAACTGGAACTGTAATGGTAACTGTATAAGCAATATATACTTTTTATGCTGGAAATTCCGCGGGAAATGTATTTATGCGGGAAAAACTTCTCGTTTGTCGTAAGCATTGATAAGTGCCCCCAATAATATTTAGATTAGCGTTCACTAACGTACAGACCAATGGAAATTGCCTGAAATATCTTCTACTATAATTAATTTGGCAGACTCTTCTATCCCAAGAGAGATAATATTTATATTAAAAAAAAACAAACCAAGTGAAAAATATTTTTTACAGTAAATGGAAAAGTGTTTTTTATATTAAAATTCAATATTCTCAGGCACAGTGAAGCCATTTCGCTTGTGGTTCCATGCTGACAACGTCGAGGCACCAGTGGACGTAGACAATAGAGGCTTCTGTTTGAATTACGTGCAGCAGCCGTGCACCAATAACGTATTGTGATGTTAATTTTTGAATAAAATTCATATGTTCACTTGTATTTATTATTCTGTCATCAAAATATTACACAAAAGTTAATATTAAATAAATCAGCTTTGCGCTGTATCCCGCACACAGCAGGGTAGCCAGAGGGAACCTAGTGTTAAGAAACTCCGTTCCCCATTTTCTGCCGAATTCTGGAGGCATTGCGTGTTTAGTGGCAGAACTCGTTCCCCTGAGAATTTGCTAAATAAACTGTTATCACGTTCGCACTCTAATAGATCTATGTTACCTAATGTTGTTTATATTTTCATATGATTTTTAAACACATTTAGTTCTCGTGTTATGTATTAAAATTAATGATAACATCTCGCGAACTCATTAAATATTCATTATAATGTGCACTTATGTGACAATGTCAAGAGTAAAATGTTCAAAGCCGAACAGCTGACCTATATGTTGTTCAATAGACAAAATCAGTTTTAATTAAAAATATATATTTTTTTTCACTAATATTAATTATTTCCAGATAAAATATTATATGTAAATCAGAATAATGGGAAATACGTCTAACAGTTAGATTTACACTCGTCGATTACACCACGCTGTAAGCTGTACATAGCAGGATAGGCAGAGGGAACTTGGAAACCTGGAATTGAGACACACCGTTTCTATTCAGACGCTTCATTTTACCATTTTTCGCTTTTTTACCAAATTCTGGAAGCATTGCGTGTGGCTATCGCGTTTTCCAGAGCGCAGAAATGAAAATATTAAATATTTTATTTCCTCTAGTGGAAATCGAACCCACAAATTATGGCCACACGGTTGAGCCCTTGCGACTCTCCTCTTAAGTATTATTCCCTCCACATTATTTGTGTTATTTAGAAGTGTTGTGAATTTTTATTTTTAGGCTCTTGCCTTCATACTTGTATAAATGACGTCGTAGACTCTATCAACGTTTAACATTAAGAAGTATGAAGTCAAACGCAAGCCTATAATTTATGTTAAAAAATACATTTTCTAACAACTTTCTTTACAAATTAAAAATATTCCAGCTTGCAGTTTTTTAATTACATAAATATTTATTTTGATACTAAAACAATGTTTAGTACATTACGTTTTTGGAGTTTGGTAGGTACAGCAAGAACTTTGCAATCCTTATATTCTGAAGTCAAAGGAGCCAAATCTAAATATTAACTTTTTATTTATTTTTTATTATAAATAATAGGTATTCGATTATAATATAATTATAGTAAACAATTTAACATGATATAAATTGTCGTATTTGAATAACAAATTATCTCTGCTTCTTGGCTCAAGTATTTAATTTGTAAGAAAATGTTTTGAAAGAAAATTTCGGGAAAATTCTATACAACTAATAGTATAGATAGCGCAGGAGCACAAGCGTGTGACTGTTAACGCGACGGTCATAGGTTCAATTCTTAATCGAGGGAATAAATTATTTTTATTCATATTTTCATTTTCTCGCTCTAGTAATGAGGTAAAGCGAGGCGTTGGGGGTGTAAAGTGGGGTACGGAAGAATCTTAATAACACAAACACTAGGTTCCCAGATCATCTCTGCCTACCTTGCCGGATTTATATAATAGTGAGAGCTAATTGGGTTGTATTTTGCAGCCCTGTTTCAAGAACCCAAATTCTAGCTGAAACCTACAATATTGCTGAAAATACATTTAGTTATAACCTTTATTCAGGTAAAAGATCACAAATCGCAACCGTATGTTGTTAATCTATATATATAAAAGAACTTGTCCTCACTGACTGAGGTAAGACGCACGCACAGCCGTAACCGTTGATGGTAGAAACGTGAAATTTGGACAGATGTTTGCTTTCGTAATCTGGACATCCACTAGGAAGGGATTTTGAAAAATTTTAACCCTAAAGGAGTGAAATAGGGGTTGAAAGTTTGTATGGAAAAAAAATTAAACCGGCACCGATATTTATAAAATTTGAAGTTGAGATTTTTAAAACTATTTAATTGAACACGTGTTTCATCGTTTTCTAGAATTCTTCCCCTAAGGCAAATAAGGGGTAGAAAGTTTGTATGGAAAAATCTTTAAATCGCCACCGATTTTTATAAAATTTGAAATTTAGACTCTTAAAAATATTTTATTGAACATATATTTCATGGTTTATTAGAATTCACCCCTAAATAAGCAAGCGAAACTGCGCGCGTCCGCTAGTATCATATAAAATAACGAAAAATAAGGAGAGCAAAAATTGTCGGATCGTTGTGGATAATTTATGATGTATGAAATCCATAACCGCCGTTGGCTCTCGAAGGATGCGATTTATACTATCAGTAAAGTAGAAAATTTTATGTCGTTTTATAAATAAGCTCAGAAATCTTTTAGAAATTTAGATTTTTTAAATTTAGATTTGCTCTATTTATTTTTATGAGCTTCACGTTGTATACCGCATGTAGCAGGGTAGGCAGAGGGAACCTAGTGTTAAGGTACTCTATAATAATGATATTAACGAATAAAATACCTAGTACAATAATATATAGTACTGAAGCTTTTTTTTAGCGTTCATGTTTTTTTAGCTATATCCAGCTCAGCAGGGTATGTAGGGAACCTAAGATAATCCGTTCCTCATTTTCCGCCGAATGCTGGAGGCATTGCGAGTTGAGTGGCGAAACACACCCGCGCTTTGCCTCGAAACCAGAGCGACGGCATGAAAATATTTCATTTCCTTGAGTGAGAATCGAACCCGCAAGGTTTAGGTAAGGCTTTACACAAACTTTTTACTATATGTTCTACTTCACATATTACACGTATAATATGTACACAAGATACTAAAGAAAAATTTAACGTAACTATGATATAAAAAAGAAATTTTAAATGAAACCTAGGACTATTATGTTGAATGTTTATAGATTCCACTACGAGCACTAAATCAACAGATTACCTGTAGATTTCAAACTGTGCCAATAACTTAAGTTTGTATCATTTATTTGCATCTATCTATCTTTTTCTATATTGTTTATAGCAAATCTATTTTAAATTTTAAAATAATTACTAATTTAAATAACTCTATTGTAACATTAGGTATGTAAATTATAAATTTCTTAACAATGTAACGTTTCTACGTTAAAAAAGAACGATATCAACTTATATGAAAATAATATATAGCTAATATATATATACTAAAGTAATATGAGCATGTGCATATTCACAGATACCTACATAAGTATCAATTAACTATAGCCACAGCTTACGAGTCAATTATGCAGTCTTTGTGATATTGAATCGTACGGAATAGTGATCAAACAAAAAATACTCGCATTTCTTTATGTAAAGATAGACAAAGCAAAAAACATATCGAAATATTTAATTTATGAATTAAGGCTAGGTACCCAAGGTCACTTTAACCAAAGGCTAAGAAAATATACATAATGCCACTAGGTTCTTTTCAGCTATACTTCAAATTTGGGTAAAAAATACTAAATATAGACAGTACTAAAATAATCTTAAATGCTAAGCTAATTTCTCTGTAACCTAAACTGAGATGGTTTCTACCAAGCGAAGATATTATCACTTGCCCAAACTCCTCGGCATGGGGCGGATCACTATCGAAACAAAGGCAAAGATTATGTAATCACAGAAACGGAATATAGGATTCAAAAATTGTCAATACTATCGTCGTTAACAGCTTGAGGAGATTTAAATTAAACATGTTTTTCTATTTATGAAAGAAAATAATAGAAGAAAATAAAGCATTATATAATATTGTAGAGTATTTTTAACGGTTCAAATATTATAAGTTAGATAAAGATGAAAATAATAAAAATGTGTGATTTGCATTTTATGAATCTATACATAATAACTGCCTTTAATATACCTAAAAATATCGTAATTATAAATGTTATTACCCAAAACGAATACATAATATGTCTAATGATGGGCATAAACAAGTAAACGCGTGTACCACGGGCGTAGAAATGGGGGGTCGGATGATCCATCCCCACCCCAGAATTTCTACTATAAAAAAATGAAGCCTAAAAAAATATAAAAAAGAAAAAAAACTCCAAATCAAGAAAAAAAACTCTAGATACGCCAATGAATACGACTAAAAAAAATCTCTGCTCTAGTTGTTTACTCTTGCTGCCTCAAGTCCCATCCACAGGCAGTGATGTACTATTCGCCGAAGGTGCTTCGCCAGCGCTTCCTCCCTTACTCTATGACGCTCACAGCTTCCTGCCAGTAAACTCCCTTCTTTCGTTACGAACGGACGTGCATAAATCACAATCCTGGCGCGCTACTCCGACTCCACCACGATGGTAGTTGCCGAGTCCTCTGGTTCGTATTAATATATTTATTATCATTTATTATTATTTTATTTTATATGAGAAATATCAGCAATTATTGAAAACGCGTTCGACTTGTCATATTTCATTTCTCATGTGAATTTTTAATGACACCATAAGCTATGGTTGGCTAGGTCAGTCGTCGATAACCCACCGCGGAATACGTATATCGTAATTATTCATCGACCTGTGTTTTAACTCTCATGTCCACTTTAATAGAGATGTCCAGCCGTCAGCATTTATACCCAACTATAGCGGGTACACATTTAATAGTATATTTTCAATTATATTTAGAATTCTGAATAAATATATATCTAAATTTTGTATTAAATTTTAGCCAATGAAGATGTTGATTCTGAATCCAAAACTTGTGGCAAGATCCTGGTGGTGCTGTCTTGGATCCTTGTCATTGTAACAATGCCGTTTTCATTATTCGTTTGCTTTAAGGTAAAATTTTATTTATTTTGATCAATTTAAAAAAATAATTTCATAGTTTTTAGTATTGTGTTATAATTTATTTTATTTCATATACAACAAATTTACTTGTTTCTAACTACTGCTTGGCGATTTATTTCGTAAAATTGAGATTTAGTAATAATATTTGTAAAATCCTTAACCTTTTGCTGTGGCTGTTTAATTAAAGTCCTTGTTAATAATTATTATTATACTGCGTAGATGTCATTAGAAATTTCTTCTTTTAAGTATAATATTTGAGGGTGTTTTCTTGAGCTTTGCGTAGCGCGACGTTTAATAGGTATATATAAGTTTTGTTTTAACATAATGTTATTTAAAAGATATATTTTCACACAAACATTTTAAACAATATTTAATGAAAATACAGGTAGCTTATGTAAGTTACCAGTGCCTAAACAATTTATCTGTAGAGCAGATACAGCGTCCATTTTTCCTTAATTTATACTTTTTACAATATACTTTGAAAATGAAAAGTAGTCAATATTTTTTTACCTCGTCTTTCTTAACTAATATTTCAATTTATACTTTGCAACGGCAAAACTTAATACTTTTCCTATTAAAAACTACCTAAAATAATTAATTAAATTTCAGAGACATTATTAGATTAACACGCTTTCATACTATACTAGAAATATATAATGTAAAACAAATTCACTTAAAAAGGGTAACAAAAAATAATATCTATCTACCATACAAATGTTCCTATAATCTTAAAAATTTACGCTACGACGGAGTCTCATTTATCTAAATATACAAAAGAGTCTCGTATAAATTACGATGCGCGGGCTTACTTATACCTACGATTTAAAGCTAATAACTTTGTGAAAATGTATGTATACCTTAAATATTTTTTAATATATTTTTTAAAAAGTATTTTTCTTTCCTAAGTGTGGAATAACACTTTAAAAGTGTCAAAAATATGTGTTCTTTAATTTTCCTTTGCAAAAATATAATAAGTATTGCGACTGACACCTATTCGAACTTTCGTCTCTAGTAATCTCTTAAACAATGGCGATGCTTTTTTGTGCTCGTTGTGTTGCCCCAATATGACAGTTTCGGAAGATTTTTCTTAAAAAGTGGTTCTGATATTTTGTTTGAAATATAAAATCACGAATGTTTTTGCTAAATTTAGAAATTAATAATTTGAATTCTAATAACTAAATAAACGTTAATTTATATACAAATTAATAACAATTGATATATGTAAAATCGTGAAGAATGGGCAGTAAGCAGACAGAATCCGGGCTGGGAGACTCCGTTGTCATTAAGACACTTCCGTTCCTCACTTTTCGCCGAATTCTGGAAGCATTGCGTATTGAGCGGCGGAACTAAACGCCGCGCTTAGCCTCAGTTGTAGTTAATATTTTAAACACATACCACCATATAAATAATTTTCAATATTAATAAAAAATATATCTTGGTAATACGATGTGTTTAATTGAAAAACAAGCTGAAAGGGCCACATACATCATATTGCTATATGGAATTTCCCTAAATACCACTGCCCTAACTATTTATAATTTTCGTTCTTCTTTACATTTCATGCAAATAGGTCGATAATTAAGTTAAACATGACGAGTATAGGTACCTCAAGTGAACCTGCCTCTTGACCTACTTTAAGCTTGGGTTTCGAGTTTTGTAGGTAACATCAATTTAATGAAGACCTAAAATGACATTCAAAATTATTTTCGCGAGATTATAAAAGAAGTTAAAGTTGCTTCACCTGATTTTGTAGAAAATTTCGTCATGCAGATAGAAAATAAAAGTAAATTTATATTTAAATTATGTAAAATAACTTGGTACGCTACCTAATATCCCTAAAATTAATTCGGAGCATTCCAGCAAAATTTACTTTAGAGAGATTACTGAGAGTTTTTGTGAATAAAATTGAAATTTTAACTTTTCATTAGATTCGGATAACATTACCTACACTTTATATAATTTATTTGATTTCTCTCAAATTATGAACACTGGTACTGTTACCGGTAATTATTTGAAATATTTTATCTAGTGTCATTTATTTATTGGATAATAAATTATATTTATCTATATATATAAAAGGACTTGTCCTCACTGACTGAGGTAAGACGCACGCACAGCCGTAACCGCTGTGCGTAGAAACGTGAAATTTGGTCAGATGCTGATGATGATTACTTTCGTAATCTGGACAACCACTAAGAGATTTTGAAAAATTTTAACCCTAAAGGGGTGAAATAGGGGTTGAAAGTGTGTATGGAAAAAAGGGGTGAAATAGAGGTTGAAAGTTTGTATGGAAAAAAAATTAAATCGGCACCGATTTTTATAAAATTTCAAATTCAGACTCTTAAAAGTATTTAATTGAACACATGTTTCAAGGTTTTTTAGAATTCACCCCCTAAGGGTGCAAATAAGGGGTTGAAAGTTTGTATGAAAAAATCTTTAAATCGACTCCGATTTTTATAAAATTTAAAATTTATGGCTTATTATAGTTCACCTCTAAGGTACAAATAAGCAGGCGAAGCTGCGCGCGTCCGCTAGTATAATATATATAACACCGAGTACTCTGCACTAAAGTTGATGGAAAGAATAATGTAACTAATGAAAATTCAAAATTTAAAATTTAAAGCAGCTTTACACTGTATCCCGCATACAGCAGGCAGGCAGAAGGAACCTAGTGTTAAGTCACCTCGTTCCCAACTCGGGAGTGGCGGAGTTCAACGCCGCGCTTTGTCAGAATGAAGAAATGTAAATAAATTTTTAATTTCCTCGAGTGGGGATCAAACCCACAACGAACGTTTTTAACGGGACTAAAAAGACAGACTTCGTGCCCCTGTGCCACTACTGGCCCCAATACTAATGAATATGAATAATGAATGAATCAATAACGTTTCTACGTAATTAACCAACCTAATGTGTATTTTCCTCTAGAAAGATGAGAATGTATCGATGTATTTGAATTTCCATATGATTTAAATAAAAAAACAATATAGTAACGAATATTTTATCTGTATTAAATTGACGTAGAAATTTAATTATTCAGAACAATACCATATTTTTATACGTTGTACTCACAGTTTATATTTTGTGAATAAAAGCGGAACTGTTTTCATAAGCTGGCTGGGCTTTAAGCTTTAAGCTATTATATATTTAAAAAGTTGGTCGTTTTACACCCTCAGTATAAAAGTCGCGACTTCCTTTCAGGTCGTTCAAGAATACGAAAGAGCCGTAATCTTTCGCTTAGGGAGATTACTTTCCGGAGGCGCTAAAGGACCTGGTGAGAAGAATACTGTTTAATTTTTCATTTGTTATAAATTAATTTTAAAAAAATATTTTAATAATTTTAAAACTATTTAATTAATATTTTATAACAATTAGCTACATATATATATATATATCCTTTGTGAATTATTTTATTACATACGCTTATATTTACATATATATATGGGTTAGAAGAATTGTACTTTTGTTTTTTTTCACACAGGAATATTCTTCATATTACCGTGTATAGATTCATATGCCCGCGTGGATCTTCGCACTCGTACTTACGATGTGCCCCCTCAAGAGGTAAGTGGGGTTAAGGAGGACTACCTCTATAAAAACAAACAGTTTTAAGTATTATAATATGAAAAGTAATATAAAAATATAATAATATTTTCAACATATTTGTTTTTTCTCCAAGGTATTAACTAAAGATTCGGTGACTGTATCAGTCGATGCAGTCGTGTACTATCGCGTTCACAACGCTACCATTTCTATTGCTAACGTGGAGAACGCCCATCATTCTACGAGGCTTTTAGCTCAGACAACCCTTCGTAACACCATGGGAACCAGGCCACTCCATGAGATCCTGAGTGAACGCGAAACAATATCCGGAAACATGCAGATCTCTCTCGACGAAGCAACAGAGGCCTGGGGTATTAAGGTGGAGCGAGTGGAAATGTAAGTAGTTAATATAGGAATATTATTATATCATACTGACTGCGAGTTGGCAAACTTTGCTAGTTAGGTCTGGTGCCAAACTTGTGATAATGCCGGGCGAAGCTTGTAATATATCGTTCTGCTATGTTCTACTATTATTGAATTTACTGCAAAACTTTGTTTTTTAATACAAATCTTTTAATGAGAAACTAAAACGATGCTAGTCGTAGCACACGGTCACAAGGATTGTGGGTTCTATCCCCACTCGAGAAAATGAAATATTTATTTAAATTTATATTTTCATATCTTCGCTCTACTCAACACGCAATGCCTCCAGAATTTGGCGGAAAATGAGGAACGGAGTGCCTTAACACTAGGTTCCCACTGCTACCATGCTGTGTGCAGGATACAGCGTGAAGGTGATAAAAAATATTATTTCAATAACCGTATTCTATAATCAACGATCAAATTATTTTATTATTTGCTTTGCATTTTGTTTACAAAAAACATTGAGGTATGGACTTGAAAGTTGAAATCTAGGTCATAGTCTGTAATTTTATTGAAATATCATCCTTATTGTTTGAGCTTAACGATTTAAATTCCATTAAAACAGCCCTACGAGGTGTCCATTAAATTGTATGGCTCACAAACACTAGGATCAAACCTATCATTAGTGAATCAATAATGGTGACGCAATATTCCTGGTGACAAGGTCTAAGGAGTGGTCGTCCGCGGTGTCTACGAACTTTGTTGTTATCTACGAACGTACTACGTACTACGTACGAATCACAACCATTTTACATTAAGTTTTGAGATTGTTTTTAATAATTTTAGTTCAAATGTTTTTAAAAAGTCTGGAGACGTATTAACTATGAAATTTGGTGATTTATGTAAAAACTATCAGCTATAATTGTAGGTTCATGCATTCCATACAAAATGAGTTCATATGCTCGCAAAATTGGGATCAATAATCAATAAGTTAGGCCGTCGCACTATGGACAATGGTAGAACAACGGCAGATCAAAAGTCATTTTTTCAAAGTAGTCCCTGATGCACTATTTTTTTTT
>JAKRZM010000943.1:53563-88036 GCA_036379175.1 Heliconius cydno galanthus | reverse complement strand
ATATATATATATATATATATATATAAGAAGTTCAAATAAGAAGTAATGCGTCGTGGACACATAATAAATTAAACATAAAAAAGAATACATCGCAACGCTGAGTCATATTTTCTAAATTACTAAAATAACTTTGTCAATAAAAATAATATTTAAAAAGGTTCTTATTAATGTATCAATATTTTCTATTGGTTATTTTTTAACCCCTAATTAAATGAATATCATCATGAAGCCAGTCGTGGTGCAGGAGCCCAAGTGTGTGACTGCAAACGCGACTGGTTGTGTCTATCCTAATTTATATTTTCATATCTTCGCTGTGGTGTCGCGGCGTTGACTTCCGCAACTCAACACGTAACGCATCCAGAATTCGGCGGAAAGTGGGGAACGGAACGTTTTAACATTAGGTTCCCTCTGCCCACCCCGCTGTGTGCGGGATACAGCGTGAAACTGATAAAACACTATCATCATTAAGGAAAATCGTAGCTCTACGTACACGTAGCTTCATTGCAAATAATCTAGAAACAATGTTGCTTAGTCGTATATTTTATATTAATTGGAATCACTTAGAAGTCGAATATTGCAAATTCCCGTCTTAGCGAGCACCTACCTCCTATAAATAACTCCTATGCAAAATTTGAGATTCCTATCACATGTAGATTCTGAGATTTAGTGATGAGGGACCTTTCGATTTTATATATATAGATAAGTAAAAAGAAAAAATTAAAAAAACAAAAAGCAATTTAATATCTCTTAAAAAAATAGTAGTTTTATATAGAACTATAATGTGCTATATTCTATACTATAAAATGTGTTGGTTGAACCATCAAACCTTATTTATGTTATTGATCCCTCTAATGGATTGCAAATTGATACGGATCGGTTGCGTGCTTACTAACTAGTATTAGATATATTTCAGCTTTATTTTCTGTGTAAAAGATATAAAAGATAAATTAAAGATTGTGTGTGTGGTCGGCAAAGGAAAATATTATACAGAGAGAAAAAAGATTAGATAAAATTTGCTTCCACTTGATCCATTAGGTACCTTTTAGGGTAGTCAGAGAAAATCTAGTGATCATCACTTGAATTTGTGAAAGTGCATGTTAAAGAAATTTAAATTATAATATTAATATATATTCAGACGTTTCTATAATAATATTCCGCTGCTCAGCTTCACCCGGTGGGTTGGTCCTAGTAGAATACGATATTGAAATAGTCTATAGCTACGTCTTTGTCCACAAGCTTCATATTAGAGTTGAAATTTCTTAGAAAACGAAGTTTCTTTATGTAAAATTCTATGTTAAATTTTATCTTTTGAATTTCAAAGAACGTGCACGTTTTCAAAGCTTTTTATAGATTTTTTTTTTATTTAAATGCTAACTTTTTATCATCTGCGAGTGGACATCGGATTAAACTGTCTCTGAATCACTTGACATACTTATCTTTTCTATATGAAATTCATTTAGCTTTGCGCTATATCCTGCATGTAGTAGGGTAAATAGACGGACATTAATGTTGAAACACTCCGCTCTCCACTTTCCGCCGAATTCTGGAGGCTTTGTGTGTTGAGTGGCGAACCTCAATGCCGCACTTTGCTTCAACACCAGAGGGAAGAAATGAATAATCTATATATATAAAAGGACTTGTCCTCACTGACTGAGGTAAGACGCACGCACAGCCGTAACCGCTAATAGTAGAAACGTGAAATTTGGACAGATGTTTACTTTCGTTATCTGGACATCCACTAAGAAGGGATTCTGAAAAATTTTAACCCTAAAGGGGGGAAATAGGGGTTGAAAAATTGTATGGAAAAAAAATTAAATCGGCACTGATTTTTATAAAATTTGAAATTCAGACTCTTAAAAATATTTAATTGAACACGTGCTTTCATGGTTTTCTTGAATTCTCCCCCTAAGGGTGCAAATAAGGGGTTGAAAGTTTGTATGGAAACATCTTTAAAACGCCACCGACTCTTAAACCACCGACTCTTTTAGACTCTTAAAAATATTTCATTAACACATGTTTCTTGGTTTATTACCCCTATATACGCAAGGGAAGCTGCGCGCGTCCGCTAGTATTAAATATTTCATTTGCCCAAGTGGAAATCAAACTCACAATCTGTCTTTTGAAATATTTAATTTTATACAACATCTGATACAATGTTACAGCAAAGATGTTCGTTTACCCGTTCAATTGCAACGCGCTATGGCTGCCGAGGCTGAGGCCGCGCGGGAGGCACGCGCCAAGGTGATCGCGGCTGAAGGGGAACAAAAAGCATCACGAGCTCTCCGCGAAGCCTCCGAAGTCATTGGAGATAGTCCAGCTGCTCTCCAACTTCGATACCTCCAGGTCATATTACTTTTCTCTTTAAATCTAAAACATTTTATTATTTCAATATCATCTATAGTAGGCACTTATATAACTTCCACAACTTATAATTTTAACAATACAATATATTATATTTGTTAGACATATTTAAATGAAATGAAACTCGTCGTTTTTTTATTAAAATCTTCAGAACAATGCCCTTTTTGTCTATAGCTCTATCATTGTTATAAAAATAAATAGTGAAAAATTAAAACAAAATAAGACAACGCGCCAACACTGCTGGACTAGACTCGATGAAAATATTGTTTTTATTTATTATATATCCTACTAATATTATAAATGTGAAAGTTTGTGAGGATGGATGTTTGTTCCACTTTTATGCAAAAACTACTGAACGGATTTAGATGAAACTACAGTAATATACCTTGTAAATATTCTATATATATCTTTTTTTGGCTATAATATAATAATAAGATTAAGTGGGCGGAGCCGCGTTAAGAGGCTAATATTTATTTAAATTTGCTTTTTCCACAGACACTAAACACAATATCTGCTGAGAAGAACTCCACTATCGTATTCCCTCTGCCCATCGATCTTCTTACATATTTCTTAAAGGCGAAAGAGGAATCTTCTTAAGTCTTCATAGTATCGAAATTAATATAAAAATTAATATTCTAATGTTTTATGATCTCTAAATGGATACTCAATGAAATAGTTGCATATTAAAATATTATAGTAGTTAAATATATATAAGTATACACTTTTTTTACTTTATCATCATTGCAAAATATAATTTAATTTTTAATTAACTAAATATTAACATGAGGCACGAGGCCAGTCGGGGCGCACAAGTGTGATTGTGTGAAGTGTGAATGCGACAAGTTATGGGTTCGATTCTCACTCGAGGAAATGAAATATCATATAATTTTATTTCCTTGCTCTGGTAACGACACAGAGCACGGAATGCCATGATCTATGGATTTCCGTCACTCAATAAGCAATGCATCCAGAATTCGGCGAGTGAGAAAGAGAAATATAATAACCCTAGGTTCCCTCTCTCTCTCTCGGTTCCCTCTCTTCTTCTCCTGAAAGAGAAATGTGTTAACCCGGCTATGTGCCGGATAAAACATATTTATATATTATAAACTTAGGCAAATAAAATCTTAAGTTATGAATAGCACTCTAATAATGTAGCCATGATATTGAATGTATCTATATATGTACATATATATCGTTTAAGTCTATATCATCAAATTATATCATTTTTTATATTAGATTAAAATGTACCGTTTAATCATAAATTTCAAAATCATATCGGCATTATTAATATTAGTATTGCTAAACTATTTACTTAAGAGAGAAAGCACGTAGAAAGAAATTTAAACCTTTTTTTTTATATTTATAGCAATTTTTTACTTTTCTTCTTCGAGTACACTATATGACTGTATGTTTACACATTATAAAATTGTTCAAAGAAATACATAAACATATGTTAAGTGAATGGTGTGTTTTACTTTCCTACAAACTTCGTAACACTTCTCCTATACCTCCACTAGCGACCTACGCATAGCTTCTCCCGCTTAAAGTAATTGTTAATAGCCTAATTATACAAAATCTTTACATAAATTGAAGCCTATATGTTATTCTGAAGTCTTCTTCTTCTTCTTCCTGGCATTAATCCCGGCTATTACCTTCTGCCAGGGTCTGCCTTCTTACTTAACCTACTCCACTTTGCACGATCTTTTGCGTCCTCGATGGTTAGACCATTGGCTCTCATGTCCTGCATCACGACATCCAACCAGCGCTTCCTTGGGCGTCCGGGAGGTCGCGCCCATATGTTATTCTGAAGTATAGGCTATATTACTGTAAAGTTTTATCTAAATCAGTTCAGTAGTTTTTGAGTAAAAGTGGAACAAACATCCACTCACAATTATTCACAATTATAATAATAGTGAGAGGGATATAGCTTCAATCTTCTCTATTAGGACAGAAGCCAGTAGGACCATGGTATCAGCTAAACTACAAGAAAATGGCCAAGAACGAATTGGATACTCCTATAAAAGGTTCCATATTAGCAAGATTACTTATATAACGTATCGATTACTTATACAAGTGTAATTTTCTTGTTCTAAATTTAAAAAAACAATATCCAAATTTATATTGTAATTAAATCAATTTTATTGAGCTGAGCTATGCGAAGCTCTTACTGGTGAAAAGTGTGTTTCGTTGTAATGCTACTCCTCCTAGACCGTTAAGCCTACAGCTTTCAAATTTTACAGGAACGTTGTGGACGACGACGCGGTGATCCCAGCAAAGTTTGGTGATAATTGTAATTGTAGTTTTTGAGTAAATGGTCAAAATGTATCCCATAGAGTTACGCTACGGAACGTTTTTAAATTAACACGCTCAGATTGAACTTTGACTAACCTACGAACCGAACTTAGACTAACCTACGAACCTTTGACAAACCAGCGCGTGCGGACAAAACAAAAAAAATTGCAAAATTTTGCGCAACATAGCTTAGCTCAGCTACACTCGCCGTGCACAGCATAGTATTTTACATCTTATTTAGAAAAAATATTATGTATCTACGACATATACCGTTACATACACAAAAATCTGAATTAAAAATCTCTTTCTTTTTTCACCTTCTATTGTTTTATTCAGTTACAAATTTATAATACTTAGTATTATAAGTAATCCTAGAGTTATCAATTTTAAAATTAACTAGATTATTATTTGCAAGTACATACTAATACTAATTTTACAAAGATACTATCCTTTGTTAACAATGTGTTTCTAATTATATATATGCCACATAGAGATTCTTTAATGTAAACGCTTATCAAATCAATTATTTATTAAGCTCGAAATTGATGACGTCCGCGTTGTGACCTTTTTTTAAAAATAAACACAGCATGGTTGCTGTTTAAATGAAGTCTAAGATTGCATAATACCTAAATTCTGACGTTTACATAGATAATTTGTTGGTTAAATTTAAATTTAAATTCGGCGGAAAGTGGGGAACGCAGTGTCTAAACACTAAGTTCCCTCTCCCTAGTTGCTAGATGCGGAATATAGTGTGAGAAGAGAAAAAAAAATATCATCTATAATTTAAGCAAGTTTGTTTTTTAATATTGGTTTTTTTAATAGTGATTTAGAGAAGCAGTATTAGAAGGAGCTTTTTCTAGAACGTACTTTTTATAAATCGGCTCTAGGTATTATCGACCAATGAATGACGAATGGTGTTCGATGTGAAGATCGACAAGTGATAAATTACTTTCCCAATCGATTCATTCGAAAAAAGACTAATAAATACTGTACGCTACTATCGGACAAAATGCGGATAATTTATTACCCGTGTCATGCTGCTTCCATTATTTCATTTACACTCCATTCTCTGCTTTCCACTAAAATTTAAATGGCAGAAGGTAGTATGGCAGAAAAACAAGCCTCCTTGTACAGGCTCCTTCTCAAGTAGAAACCCTGGTCACCACTAGCGAGGCCAACTGGGAAGCGTTAAATCGATTACTTATTTACGTAGTCAAAGGAAACTTGTACGGTTTTTAATTTTTTTTTGCCTTATAGGTTTCCTACTGACCTATTTTTCTGTGCACAATGTATATTCATTGTCGCCCAAAAATTGATTATTTTAAATATTAAATCTTAATATATATAGCAGCTCATTCCTCACTGAGACATTTCCGTTATCTATTTTTTGCAAATTCTTGAGCTATTGCTATTAATTATTTTATTAAGTTTTCTTTTCATGTTTCAGTCATAGCCAGAGCGAGGAAGTAAAAATATAAAATCGTTGATTTGAAAGAACTCACAACCGTCGCATTTACAGTCACAAGCTTGTGCGCCAAGGTAGCCTCC
This sequence comes from Heliconius cydno galanthus, assembly GCA_036379175.1. Lineage (NCBI taxonomy): Eukaryota > Metazoa > Arthropoda > Insecta > Lepidoptera > Nymphalidae > Heliconius > Heliconius cydno. The sequence continues at coordinate 81,835 of JAKRZM010000943.1, read as the reverse complement.
TCGCATTGGGACCCAGCGATCGCACGTGAGTAACCCGCATCCCATTGATATTAAACTGTATGATAATTAAGATTTTTTAAAGAATAAATGTTAAAATTATACATGTATAAATGTTTTATTACTATAAACTTATATCATAATTGTACTCGCCGTTGCACTAAACTTGTTTATGATTAATCACAGTTTAAAAAAATAATATTTTATTTCTAAACAACGTTAATAATATAAAAATATAAATAACCTTTCCGAAGCAAAAATTAAGCAGTTCAAACAACAACATCAAACATATTTCACTTTTCCCTAACTTTACTCCAGTACCAAGATATTTCACTATATTTATAATTATTTTATTCTTTAAAAAAAGCACCTACTGATTTACGGTACGGCAATATCTACGTGGCTACGAAAACATTAATATTTGACCAAATTACAAAAAACTGGCTGGTTTCATATAATAATTTTCATTTTTTGTGACTTTGTCATAAATACATATAATTATTGAATGTGAGATTTAATTTGAAATCATATAAAATATTTATTATATTATAAGCTTAAAAAATACTCATGGCGTTGGTAAGTTTAAATTTATTTTAATTTATAAATGTGATCAATAGAATCTAGAACAACCGATTTCCTAGTAAAAATGTGACAATAATAAATTAATCTTCCAGTTGTTACGGACAAACAAAGTAAAATTACTGAATAAAATAATTGGTAAAGGTTGGTGCTATACATAATTTTTAAGCAGACTAGAAATTTTTTTTAAATTACCTATAAATAAAAGTATAATTAATAATATATGTTAATAATTAATTTTATATTTAAAAAATATTTTATCTTATTATTATACCATGTAAATAACTAGTTAATTTTTGTTTAGAATGGAAACGTTGGACATCATATACGATTCACCAACATCAACACGATTGCTTAGTTATTGGGGCTGGAGGGGCTGGTTTGAGAGCGGCAGTCGGTCTGGCAGAAGCTAAATTTTCCGTTGCCCTTGTCAGTAAATTATTTCCAACGCGTTCTCACACGATTGCTGCCCAGGGCGGTATGAACGCGTCCATAGGTGAGGATATCTTTCATAATAAAAGTAAATTACAATATGTGAAAAAATTATAGTCTTTGTTATAAAATACTAGCTGCTATCTACCGTTTTGCCTGCGTGAACGAATGGAAATAACAATTGTTATATTATTATAATGTTGTGCTCCTGGGCTTGGGCTGTGTTCTATATATAGAAAAAAATAATAAAAGTTAAAATTTTATTCGTTAGCTTAATGCATATGATATCTGTTGTCAGTGAAATTAAATATGTGTATTTTTTTCAATAATACCCTTATTAATAGGTAGTATGCATGAAGATGACTGGCGCTGGCATTTCTATGACACCGTCAAAGGATCTGACTGGCTTGGTGATCAGGTAAGCTCGTTTATGTTTTAGTTAACTTCCTCTATGTTCTCCGCTAATGTAATGTCTCAATGGATTAACAAATAGTCATTTTTATTATATGTACGATGATTAAACCCTCGTCCGTCGTTTTTACAACGAGTCCACTTTGTCTCAAGGTGCCTCAACATTACACATAAATGTTGCTTTTTATTTGTAAAGAGAGAGAAATATATTTTTGTAAAAATATAACTACTCGGTAGAATAATTATATTTATTATTATTACTCGGCGCCAGGAAGCTGAAGTATCTTAATATTAAATTTTCTCTGCCAAATGAGGACATGCTGTATAAAAAATGATTATTTTTCCCAGGATTCTATTCAATATTTGACACGCAACGCACCCAACTGCGTTTTCGAATTAGAAAACATGGGTATGCCATTTTCAAGAACCAAAGACGGAAAAATCTACCAGAGATCTTTCGGTGGTGGCACCATTAAAAATGGCAAAGAGATTGCGAAACGCACGTGCGCTGTTGCTGATCGGTAAGTTTTTGTTTCATATAGTGTCAAATAAATAATACAGTGTAGTTGTGACGTCGGCTGTCAAAAGCGATACATATTCTTCTTGGCCTTAACCGACCTCTTGTACTTATAATAACGTCACATATTTATTTCTTAATATTTCATTTTGGTTTTGATTTACTAAAAGTAAAATATAAAATTAGCACTATCACCGTACGAGAATAGAAAAATATATGTGAATAAGCAGTCAAAATAGGAAAGAAGAAATGGTGGACACAACGCTGTTCTTGGTGATGTAATGGAACGAAACTGAAAGATCACATCAGAGGAGAGTTCACATCAGAGAGAAAATTCCTCCTTCCTTTTATTCTTGCTCTACTTATAGAGACACTAACACAAATGCAAGTCTCAGCTTAAGCCTCGCGAACTGAAGAGTAACAGTGTAACAGAAAAAATACAACATTTAAAAAACTATAAAAAAGTTATTTTTTAATGATAACTAAGTATAATAAATAATGTGAGCGGTAAGAGAGGTAGGGAGAGACCCCGTTTGACATTCGAAAACACGGGATCAAAGATACTGGAGGATAGCGCGTAAAAAGCATGAGGACCCCAAGACCCCTTCATACATGCCCCATGTATGAAGGGGTTGATGACAGTGGACGAGGCGAAAGAGGTATGCAGAGACCGTAGCGCTTGGCGTTCCGCTCACTGGCTACCTCGCTTACTTGCACTTTCCTTTGTGTACAATGATTACAATTACACCTTATAGTACAATGAGTATTTTTATGTAATATTTATAAATATTACATAAAAAATATAATAACGTTTAAATTTTACCTGAGATTTTAACGGATTAAAACGGATTTTACAACAGGGCTTAACACTTAAATACGTCCTTAATTTTGTCCTTAATTTTAAACAACAAAAGAGATTGCACAAAGACCTGAAATTAAAAAATATATTTAGTTATGTTGTAATATTTTTTGTTTGTAAATGCCATCTAGTAAAAACGAATTTTGAACTTTATTATATTCTAGATGGCGGTAATGGTGTACAATGTATCAGGTACAATGTTTGTCCGATAGAGAGAGCTTTACATACTTTTTTTTTATTTAATTTATTTGTCAACAGGCAACAACGGCAGTATTATATATATTTTGTTCAAAGAACCATTAATTATAGTCTTTTTATAAATAGTATTGTAAAAAAATATGCAATATATAATGAAAGTATTTTTAAGCACCATCTAGTGGTTTTTTAGTTTTAATCTATAGATGGCGCTATTATATTTCCACTAGTAGCAGAATTTATCCGATAGAGGGAGCTCATTCAACTTTGCCTTTGTTTTGTGAGTACTGGGCTGGCAGTAACGCTTTGTGTGTGAAATGAAGGTGGACAAAGTGTTTTAAAATATATTATTACTTACAAATTAAAATTATTATATCCATTCAATCACCGCAATTTGACCAAAATTACCGCTTTTTTCAACACACCACTACGGTATACAGTGTTTTTGTCTTCTGTCTTCATAAATGAAGGCAGTTTTACTACTCTATAAAAACCTAATACAATTAAAACGAAAGAGATTTTGCCAAAAATGAAATAGTGATTTTTTCAACAAAAATAAATTCAAAAAATATTGTTATAAAATAAAACGCTATTTGTTAAGAATGACGCACACAGCCATTAACCAAACAAAACGACAACATCGCATACACCTTATTAACGAAATCGGATCGTAGGTAACGGCGCTGAAGTAAAACGTTGTTTAGGTTTATTAGAGAAAATAGGTAATCTCTTTCTCCTTCTGGCATGTGTTTCAAGAATGAAAAGTGACAGATCGTCACCATTTAGTAGAAGTTGCGTGGCGATGGCGGAACTAAACACCCCGCTTAGTCTTGCTACAAAGGCGAGGGAATGAAAGTAATTTGAACACCCATCGGTTGCCAGGGGCGGACTAAGGCCTAAGCAACATAGGCAACTGCCTAGGGCCCGTAATTTTTGGGGCCCGATAATTAGGTTTTTAATTTTAGATCTACTTAATTCTTATTACTATTTAACAGAAAAATGTAAATGTATATTATTTTTTCCTTTTTTCTTAGATTCCGATAATTAAATAGAATATATATTATATCATTTAATTAATTTATTAATTATTATTAATATTATACCAAACGCAAAGTATGTGTCATGACTTAAGGGCCCGGAATTATAATGTTGCCTAGGGCCCGTTTTAGCCTTAGTTCGTCACTGTCGCTTGCGGTTAAGTGTTAAGCGTTCCCTATTCAATATCATAAGAAATATTATTTTATTTCCAGAACGGGGCACGCTCTCCTTCATACACTTTATGGATACAGTACAAAGTTTAAGAATATTGACCTCTTCGCCGAGTATTTTGTTCTGGATCTACTTGTTCAAGATAATGAAATCTTAGGTTGTCTCGCTTTAAACATGGAGGATAGCAGCCTTCACACGTAATTTTATATTTATTTATACAAACATTTAGTAGCTACTGTAGAGGTATAGAGTGTGTGCGTAGGGTAGGGTTTGTTGTTAACCTTAAAAACTAAAAACCTAAAATAAATATAAACTTTACTATATCTACAATAAAAAATAATTTCTTTTAGAGGGAAATACGGCTGTCATCTTGCTAATTTGCTACTATATAAATAAATACGTGTATACTATCAATATATATCAACATCCGGAGAACAATGTCCTATATACTTAACAAATATACTTTTTTGTAATATATCAATACTATATGGCCTGTAAACAGAAATTATAAAACCTTAAACACATTCATTTACTCGGCTTGCAATATTTATTATATTACGCCAAAAAGCGAATATTCGGCGAGTTTCCTAGTCAAATATAAAAATACTAGACTACTTTTATGGGTTTACTTCGAATAGCACAAACATAATTATTAGAGCTATTGTGCTATTAAATAGTAGTTATATTGATATTGAAACATTCCTAAACAGTTTTCAGGCTAAGAACACTATAATTGCAACAGGCGGTTATCCACGAATGTATTTTTCTTGCACAGCAGCCCACACTTGCACTGGTGATGGCTGCGCTATGGCAGCACGTGCCGGCATTCCATTACAGGACCTTGAGTTCATACAGTTTCATCCAACTGGTATGTTTTTTTAAAAGTTTTTTAGAGTTAAAAAGAAATGAGTTAGAGCTTTACCGAACCCAAAAAACCCTGTGTATAATCCTTCGTTTCCGAAAATTCGGCTCGTAGACAAAATTTATAGGTATACATACCTGTATACCTTCCCGTTCACCTCATCATCATCATGTTTCATGCTAAAGCTACCTACCTATATGATAACTAATATAACTAATATAACAAATAAAGTAAAAAAATAATAATTTATAGGTGGGGAATCTTAAGGAAAAAAAACAACTTATATTTTATAGTTCATTTCATACATAATTATTGCATACTCCGCAAGTTTGTTTTCTTTTATGTTTTGTAAGTTCTTTGTATACGATATTTAACACGACAGGTTGTGCTTTTGATTCCCATAAGAGAAAAAAAAATTCATTCCGATTCATCATTCCGATAACGGCAAAGTGCGACGTTGAGTTTCGCCGCTGAACTATCAATGTCTCGAAAATTCGGCTAAAAGTGGAGAACAAAGTGTCTTAAAACTAGGTTATCAGGTTCCCTCTGCCTGCCCTGCCAAATGCGGGATACAGCGTGAAGCTCTGACTTGTAATGCCCACCCTTGGTGAGTCGCACTCCCATTTGACTGATTATTTTTCATATCTGACTTGGAGTAAATAAGTAATTAGTGATTGTATCGATGGAATATTTGGTCCAGGTATGTATGGATCTGGTTGCCTTATGACTGAAGGTTGTCGAGGTGAAGGCGGTTATATAGTTAATAGCGAAGGTGAACGTTTCATGGAACGGTATGCACCAAAGGCCAAGGACTTGGCTAGCCGTGATGTTGTCTCGAGATCTATAGCTACGGAAATACGACAAGGTGCATATTATATTATAATTATTATATTTTTATAATTGAATTTTAGAAAGATATATATACCGTACTGGCAATATAATAATATTATATGTAAAATAAGATTAAAAGTGCAGGTTGCAGAACTATCTTCAGATTGAGAATTTCTTTGCTAAATTCTTCCTTCCCAAAATTATTAGGCTCTATTCTACTTGGGTGAAGGTAAACAAAACTTTAACACCAATATAATACATAATATTTTGGAATGCATAATGCCTGGTATTATCATTCATTCATCGTTATCATTATTACGCAATTGGGAAATTTGAAATAGGATTGTTGTTATATTAAAAAAAACATTTTAATTTAAATTTATTTTTTCTTTATATGGTATTATAATATTAATATTAAAAGCTATACACCAAAAAATATCACTGCTTTCGGTCAGCTCCTTTAGGCTATTCTGTTAATTTATAATTATCTCTTTAAATGTGTATACAAAATAATTTCAGGACGTGGAGTTGGTCCCAAAAAAGATCACGTTCATCTGCAGCTTCACCATCTCCCGGCAGAAGTGATTCGAGAGAGGCTCCCCGGTATTTCTGAAACGGCGTGGACGTTTACTGGTGCCGACGTATACACACAACCAGTGCCTATCGTGCCTACTGTACACTATACGATGGGTGGAATACCAATTAATTATAAAGGAGAGGTATATTATTTTAAGAATATAATAGTATCTATTTATATTAATACTATAAACAAGTATTTAGTATTTTTATTTAATCTTATATTCATTTACATCCGCGAGCTTGATGACAAAATAAAAAAGAATTAAAATTTCAAATTATTTTCCTTTCATTCATTTCAAAGTCTCTCTGAATTACTTTTTTGAGTTTCTTCTTCTTCTTCTTCTTCGTTTTTTTCTTTTGTCTGAATAACATTATATTCTGTTAAGTATATGTTTTACCTACCAAAATCTTTTGACGCTATCGTCGTTGGTAGGTGATTAATTCTGCACTTGATGGTTGTAAGTTCAATTGTAACTCGAAATGGGGTTGCTTCAAAATTAATTCTGAATCAAAATTAGTTTTTATACTGCTACCTCTACTTTCCCTACTAGTCGTAAATGTAAAGTGTGAAGAGAAAAAATAATTTTAACATAAGGTTTACTAACTCACCTTATTATTATTTATATATATCATATTATCTATATATATAAAATCGAAAGGTCACTCACTCATCACGAAATCTCAGAAACTACATGTGCTAGGAATCTCAAATTTTGCATAGGTGCTCGCTAAGACGGGAATTTGCAATATTCGACTTCTAAGAGGTTGTTTTTGGGGTTGAAAGTTTGTATGAAACTTCGTTACTACAAATGCTAGCAGTCTCAAATTTTGGATGGACGTCACTTATAGGACGTAGGTACTCATGGAGACAGAAATTGATAATAACGTAGTTCACGTGGGCGAAGCCGCGGGCGAGCCGCTAGTTATTTATATTATTGAAGCTATCTATTTCTTGTTAATTAAGTAATATTTTTTTGCGTTACGCTCTATCTCGCACACAGTATGGTAGGCAGAGGGAACCCAGTGTTAGGACACTCTGTTCCTCATTTTCCGCCTAATTCTGTAGGCGCCTTTCGCGTTTTGAGTGGCGGAATTCAGTTCCGCCGCGCTTACGAAGCAATGAAAATATCAAATATATCATTTCCTCGAGTGGGCATCGAACCTACAACCGTCGCGTTGCAGTCACACCCTTGTGCACCTAGCCCACGACGGCCAGTTATAATTTGTCGCCGTTACAGGATTTCAGTTTTTATTTCAGGCTTTAGTGTACAAAACTGGATGTGGTGACACGGTTGTACCTGGTCTACACTCAGCCGGAGAGGCAGTGAGCAACTGTCATGGCGCCAACAGACTTGGAGCCAATTCTATATTGGACGTGGTGGTTTTTGGTAAAGCAATTGGATTGAACATTCCGAAAATTTCCAAACCTTGTGCCACGCAACCTACGTTAAAAACTGTATGTACCTACTCTACGAATTTTGTTGTTTATTTAGTTTATATTTCTGTATTAATTTAATATTGTTACATGGATTTTGGGGTAGTTATTGGGGCATTACGCTTAGGAGTCGTACCATGAAGCTCTTCGACCTCATGATCGACATTAGGCTAAATATGTTATAAATACAAACTCTGACATATCTAAAATCAAAATTAAATCAGCTTCACGCTGTATCCCGCACACAGCAGGATAGGCCGCGGGAACCTAGTGTTAAGACACTCCGTTCCTCACTTTCTGCCGAGTTGCGTGTTGGGTGGCAGAACTCAACGCCGCGCTTTGCCTCGACACCAGAGCGAAGAAATGCAAATATAAGCGTAAATAAATATTTCACTGCCTCGAGTGCGGATCGAACCCACAACCGTCGCGTTACAGTCACACCCTTGTGCCGCTGCGCCACGACGGTCTATACAAATAATGTAATTATCAATGCAATATAAAATTTCAGAGCACCTGCGATGTAATTTTAGATAACTATGAGAAAGTGCGGAACTCTCATGGCTCGACGGCGGTGCACGAGTTGCGCGCGTCCATGCGTAACACAATGCAAAACAAATGTGGGGTGTTCAGAGACGAAAAACTGTTGAGTGAAGGTATATGTATATGTAGTTATTTAAATATTTAACATTGTGAATGGAAAAAAAACATCCTACGTCTAAACTGTTGAGGTTTATGGACTGGAGAGATTAATTTCTTTAGGTATTATATATAGGTTTGAAATATTTTAATAATATGGTAGGTATAACTCAAATAAATTTTTGAATTTTATGAATGCGACAATTATTAGTATCCCCACTAGGAAGAATGAATTATTTTTTTTTTTTTCATTTTTTCGTTCTGGCACCAAGGTAAAAGTCGGCGTAAAGTGGAGAACGGAGTGTCTTAACTCTACATAGGTTCCCTCTATCTATCCTGCAATATGCGGGATACAATGTGCAACTGAAACAAAAATACCATGATGTTCTTTTTTTCATATTTCAGCCAATAATGAAATTCAAAAATGGTATAAAGCCTTCGATGACATTTGTATTACGGATACGCGGCTGAACTGGAATTCAGATTTAATAGAAGCTCTGGAACTTCAAAACATGCTCCAGACAGCTGTTCAGGTTGTGGCCTGTGCCCTTAACAGGAAAGAAAGTCGTGGAGCACATTTTAGAGATGATTTCCCCAAAAGAATGGATGAAATGGACTATAGTAAACCTACAAAAGGACAGGTGGGTATTGGTTTTTTTCTTGTGTTACTTATGGATAAGTATGAATATATCAACAAACAAGAACAACACAGACCGTCGTGGCGCAGCGGCACAAGGGTGTGACTGTAACGCGACGGTTGTGGGTTCGATTCCCACTTGAGGAAGTGAAATATTTATTTACGTTTATATTTCCATTTCTTCACTCTGGTGTAGAGGCAAAGCGCGGCGTTGAGTTCTGCTACTCAACACGCAATGCCTCCAGAATTCGGCAGAAAGTGGGGAACGAAGTGTCTGTCCTAGTGTTACTAGGTTCCCTCTGCCTACCCCGCTGTGTGCGGAATACAGCGTGAAGCTGATAAACAAAATAAATATTTCAAAGACCTAACTAAATATTTTTTTAGTTTTACGCAGTTCAGTTTATTTACCGCACATAGCAGGGTAGGCAGAAGGAACCTGGGATCCTACGGTTGAGACACTATCTTTCCCCCCTTTTCACTTGATTGTCAACGCATTGCGTGTTGAATGTCGGATATAGATTGCATCTGTGCAATCTCAATAAATAATGAATCAATAGAAAAGGCTTATAACAAAAAACAACTTAAAAGTCAGAAGCCTGCGAAATGTTCAATGTTAATAAAAATCAATTTTCCATTTTCTATCTCATCACAGAGTAACACCCAATCTCGTATTATGCAAATAAAAGTAAATACATAATGTCTATACATTTATTGTTCTTCGCAAACTATTAATGTGTATGCGTGTGCAAAAGAAGACGAATCTTAATAAAAACAAAACACCGACACTTAAAAACTTATTCTTTTTTTATCTCAGACTGCCAAACCGATAGAGGAACATTGGAGGAAACACAGTCTGTCGACATTAGACTTTAAAACTGGCAAGGTTACCATTACGTACCGCCCAGTCATTGACAAGACATTGGATGATGAAGTGGAGACCATTCCACCAGTCCCAAGAGTATACTGATATGTGTTATATATTATGTACTTTGCTGTTATTTAGATGTTTAGAAGTAATTAAATAATTATGGTAATTTTTATTTATATTGTATTGTTTATTATAATTAAACTTTACTAATGATATGTTTTTTATTCATTTCTTTTTCTATGAAAATGTTTTTTTTACTATAGATTAGTCAATAATATAATTTAAATTACAAACAATGAAAACAATATTCTATTTGTATTTAAAGAAAAATAATTCTTTATTTGATTAATATTTGTACAAATTTAATATTGTTTCTACTATAAAACTATATTTATTTAATAACTAGCGGCCCACCCGCGGCTTCGCCCGCGTGAACTACGTTATTATAAATTTCTGTCTCCAAGAGAACCTACGTCCTATAAGTGACGTCCATGCAAAATTTGAGACTCCTAGCATTTGTAATAACGAAGTTTCATACAAATTTTCAACCCCAAAAACAACCCCTTAGAAGTCGAATATTGCAAATTCCCGTCTTAGCGAGCACCTACGTCCTATAAATAAATCCTATGCAAAGTTTCAGATTCCTAGTATATGTAGTTTCTGAGATTTCGTGATGAGTGAGTGACCTTTCGATTTTATATATATAGATGAAAAATAATGTTCATACAGTCTTCTGAATGTGTCCCATAGAATTAAGCTGTGGAACGTTTTGAAATTCACGCACACAGATTAAACTTTGACTAATATAACCCAGTGAGTGCGATCAAATCAGAAAATTTCGCAAAATTTTCGCAAAAAATTGCACAATTCAGCTTTACTCAGCTGCACCCGCCGTGCATAGCATGTGGCGGAACGAAAGAAGTATATTTTTGGCATTTTATTTACTGCCATCTATCATTAGTTATGTTAACTTAACAAAAGTTATGGTAAGCTCTACATTATTTTAAACAACAGATGGCGCCAGTTATGTAATGTTAGTATTTTTAATAAAAAAAATAAACATAGATATAGTTAACAAAGCAAAGTTACAAGAGTAAATCATAAATTTAATTCACGAAGAACTTTTTTGCAGATGAAATCAAAATAACAGAACTAAGTTCCTATCGTTCATCGATAAAAATGTTAAGAAAATTTAAGTGAATTTTAAAATAAAATAAAACATAGGTGGTGACCTACTTACAATTATTACATAATCAATATACAAGAATTATATTTACACTTGACAAAAAATATTTCAGTAGAAATTATATTTTTTTAAATCTATATTTTTATTTATAGTGACACCTGGTGGGCTAAAAGTTAACTTTTTCGTAATTTTTTCAAAATGAAACGCATAAATGGTAAATTTCGATACTACGTAGTTCTTTGAGATGCATATGTATTAAAGAGGGAAGATAAGCTAGTATATTATAATTAAACTATATTTTTTGTTGAATTTAATAATTTGCCAGATGACTATGATCTTTTTTTAAAATTTTATTTATATGTTTAAGTAAATTAAATCTATTAATACGATTTCTTCCACAAACTTCTGATAGATAGCGCTACTAGTATCGTATGAAAGGAAATCTAAGGCACTATTGGTCTGAGATCCCATCGCTTAAATCTGCAGGGATCTGTTTTTTAATGAAACTTAAAAAAACGATACTCAGAAATAATAATACATAATTAATAGAATAGATTACTGCTTGCAAGAATCCTGCCGCAATAACTTTTACCTCAAACTTTTATACTACCTCTATTAATAAATCGATAAATAGAATAATATAAAATAATAAAAGAGGTGGTGATAATTCACTGTATTTTTGCTCTCCTGTAAAACTTAGAAAATGTAGATACGTTCATTTGTCTCTTATGCCGCGATAGAGATGTTTCAAAAACCATTTTATTATAAGAAATTTCAATAAATGCATGCAGTCGAGTAGTAGAGTACTAGAACTCTATCACAACTTTATGTAAGTTGATAAGTATCTATATCATAGAAAACAAAAACAGGTGAAATGCAACTCGAACTTGTCCTCTTAGGGTTCCGTAACAATTTTAGGATTATAGGTCAATAGGAAGTAGGTGCAGTTTATAAAATTGATAAACTTAAGCTTACTTCAATAATCGACGGCCTTCATGGCGCAGCGACATAGGGATATGGCTGTAACACGACGGTGGTGGGTTCGATCCCCACCCGAGGAACGAAATATTTATTTACATTTATATTTTCATTCCTTGTTCTGGTGTCGACACCAGCCTTGCCTGCCTTACCTCGAGGCAAAGAGCGGCGTTGAGTTTCGCCATTCACCACGCAATACCTCCAGAATTCGGCGAAAAGTGGAGAATGGAGTATCTTAACACTAGGTTCCCTCTGCCTACCCTGCTGTGTGCGGAATACAGCGTGAAGCTGATACTACAATAATAGTTTTTATCGGCAATATAAATATAATTTCATAATTCTAGGCCAAAAGGACCCTATTGTAATAAACCTGACAAATTTAAGTTTCTATTTATTTGTTATATTTTGTATTCTAAGTGCCAGATTCTACAATTGTAGATCCATGGGAAGTGCCTACGCTATAGGTATTGATAACGTAGCGAATTTCATAGAAAATGTACAGCAAAAGCAATGCAGAAATGCTCCTGTCTTTTGATTGTGTTATTTGAGAAGCTTAATTTTTTCTGTCACCAGAGCTCGTGGTGGTAGATCCTGAATATTTGACATTAATTTCAGCGTGATACCTCCTCGCTATCCTGACATAAATGAACTTCTTCAGTCTTGACAGTTGAACAGACGGAGAACTCACTAAGATATGTACTCTACCATGATAATTTATTTAACAGATTACACTAATAACTTTAATAATAATGTCATTAAAACTAGATGACGTAGTATCTACAACTGGAAATACTCCATAGGTAACAAAAAATATCTATTGTCATTTCAATCTGTAATGAATTTGTAATCTATACTAATATAATAAAGCGGAAGAGTTTGTTTGTTTGTTTGTTTGTTTGTTTGTTTGAACGCTAAGATCTCTGGATCTACTGGTCCGATTTACTTTGTTTTTGTTTTGTATGAAAGCTGCATTCTTCAGAAGTGCTATAGGCTATATAATATTACATTACACATATGTACTAATAAATTAAAATACTTTCTAATTTGACATGCAATTTATTCTGCCATGTTAATAACAACCGTCGTCGCTACGCGACCGCGTTCGTTACCGCGTCATTTTGATATTCATCCTTATGAGAATAAATATAATAGTCACTTTTAGCATTTCATCTAGATTGAAATTATATTTCTATACAAATTATATTCTTATATTTCAAGCAGGCGTAGCCGCGTCCGGGTCCGCTAGTATTAAATATTTTCAGAGATTTTTTTAGCTTCACTCTATATCCCGCACATAGTAGGCTAGGCAGAGTGAATTGGGAACCAAGTGTTAGCACTCTCCGTTTTCATTAAGAAACTTCCGTTTCCCAATTTCTGCAAAATTCTGGAAGCATTTATTAACTGATCAGCATTAAGAACTGATCGCCGCGCTTTGACTCAACACTAGATCGAAGAAACGAAAATATTAAATATTTCATCATTTCCTCGAGTGGGAATCGAACCCACGACCTGCTGTGCTTACAGTCACACGCTTGTACCTCGATCTCAGGGAGAAATATTATTAATCTATACTAATATAATAAAGCGGAAGAGTTTGTTTGTTTGTTTGTTTGTTTGTTTGTTTGAACGCTAAGATCTCTGGATCTACTGGTCCGATTTACATTGTTTTTGTTTTGTATGAAAGCTGCATTCTTCAGAAGTGCTATAGGCTATATAATATAACATTACACATATAAACTAATATATTTTAAATTACTTTCTAATTTGACATGCAATTTATTCTGCCATGTTAATAACAACCGTCGCGTCGCTACGCAACCGTTACCGCGACATTTTGATATTCATCCTTATGAAGTTTGATAAATAATTAAGGAGATGTCACTGATTCGAAATGACTTAGCCTTCGGGCGGCATAGTATGAGTAGGACCGACGCGAAAATATTCTTATAGTTCAAGCAGGCGTAGCCGCGTCCGGGTCCACTAGTTATGTATATTATGAGAGCTGTTATTTCAATAATATTATAATAAATAGGTATATATTAATAAAATACATGACCATTCAGTCTATTAAAAAAATAAATTAAAGACGATTTTTCATTTGTTTTATTCATTCCCAAGTACAATAACATCTATATAATGGTACTACGTCTAAATGGAGTCATTTCGACACATGCAATAAATTAAAAATAATGATTCTTCAATAAATAATCTTGTAAATAAATCATTTTAAAATAATAGTGACTGGGAACATGTTTTATAAAATAAAATCACAATAAGGTAACTAAAGGTTATTCATTCATATATTTTTAACTAGTATTTAGAGACTTTACCTACAGTTTTTATCTTCTAATTAAAATATACCCAGGAAATTACATTATTCCTGTGAAATAATTCTCAAACAAAAACATAGTCTAAGATTAATTAATTCTCAAATTATTCATACAATTTAAGTTATATTAATACATTTTTGTAAATTAAAGAAAGAAACCCAATATACAGCAGATATTTTATTAAATTAATTATTATTATATTTTCTACAATTTATGCATAATAATACGATTGCACTTTTTAAATATTATCTACTTTATTATATACAATATGTTTGGATTCAAAACTTGTTGACACAATGTGTACATTTTCTAAGAGATTTTTAGAAAACTTTCGAAATTTTTCCATTGCTTGTTTACTTATATATAAATTAAACAACCACCACACCCACCGAACTACTAACCACTAACTTAAGTTGGTTTTATGCAATGAATCTAAAGAATTTGGAGTCAAAATATATACCATAAAAATATTTTTTCTAAGGACATAAATGGTATTCTATAAAAGTAAACTATGCTTGAAAATAATACGTACATCGTATTCGAAAATCTTCTATAATTCTCTTTCGTCTAGTCATATTAGGATTATTATTTATATACCGATAAAAACATTTTGAAACAGTACATGGATTTTGCAGGCCTTTTTGTATTGGTTTTAAATGTACCGAAAGAGTATTTATGTTACCGGTAATCTGTATAGTTCAGGTATTCTATACAATATCTCAACAATGTATAGAATTCCTGGGACGTCCAGGCGATATATGAAATATCATAAATATTATTGTCCATTACATACTTTACCTAGGTAATGACTAAAACCCCTAGGGATTGAATAGAGTATTTGGTGTTCCATGAAATCGTTAATGATAATGGTCTATATCTATTCTGTATTTCAGCTACCAACTTGGCGGTTTTTAAGTGCAGGTTAGATTAGGTTTTAAAGCTTAAAAAAACTAACATGCACTGAAAGTCCGCTAAATCCGCGTTTATTGCCTAAACGTACGTCTGTCCTTCCTTGTCCTATACATGCATTCGGTATCGTATAGAATACCTAGGCAAAGTATAAAATAAATAATATTTTACACATTATTTACACGTTTTAGATATTTCATACATTTCCAAGATATCGTAAAAAATACCGAATTGTACAGATTACCGGTAACTTACGCATTTGAATAAATCTCGCATATAATTGGCATGGCACAATTCATTACTACTTCTAGAGATATTAAGATTTCAAACTTTCACAATTAAATTCAACATCATTGAAATTAATAATATTTATCATTATACTACAACTTATATAAAAATTTATACATATTAATACTGAAATAACTATCCCCATTTAGATTTTCCGTGATAAATGTTCGATTTAAAAAAGTAGGCATTTACAAAATTTCCAAATTAGGGAAAAATATGACAAAATTACATATCTGGCTCTCAGAAATATAATTACAGAGAATTTGGTTAGCCATATTTAGGTCAGCTTCTTGTCGGTCGTATAATTTCATCCGCACCATTGTATTTTAGACGTTTTAAGAAAAAATATATGAGTTATTATAATTTTTCAGGAAATCCATAAGAAGCTTAGATAATATATTCGGTAATATTATGTAATTATTAAAATTTTGAATACTTGACTTTCTAAATAAATAATACAATTCTACTTAATTAATGAGTATCTAGTATTTACATTTTGATAGAAGACTAGTCCCGAGTCACATAATTATAATCGCATCACAAAAATTAAAGTTTGAGAAACACAATGTTTAGATTTCTTTCTGCAGGTATGTATACCCTGAGGATATATTAATAAGAGACAATGACTATTAAAGACGATGGTTTACGAATTCTCTCCTCAATTCATGTTTTATCATATCTGAAGACTTAAAGATAACAAAGAGGATAATTTTATCTACGTCAAAATATTCGTACAGCCTTAACTATTTTTTATATACGCCTTACAACGTTTTGCCGAAGTTCAGCATACATCACATCTATAAAAATAAAATAATTAGTTTGACATCGACTGGTATCGCCACGGAATGTCATGGGTTTCATGGTTTCAGTAGGCCGGTCATGCGTAGTGCGGATAGGAGCCCAGGTGTGACGTCACATGGGGAGGAGCCATAGAGTGGGGGGAGTAGAGGTTACCGCCACCCCCGCCCCAGTTACTCCATGAGGCTGACGGGAATATTGACGCTGAAACAAAGTTTGCTAGCCTAAGTTAATATTAATTGCAAGGGTAATGCTTAGGAACACAATACACCTCAATAAGCATTTTGTTTGAAATATATGATTACATAAAAACATAATATTCGCTGTTCTAAAAATAGGTTTCTATCGCATCGCCAAAAATTTGCCACAAAAGAAATTCTAGAATATATTTTTATTTTAGTTTTTTTCAAGCTTTTGTTGTTCAGATACGCCTTACTATTAATATATATCTAATATTACCCTAAAACTTCCTCTTGTTCCAAAACAGTCTGAACTAGCTAAATATTTTTAAAAACAATTTCAAAACGTGAAATCCCAAGAAATAGGTTCACCCACAGACAGCTACTGAGAAAATGAATGTTTATTCCATTAAGTCAAGTGCGTGAAGCGGGGCATGGCGATGACATCCCGCCTCGAGCTGAACGTCAATATTTGGTCAGCTAGTGTACATTAGCATTGGATGCAGATTACACTTTGCTGTTGAAGGGTGCATGATATTACTTCTTATTTATACTTCGATTTTAAGGATTTTTCTCCAAAAAAGGCTTTTACACTCAAAAGCTCACTTTTGAGAATCGATTTATCATTTCACGTATTTTTGTGCAATTGTATTGTTATAAGATTTAAGGACTTTTAAGTGACAAATGACCTCTGCTAAGGTCATAAAGGTTAAATATTATGTAATTAATTCTTCTTTCAAATTACTGTGCGATGTTGCAAAAAATATTACTCTATGTATTTATGTTCTACATTATTTTTAACGGCGTCAACTAATTCTCTTTTATGCTTGGAATGTAAAGAATGATATTGTTAGCAACTACACTAATTATTGTTATTTGATTCCGATCTCAATAAAAAGTTAGTATTATTTTGTCTTCATTAATTGTAGATTGATAATAACAGTAAGGCGTGATCTATATTTTTAAAAGTGCAATAATAATTTATAATTTGAGAAATAACTTTCGTAGCATAGCACACGAAGTAAATTCGCATAGTTTTAACGCATAAAATAGAAATAGTGATAAAAAAAACAATTTTTACCTGTCGAAGTCGGCATAGCTGCATGTGGAGCCATGAAAGAAGATAGCTTAGCAGAGTGGTGGTAAGAGCTCATGAACAAGTCGCTCTGGTACTTATAAGCTGGGTCGCTGGCCGCTGGCTGAGTGGCCGCAGCTAGCCCTTGGAAATCGAACTTGTACGCATATCTTTTACCATGCACCTTCGTCATAATATTCTTGTCGTAGTAATATCTGTACAAATTTAACTTTATTAAAAAAAATAAGACAGAAGAAGAAGAGAAGGAAGGAAGAGAAGTAATATCGCAAGGCAAGAAAAGCGCTTAGCAAAAGTGGGTACCCAAACATCGCAATGGCTATCAACAAAACGATTCCAGTTTGCATTTCGCGTTGTTGTTACCTTAAAGCACGGCTAAGTTTGTCATAGTTCATGTTGGGCTTGGACTTGCGTTCTCCCCACCGGCGGGCCACCTCGTCTGGATCAGTCAGTTTGAATTCACCGTTAGTCCCCTCCCATGTGATACAACCTGCGTTGCTGGAGTCACTCAAAAGCTCCAATAAAAATTGCCAAAGTTGTATCTGACCAGATCCTGCGAATAAATGGCTGTAATTAATCTACAGATTGTTTTAAGTTTTTAATAAGTAATAAGAAGAAAGAAGTAATAAGTAATAAGAAAGAAGGGTTGTATAGAAATCCGAAGAAGGAAATTAAGCTGAAGGTTTAATTTCTTCATCTCACCTCTTAGAACGAAAGTAAACTAAGTTATAATTACTTTAACTTCTGCTTTTGCAAAAGACAAGTTCTATAGTGATTCCCTATAATTTGCAAATTCTAGTTGTCTAACTTTCATAAGGCGTCGATTAACTAGGTATTCCTACTAAAAACTTTAATATCAGAGACAGATATTTTTCTACGATTTATATTATTATTTATAGTAAGCAAGAATGTTTAAAAAAACATTTATTCATAGCTGACAAACATCTAAACTAATGTAACGCGTATTCTATAGGACCTATAGATACTTAGCGAAACGAAAAGTATAATGTGTAGGGTTGGCCCCGCATGTTGCGATATTGGGCGGCTATGTTCCGAATACGCACGACTTGAGGCGAACTCGCCCAGCTGTAACCGAGTACTGATAGCAAAAAATATATTGTGATTTTCATTTTCAAAATCGATCGATAAATATAAATATTAAAGTGGAATTTTGATTACTTTTTCATAAAAAGAAACATGTTAACATAATCTGATATTCGAATATGGTCAGCTTCACGCTATATCCCGCAGACAGCAGGGTAGGCAAAGGGAACCTAGTGTTAAGACACTTCGTTCCCCACTTTCTGCCGAATTCTGGAGGCATTGAGTGTTGAGTGGCAGAACTCAACGCCACGCTCTGCCTCGACACCATAGCGAAGAAATGGAAATATAAACGTAAATAAATACCGTGGTATCAAATATGGTAATGTGCATTATATTTATTTTATTAATTTAATCTTTTTCCTCGATATAAATTATGACTGTACCTACCCTACTCCTCGATCCGCGTTGTTTAAATTTTTTATTTCACATACTAATATATAGATTACTAGCGGACGCGCGCAGCTTCGCTTGCGTATTTAAGGGTGAATTCTAATAACCCATGAAACATGTGTTCAATGAAATATTTTTTAAGAGTTTAAATTTCAAATTTTATAAAAATCGGTGGCGATTTAAAGATTTTTCCATACAAACTTTCAACCCCTTATTTGCACCCTTATGGGAAGAATTCTAGAAAACGATGAAACACGTGTTCAATTAAATACTTTTAAAAATCTAAATTTCTAATTTTATAAAAATCGGTGCCGATTTAATTTTTTTTCCATACAAACTTTGAACCCCTATTTCACCCCTTTAGGGTTAAAATTTTTCAAAATCCCTTCTTAGTGGATGTCCAGATTACGAAAGCAAATTTTTGTTCAAATTTAACGTTTCTACCATCAACGGTTACGGCTGTGCGTGCGTCTTACCTCAGTCAGTTAGGACAAGTCCTTTTATATATATAGATTAATCAATGAAGTTTCATTCATTAATTTATTTTGTTCAAGTAAAATTGAAATTTTACAAAACGTATCTAACATTTTTTTGTCTTAGTTTTGTTTAGTCAGGCATTTTCCATATAGATATATAAATAGAAATGTTTATGCCAATTTCGTGAAATGTCAAGCATATTTTATAAGTCTCATGCAGATAAGACTCTACATCTCATCTCTATTAACTGAAAAATTATTAGACCTAAAACGTTCATCTTATAATTAATACTAGCGGCCCGCCCGCCTGCGTGAACGTTATTATTAATTTCTGTCTCCATGAGTACCTACGTCCTAAAAGTGATGTCCATGCAATATTTGAGACTCCTAGCATTTGTAGTAAGGAAGAACAACCCCTTAGAAGTCGAATATTGCAAATTCCCGTCTTAGCGAGCACCTACGTCCTATAAGTAACTCCTATGCAAAATTTGAGATTCTTAGCACTTGTAGTTTCTGAGATTTCGTGATGAGTGAGTGACCTTTCGATTTTATATATATAGATAACCAATACTAATATAGTTATTAAAAGAAAAAATAATTGAAATTTTAAGTCAACCGCGGCGCGGGTGTGCGGGATACAGTGTGATTAAAATTAAATACAAAACAAAAGAAATTATTTTCTTTTCTGCGTACACTATAAGAGGCGGTCAGGTCACACGAGCGTAGCATCCCAGTGATTTATACCCAATCGATTATGTCGAAGTCACAACGTTTGCGCTCGCCTCTCGCCTCACTGGGAGCTTGAGGCATTGTCTGCTAAGCCTCATCGGTTTTACGACTTGCAATTAATTGTACGTAAAGCTATCATCTATTGTACTATACATTGTCATTATTAAAATAACTTTTATGTTGCTGCAGTTTTTTTTAGGTTCACACTCTACCTTGCATGCAGTAGGGTAAGCAAGTTTTATACGATAATTAAATATTTTAATATTACGTTAATTAAATATACTCTATTATTGAATAACTGTGATTTTAAAGACGATGTCCATATTATATTACGCAGAGATTGCGGGTTCAAAGTTAATCAATCATCACCAGTTATATGAATTTATTAGATCTTTTTTTTTGTTAGTGAAAAGTATGGGGTGGGCACAGGACTGTTCTGGTGTGGGCTCTACCACCCGGCCTCCCCAGTTCCTGCGCCCACGTCGGTCACAGGTGAGATAAGGGCGTGGGAAAGGCTCGCAATTACGCAGCGCCACGTGCTGTGACTGTCTCACGAAATGCACGCGTGCCTACTGACTAAGCTAAGTAATGTAATTATATGCTGCAGCCCGTAGTTGTAGCGTTGGCTAAGGTAATTTATATTCATTTGCAAGTTTTTTTTAATTTCCCAACAGATTTTGGGGTTGGAATGTGCACGAAAGTTATTTTTATTACAAAAAATACATTATTTATTGTACCCTGATTTGTAATTTAAAAAAAATATCAATTTAAAATTTGTCATCTTGTTAAGTTCATCTTATTAAATTCAAAGTAGTATATAAATAAATGTTTCATTCATAGAAGTAAGTCAGGATTCGGCACAAGGCGGGCAACGGAAGTGTCTTAATAGGAACGGAGTGTCTTAACACTAAGTTCCCTGGTTCTCTAAATCTGCTATGTGTGGGATACAAAAAAATATATAAAAAAAAATCTTATAGATTATTTCTATCTATCAAAAAACACTTTAATTGTAACACAATCGATTATATCAAATAATCGATGTTGATTAATTTATTACCCCAGGTGGTAATATCATAACCCTACAATCAGTGTTGCCCTATTAACATTTGACTTTTATACAAGGGTCGATCTATACAGATAATTTACTCGTATATTGTATGTGATATACACGTAAAGTCTGTTCCCACATGGACGGTATCAAATCCATCTAAAAGTGGTTGCGTGTTACCGACTAGTTTGCTTAGTCGCCCTGGTGAGTTTCTTTTACTTGAAAAACATAATTTATTTTTCCAGTACATTTTGATATGTTTATTTTGAATGTATTTTTTTACCTGAATTTGCCAGACGACTGCTTGTAGGACCAAACATCTGGTACGGATCTGTAAGGAGAAGGTAAGATTTAAATTATTTCATTGTATTATTTTAAAATTAAAAATAATTACTTAAATCTACTTTACATTTTATTATACGAACATTCCACTATTAAATAATATAAATATAGCTATTATGTTCTAAAATATAAATATGTTTTCTATACAGTTTAATTTAATTTTTATTCTTTCACAAGGTCAAAGATCAAAGATCAACAGATCAAAGCTGAGCTTTACATTTGTGTGAGTTTCATAAAGTAACATTGAACTTGCCTAGTCAAAATACTGCTACAAAAACTTACTCTACGACTCTAGTACTGATAGCAGTTCTTATTTTATTCTCAACCCGTAGTCATAGGGGTATAGGTTCATATATAGGGTCATAGGTTCTACAAAGATTCATACGACGTTGCTGGTCTTCTCAGTAACTGGAGTTATTAGGTCTCTCTACCGTATGTGACAGGAAATCAATCAAATAGCATCCGCGTTGGGAGCTACAAGAGTTACAACGTGAAAAAGGCAAATATGATCTAAACTTGCAGTTCGTGTAATGATTATATGCCATACTTTTAACGATTTATAGTTTATTGTTTTGTAGTTTATCGTTATTTTTATGCTTTTAAAAGGCATATATTTTAAATTATTAAAAAGCATATATTTTATATTAACTTTACCTATTGCATTATTTTGTGATATTATGCTACTTTAATTTTTCAATATTATGAGTACCTAATAATAGACCGTGCAGAATCCGATACTAATAATTTTATCATATTTATGTATCCAATTTAGTAAACATAGCTTTACCTAGATTAAATTGAAAAACAATATTATTATTAATTAAAAGCATTTATATCAATATAGGCTATGAAAAAATATTCGTCATCCAGGATTGACTGCTTTGTGAAGAAAACATTTTACTTATCTAGAGGTATCTAGGCTATAAAGATAGTTGTAGCCTTGACAACAAATAAACAACAAAACCGAAAAAAGCCAGATTCAGTGCATAGATTGCATTTAAAGCAGGCGTAATGAGTCCAGCGTGCAGCCCTCTGAATTAGCATAGATAATACTAGCCACCGATCGTGGAATGGTGGACCAAGTAATGTGTTTTACTTTTAATATATTTTATGGTCATGACAATTAGAACCACATTCGAATAAAAGCAATTTTATTGGTATTTTCGAATTCTTTATGTAGATAACTTTTACAATTTACTGTTTTTATCTACACTAGAATGATAGTGTTGGATAAGTGAAGAAGTACATACAGTTTGATAGACACAAGTTTTGTGTTCAAAATACTATCACACTATATTTATATTTGCTATTAAATTGCATTGAATCAATATTTATTTAGGAAACTCCGAGCAATATAGTAGTAGCTAGTTATTTTTAATACCCAAGGACCGTTTTTTTAACTATATAAGGTATGATCTTTTCAAATTGCATATTGAACTTTTTGTTTAGTAATTATCCATTGAATTCACAATGGCAATGGCCATGGAAATCGTTGAAACAATAATCAAGTCCTTCTCTAGAAATAAAAATATAACTCTCAGACGAAAATAGTTATAATTGCATCCAAATAAAGACTTAAATCTTTCAAATTCCAAATAACAGAAGTAGATGTTAATATGTAGCTGTATATTGAAATAGAAACAAAAGGGCCCCCCGAGTACTGTTCGCGGCTTTGTTAATATTATAATAAAGTAATAGTTAATGATACTTGTATTACTGTTGGGTTATAAAGTAGGGAGCCTTAACGAATCGTGCCCGTGACTAATAGATTCGAATATGCCATAAATGCTGCAATGCTTATGCCAGCCGAGTGTCAACGAAGGGAAAATCTTATACTTATTAATTCTTTATCTTGCTCGTTTCGTTCGTCATGGGACAGGTGAGGCAGTGTCAGGACACTCCGTGTGGATACTGTTTGCGGAGTTTTTATTGTTGAATGGCGAAACTTAACGCCGCTCTTTAATATCTAATATTTCATTTCAGTATTAGTTTACAGTCTGTGCTCCTGCGTCACGGCTGGCCTTACTGGACGATTTTCCTCTAGTTATAATTTTAGATAGCGTTACGCAAATTAATAAGGCTTAAATATTGGTGTAATTTTATACAATTCATAATTAATTAGTAATTAGACAGACTAAGGTAAAATTATGTTTATGTAAAAAAAAGATAATAAAAAGTATATAGGTACTTTGGTCCTCATTTTCTATTTTAACGAAAAATAAAATAACTTGCACATTTGAAGGGTTATTTATTCGCTTTTCTTTCGTTACAGATTTTACTTACGTTTCGTTAAGTCCTTTAAAACATTATTTCATAATTGATACATTAATAATAATAACAATATAATGTCTTAGAGGGAATGAAACAAATTTCAATATCTATTAACTATTGTGAAACCTCTAAATTACTAAAAAATAAGTTATTGCCATTTAAAAGTAATCGGGCCGTAAAAGTACATATCCCAGTTCATACCGCCAACCATATCTCGAGGTAAATACCATTCGTAAAAGTAATATCTATATCTTCTTCGAGTATGACAGTAGGTTATACGTGGAACGCATAGTTGAAAATTAAACATTGTACTGCGAAAAAGATCACTTTCGTAAGACGTTCCTCGTAGTATTATGCATGTAGGCATTCGTCGGATATTTAACCAACCCTGTAAAAATGTATGCTGATTTAGTTTCTATACTTACATCGACTTTGTAAAAACGTGTGAAAAAAAGAATATTGGATTTCAAATTTTCAATTTGGTCGGGTTTTGCACACTAAAAAATATAAATTGATTTTTTGCGTCACGCGTTATGTAGTTATAGCAAGGTAGGCAGAGGGAACCTAGTGCTAAGTTTCGGGAGGTATTGTGCATTGAGCGGAACTCAAGGCCACGCTTAGCCTCAAAACCAGAGCGAAGACATTAAAATATTATATATTTAATTTCCTTTAAGAAACCACAATCTGTCACGTTTACAATCACTCATTGTGCTTCTGGGCCACAGCTGACCTCAAATAAATATATATTTTTTAAAATTAATTTAATTTGTGTATGTAACGTAAAAAATAATGCTTTTTAATATAAATTCGGTCATTGTTCATTTTCAATAGATACTTAATAACTTACTCTAATTATAATTTTTCCCAAAACCTCCAGATGATCTTTATGTACGTGTACAAAAAAATGTATATCTCGTCGTTTGCAATCTCCAAATATATATTCACTATGTACAACTTCTATAATTGGTTAAAAAATTAAAAAAACATAATTAGGAAATATTTTCAAGAGTTACACGATAGAAAGATATTATAACTTCTGGATTAATATTTTAATTAACTTCACGATTTATCCCTAGCGGGGTATCTAGCGGGACTCCGGCGCCAAAGGCTCTGTTCCACTCACTCAACACTCACTCTTACTTTATAAATTTCTTTTACCGTTCTCGTCACTCATTCTCTCGACGTAACCAAACCGCTTCAACCATTTTTACTGTAACATCCATTCTGTATCTGCTATTCTCTATATCTCTTCTTTGCGAATTCGCATTTAAACTGACTCAATATATCCTACAAAGAGGTCACAGCATTCTTCTTTTTTCCATTCTTTGTTTGTAAAACACACGTTTAGCTGCAATAGAACAGCGTCGGCACCAGCATTGCAATGTGTACGGCCAAACGTTCAGCTATACTGACGGTTCACTTCCTCATCAATTTAGCGAAGACACCATTAAGTCTCTTACCGGCGTCAATACTCTAGACAATAGAATTCCACTAAATTACCTGGGTCTGGTGGGGATCCTGTTAGATGTACTTCACTGAGGGGCGTAAAATACTTCCAACATATCGTTTCACTAACTGCAATTCAATTTATATTGTGGAATAATTGATAATAATTGATTGTATTAATGTCATTAATATAATATTAATGTTATACCAGTACCTAAGACATTTAATATCAATAATTCAAATATACAGTATAACTGTGTACTGTACTTATACATTGTGAGGTATCCGTACAAACGGTAAGATTCATCTGAGAACTCACTTCTTCATTTAAATATGCAGTTTTATTTAAAAACTATTTATATTATGATAATAAGATTTATAAACATTTGAATAACATTGACTATGACTAAGTTAAATGTTGATACCCAGTTAAGTTTATATCTCTTTTAGAAGACTTTTCTTGTCTACGAAGACAGATTAATATATCTTCATCACTTATTTTATTACTAATATTTAAGGAAAAAAATCAAATGAACCTGTAAAAAAAATTATTAATATTAAGAAATTTGACCAAAATTCCACAAACGCATTTGGATAGCGTTTATATTTGTAAAATATGAACATTAACATAATATAAGTTTATTAATAGTTTGCATAAACACGCAACACGTCACGGCAACACTTCTCAACACTAGATTCCCTATACCTACCCTGGCACATTACGGGATATAGCGTGAAGCTGAAAAAAAGATAATAAAAAAAGAATATGAAACACTTCAATAAAAGGACGTGACGGTAAAAGCAAAAGACAATTAATCAACAATTGTTACTCAAGTATGCAAAACAAATGATAGTCGTCTATTTTACTCAATCGGTGGTAGTGTAAATTGATCTGATAGTGTCAATAGTGTTAACATGCCTACATTTGGATATTACATATTTTTCTTTATACAAAGTAGTATTATCATTGTTATTTGTATGTATGCTGAAAATGTGAATTAATACTATATAATTAAATATATTTTATTAGTTTTAGTGGTGACGCTATGTGGTGGATGGAGAGCGATTCCAGCTAATCAGGCAACGTTCGCGTTGAGGTCAGATTATGAAGAAGATCACGATGTGGCAGATGAGAGACTACCTCGAGGTATGTGAGGTGACGAAATATGATTTTTTAAGAAATTAAATATAATTTTCTAAAAATACGTATGAAATTTTGTACATGCAGGATTTGAAACTGCGCCTCTTGGAAACTGTCCTAGCCACTAAGCCATATGTTCTTATCAAGCTGCGTTATTGTACGCTTGCTACGACTTTCTTATATTTTTCAAAACCTATTCAAGTTTTTATACGTTTTCTAAGAAAGTTTTATTTTTCAATAGACAAGAATAACACTTTAAAGATGTGCAGGATAGGCAGAGGGAATCTAGTATTAAGATACTCCGAATTCGGGCTTGCCTCAATACCAAAGCGTGAAAATGAAGATAATGCCTCTTGGACTATATAAAATTTTTATATGTTCTAAGTGTTAGACTGAGAGCAGTAGATTTATTGTATTTTCATTCGAAAAGCCAGGTGTTTGTTAGTTTATAAATAATACACACAATATCGATCACTGTGTACAGTTTACAAACAAGCTCTTGTTGATATGATGCTATAGAGACCTTACTATGTGAAATATGCTTCTCAGCAATCAATATATTATACTAGCGAACGCTCGCAGCTTCGCTTGCTTTTTTAGGGGTGAATTCTGATAAACCATAAAACACGTGTTTAATGAAGTATTTTTAAGAGTCTCAATTTCAAATTTTATAAAAACCGGTGGCGATTTAAAAAAAAATCCATACAAACTTTCAACCCCTACTTCACCCCTTTAGGGTTAAAATTTTTCAAAATCGCTTCTTAGTGGATGTCCAAATGACATTTATTTACTTATACGAATTACTTTCATGTTCTATCCATTTCTTCGCTCTGGTGTCGAGGCAAAGCGCGGCGTTGAGATCTGCCACTCAACACGCAATGCTTCCAGAATTCGGAAGAAAGTGGGAAACTGAGCGTCTTAGCCCTGGGTTCCCTTCTGTGTGCGGGATACGTGAAGCTGTTTTTTTTTATATATAAATAAAACTATATACAAATAGTTGTATGAGTATGGTATATATTAAATTGAAATTACAGATCAATTAAATTTCGTTTACAAATTTGGTTGGTGCGCCTCGGATGCAACAGCGAAGGTGTATTTACGTAGAGTCATTAACATGACATTCCCCACGCGGGATTCGAGTCAACTGTCATACATTTATGTAAGTATGGACAGATGCTCCATTTTGACAATAAGTTCTTTTGGCTTACCTTGCCGAACGAAAAGCTGAAATTATGTAATTTTTATTATAAGTATACTAGTGGGCGCGTGCAGCTTCGCCTGCTTATTTGGACCCTTAGGAGGATAATTCTAGAAAACCATGAAACATGTGTTCAATTAAATACTTTTAAGGGTCTAAGTTTCAAATTTTATAAAAATCGGTGGCCATTTAAAGATTTTTCCATACAAATTTTCAACCCCTTATTTGCACCCTTAGGGGGAGAATTCTAGAAAACGATGAAACACGTGTTCAATTAAATACTTTTAAAAATCTAAATTTCAAATTTTATAAAAATCGG
>JAKRZM010000943.1:0-42295 GCA_036379175.1 Heliconius cydno galanthus | reverse complement strand
ATATATATATATATATATTTATTGGTATTAATGATAAGAAATTGTCTTATTTTGTTACATATTATAAAAAAAGAATTAAGGTAGATATACATACCTAATAAGAAAACGATTTTAAATTGATACGAGATACAGCCTGAAACTGAAAAAAAAATAAGAATCCCTATAAAAGCATAAGCTAAAAAAACTGAATTTGAAAGTGTCAATAACATCCTGATTTTCATTTTAAATTACAATCAGCCGTCTAATATTATACACTTAAAATACGTATAGCACTCTGTTCGCTCCACAGCACGCAAAACAATGGGGCGCTTATGGTTTCCCTCGCCTAAAGCGACTTTTCCTCTCCACTCTGTCCCTCTCCCACTCGCTGGAATACACGTGAAGAGGATGGGGAGCGGCGGGCAAATGCCATTCTCAGTTAATTTTCGAAGCCGCCGCTAGCTTCGTCTCCTTTCAGCGCACCCCGCTTTAAAATATCGAATTTTTTTAAGTCTTGCAAAATCTTTATTCACATGGCGGAACACTTCTTTTTTAGTCTTTTCCTTTTTTATTATTTATCTTTGTTATATGAAGTAATGGTTCAGAGGTATAGAGGAATATTAGTCAACTATTTTTTTTTCATTGTGTGCTAGTTAGACCTACCTCCAGCAGACATTTATTAGATAACAACATATTACTAACTAATATTAGAATCTTATTTTTTTTCGCCAGTTAAACTATTTATAAACTAAGATATTACAGTCAACTCTAATAACACTAACTAAACTTAATTAAATTTAAACTGCAATTCTCCCATTATTATATAAATGAGTGTTATTAATTAACATGCCATAGTAAATTATCGAGGGCGTCACCTCACAAATCTCGCTTAAGGAATATTATTCGTTTAAATAAAGTCATTGGTGCTTTATTTATAATTCATATCGAAATAGTCACGAGGGAAGCGATATCAGAGGTCACTAGAGGGATTATTTAAATAATCTTCGATAACCGATATATAATATCCTTATTCGTCTTTAAACTTTACTAATTAACTCCAAGTTAACTGTAAATTAATCTTAATCTGTATTATTTGTTAAATTGTGTTTCTCCGTACTTTAATTTTCGTTCTTTAATTATTTTCGAGATTAATTCGTTCTTACTTATTTATTATATTGCTCTAGTTGTTTATTTTTTTATGATAATTAACCATAAATATTAAATAAGTTGCTCTATATCAATAAATTTACCAACAACAACGTAGTCCATTATTTAACATTAACATAAAATAATTATGAACAATAATATTAAATGCGTTATCGAGCGTTTTAGTAATAGCGGCCACTGTAACAGCTCCCTGGGGTGAGGCTAAATCGTTTGTTACTATTGTCCGGGGGCATTAAGTCGTCACGGGCCGACGCGACGACGCGACGCGCATCTATGTTATATATATATATATATATATTCAACTATTATACCATCATGTTTGTTCGTCTATCGCCACCTCGAAATATTAATGACAGCCGAGGTTACGGGTTCGGTTATTTACCTGGTGGAAAGGAATAGTGAGTAATGATAGGGTTCTTTTATATTTGTATTTTTTTTTATTCTGTAGTCAAATTCTGAATAGTCCACCGTTGACCAGATCTGCAATATTTCAATTCCGTAGAATGAGAGGAAGTGCTTCTAATTTAGCTTGAAAGATTTGCCCTAAGCAAGTTAAATAAACGCTTGTAAAAAAGAAACAGTTTAAAAAAAAACTCTTTGTATTATTTGTCTCAAACAAAACCAATGCAAAACTACTCATATATATCCTTAAAAACTATAACACCTACGTACTATTACTATTACTATTCATATTGTAAAACAACTTGTATAATTTTAAAAATAACAATTTAGCTTTCCAAGCGAAGTCAAGATACTCGACCCATCATGCGGACCGCATCAGCGAACCGTGCAAAGATAGCGCCTCCCTCGCCATGTATAGATGATAATCATCATATTGCATCACTTACTGAAATATTGTAAGTGTCAATCAAAGAATTAAGTTTGCATTGTCGTAGGTGGAACGGCGCGTGGCGGTCGCGCGCGTCTAACGCTCGATCGCTCGAATGCAACGTTTTAGCGCCCCTCTGTTTTGATTTCGAGGCGTAAAAAATGTATAGTAACGCAATAACTGTAAATAATAACACGCGATCGGATTTTTTTTTTGTAAAAACTACTATAGAAGTTACATATTAATTGTATTGTAATTATTGTAGAAATTAATTTGTGTGTTGTTATTTATATAGAAATTGCAAATTAGATTGAGGTACTTTACTCAGTGAAACCAGTTAAGCTATAAAAATATAATATTCCCTGAGGAAAGGTTGATCACCGTATTAGACATTTCTTGCTATCATGTAGAAATCAAAGGTCTCGACGATCTGGAGCATCTATTCTTTATCTTTAGCCAGCTTTCTATAAATCGGAATCTGGTTGGCGCTAGTTCGAATCGAACCGTTGGACCGATCCGTCCGTAGGAGTAACTTACTGTACCTGCGGTCAGAGTTACCTCCCACCCACCAATGAGTCATGTTTCATACATAACGTTAAATCATTCCTATAAGACCAAGAGGGCGACGCTGCAGAGAAAATCTGGTGGTGGTGGTAAAATCTGGTGATAGTTTACACCTCTTCTTAAGAGACCAATAGTAAATGGAAATGTCACGTCTGGAAGTCCACACAAACCAAGATATGATATCTATTTAATTCTTTGAAATATTAATACACGATTTATGGGTGACATTATTTTTATAAATAAGTAAGCACCTAAGTAACTCAAAGCTATAATTCTGGTCTTTATTATTCAGTGATGTCAAATAATTATTCCTAAAATATAATTTATTTATCAATGTGATAAATAGGCACTATATATACTAGTTACAAAAAAATATAAAAGTATTAAATATTTAGACTAGTATTGTAAAAATTTTTAAGAGTAACATTATTTGTCTATAATTTTGAATTGTGATCTAAAGAATATTTCATTTAAGAAGTTAATATAACCCAAATTATCGAGACTAAGACGTCTACATAACAAAGTTATTTAATTTTAGAAAAGCTTACCTTGTGTACCCTGTGACGTTGCATGTGTAGACCACGAACTCTTGTATGATGCATCTGAAAATAAAACATATATTTATATCTTGTCCAAAACCTAATCAAAATGTTCGTCTCTTCAAAATCAAAAGAAATAAATATTATAAAAATAAAATAATATAATAATGATTCAAAATATTATAATGTTTCAGAAATATAATAATATTTTCAAAACAACGAATATAAAAAAAGACCTAAAAGCTCGACTCGAAAAAACACTAACCAAAAACAATCTGGAATGAACAAAACCTCTACATAGTCTGTCGATTAATTTTTTTATTTATATTGACGATATGCAAACTGGTTTATAATTAATTGTCATGTTTAATTAACGATATTCAAGAGCGCAGATGTAAATTCTGCTAAGCCCTTATTTTAAGTCATTATATTCAGGTTTATACAATATAAACCTAAATATTAATAAAATATATAAGCAGTACTTGGAAATTAAGTTTAAAAACTAACTAAACGGTAATTATAACTACGGTAGGGTACTAGGACAGTATCTATAAGCGAGGTGGTTGTCGCTTCGATTCTCTCTCAGGGAAATATCGGGTAAAATAAAATTTTCAATGAGTTCTATCACTGAACACGTATTTAATCGAAATCGCAATTAATATTCGTGAACCTTTAGTTTATGCTATATCTATGAATCCTGCAATATGTGGAACAAACCGTGACACTGAAAAAAACAAAGCTGGGCTTTGAGGTCCGTCGCTAAAAGCTCTTTTCTTTAAAATATCTTAACATCAGGTGCTTACTATATAGTAAGTAGAGTATCTAATTTTAATCGATTCTATGTAAATCAATAGCATTTAATAGCAATATCACTATTGATATCAATAAATAACAAACATTCTTAGTAAAAAAATGCCTTTATATAAAGTTACTTATTTTTTCATGCATAATGAGTTCTTATTGATTTGAAACTCTTGATATTTTAATTTTAGTAATCTTTCTATATGTAAAAAAATATCTATACTATTAAAGTAACCCCATAATATCCAAACTGAAAATACTGCCCCTGGAATTTAGTTTGTAAGTCTAGTACATGAAACTTATTTATATATAGTTATTACATATATGTTTAATTAAAATCTCAGTTTTCCTTTAGGGTGGCTTGTGAACCATGACCAAGCCCTGGTCAAAGGCCATGACTGAATATAATTGTTCTAGGGGAATGTCTCTTGTCTTGCCTTTAGTCTTACCTATTAAAATAACAATATTTAAAACAAAGGAACTTTCAGGAAAATCTTAGTCTAATCTAGAGTTATTATTTATTGCTTATGTCACATTAACATTTTACAATTTTACAAACATTACGATAAAGTAAAAATTACATATTTTTACTTTATCGTAATGTTCAATCCACATTTTCTAAATTTTGACACATAATGATGTAAGTTATAAAATAATATTTTTGAGAACAGATTTTAGAATGTGCTATTCTTTAAATGATTGCATAGCATATTATTTTTCAATTACATTACTTATTCTGATAGTTGAATGATAGACGTGTCGTAGAGACTACCTGTCAATTATTTTTGCAGAAGCTCTAGTTGACAAACGCGCCAATCTTTCGAACAATCTAATATGGATAACAGTTGACAAAACAAGATTAGTCTGGACATAGCGAATCTGATTGTTGGAAGATTGACTAAAGAAAGAAAGAAAGAAAAAAAAAAGAAAAAGACAAGCTCAAATATATTCTGACAGTGAGGAGCACAAAACTCTTCTTCACTTGTGTTTGAAAGTGTGGTAAACAGAACGAAGGATAAAGTGGGGAACGTGACGACAAGATACAGTATTAAAGGATTAAGGAGGATGAAACCATTCCACCACCAACTCGGCACCCATATAGATTCCCAATTTTTTTTGTTGAGGAACATGTAACTAGGCTCTCCTTTCACATTTATGGTTTTGATGGGATTGGGTATAATTGACACTACACTAGATGTTCTCTAAGAGCGACATATTTTCCTAAATATAGAACCGTCAAAAATAATTTAACAACCTCAAACATATCCTGACAATGTGGACCACTAAAGAACATCTCTACTTGTGTTTGAAAGTGTGGTAAACATCACGACTGACAAAAGGGGACGTGACGACAAGAGACAGTGATTAAAGGATTGAGCACGATGAAGCTATTCCGCCACCATTAAGCTCTTTGGAAGCGCTATAAGCCGAAAAGACGTTAAGTGGTGTCATTAAAGAAAGCGTTGTCGATGGGCCTATTAGGAGCTATTGTTACGCAATTAAGACATCTGTATTGGATGGTTTATGTTATAAGTTATGTTTTCATACTTTTGCTGTGTTTGTGGTCATTAATGTCTCAAGGCCATCCGTGGCGCAGGCCTAGTGGCCTGCCAAACTGTGGGTGTAGACGCGACAGGTTGCAGTAGAACTTTATAACACGTTCTTTATAGTATAATCAGTACCTACAGAATTGATGATCATTCTCAATCATTTAGGGTAAAATAAAAATTGTAACCGAACCGAACGAATAATTAATTTTCCAAAGTTTTTGTATGTCCGTTTGTACATGTACATCTTCTGAACGACTTTTTTGTTATGTAGCTAGCTATAATTGATTTTAAAGACTTCATACATGATGTAAAACTATAGTAGTCCAGCTAAATTATAAGATAAGAATGAGAATTTTCCATTGACATAAACTAATTGAAGGTCTAGGACATCTTATCAACAACCATAACAGTCCAGATTAGCTATAAGAAATAATGAAATCTCGCATTAGTGGTAGGTATGTGTTTAATGATACTTTCCTTTGATATAAAAAATTAAATATGTGGAAAATGTGATGAAGACCTACAGATGAGACAGCCTCGTTAAATTATAAGAAATAATAAATGGTCGCCTTAACTATAGTTGCTCAGTATACTGGGGCAAACAAATTATTTAACAAATAAAAAATATTGAAAATTTAGGCATAATAGGCGTTTTACTATAATAGCGATTGTTATTAATTGATATTCACTCGTGGAAATAATTATGTTTAAAATTTTGTGGAAATTGTTGGAAATTTCGTTGATTCGAATTTTGTGGAAAACGCAGAACGGAGTGTCTTGATTACTAGGTTAACTTTTTTAGCTACTTGCTGCAGGTTCTAATAACAACTGGTGGTATATGGAAGTGACACAGAACTAGATCTACAGTTAGAGATAGAGCTAGCTAGAGCTCTAAAGTCCAGTCCAGAAGTTGTGGACAGCCTTCGTGAAAGAAACTAAGAGATGAGGTGTAAAAGTTACAAAAAATATTAGTAAAAATATAAACTAAGAAATTCAAACTTAAAAGCACCTAATTTCATGTTAGCATTCTTAGGGCTAGAACTATTAATAACATTAAACATTTTATTTACATAAATTAATAATTAGTTTTACCAGTCAAATCTGTCAAATTGGATAGTGATATTTCTCACAAACTATTAAGCTGCTGTATTTAATGGTATTTCTTATATATTTTTATAGTTGTTTTCAAAGATGGCCAGAAATTATGATTGTAGTTCTAATTATGTAAATGACTGACATCCCTCTTTTTAAAATAAAACGTACTTTTAAATAAATAATTTTACATAAAGTATCAAACGGAGACAAAATAATAAAAACATGTACCCACTTGCTAATTTATTTTTTGCGGGTGCTGTCGTAGCTCTCGGTATGTTAATATGGAACTAGCGTATTATTATTTTTTAAAGTTGAATTAAAAGAATCACGATTTTTCCCATGAACGGCATAGGTTCATATTTAGTACTACGAAAATTGTAAAAGAGAATTCCAACATTAAGAATGTTTATTTGTTTTTGTAACGCATTGTAGTACTCGTATATTTGGGACGTTGATACAAATTAAGTTTTTAAAGGTGTAAACTGAGATACTTATGTAGACCACGGTCTCACGGTATAGACTAAAGCAAACACGTTTTTTCATTATTTCAAAATTCTATTTTACTAGAATTTATATTAGCACAGTTATTCTCATTGACCGACTTTAAAAAAAGGAGGAGGTTCTCAATTTGTTGAATTTTTTTTATTTATATAGAACTCTAACTAAAGCTAAAGCTCAATCGGTATCACCTAAATCCATATTGTTATAACATACTATTATCGATAATAGTTTAATAATTTGAGTTATTACAAATCCAAAATCGTACTTACGGATACTAACGCAAACAAAAAAACCTATCCTAAAGCAACCCACGAACACCTCAAAGAAACACCACAATCACAAATAAAAATGATATATTCACCAGCGAACAGCATAGAGAAATTGGTAAATGTGCCCGACCGACTGAGGTAGTCGGCGGATCCCTTGATGTCAAGCATGGCGCGGCTAAAACGTCACCATCGTGTTGAGACGTGCGTCACACATGGCGCTACCGACACTCATAGCGCCACCACCGAAGATCCTAGCTGTCGTAGGCGGGGCTTCCCCTAACACCGCCCGGGCACGCCCCCAGCACCCTTGCTGCACGCCTCGCCAATAGCGAAACACTCCGGCTAATCTTTATCAGAGAAAAATAAACAGGGAGGGAGATAATGACGAGCTACGGCGGTGCTGGTAATCACCGAGCTTTGTGGGCCGCGACAGCCTGTTAGCGAGCTTATCCGACGATGGTTTGGCGAAAATTGAATGCTTTTGTGTCGCTTTCTGTTCTTTTTTTTTAGTCGCGATATTGCTCCTTGTGGCTGAGGAATATCTCGTCACGCTTATAGTTCCTTCATGAATTGGGTATCAGTTCCAGATTTAAACATGCTTCAAGGAAGGCTTCTTTTGTTTCTTTAAATATATTTCTTCAATATTTTTATAATTAAGGTTACAATAAATATATATTTTTTTTTTCAACATCAATTTATTATGAAATATGTAGGGGAGCAAGGGGCTGGTTGCAAGAATTTTTAGATTGTATTTTGAGACCTATTAGATAAAGGCTCTCCACTTCTCACTTTCCGCCGAATTCTGGAGGCATTGCGTGTTGAATGGCGAAACTTAACGCCACGCGTCAACATCAGAGCGAAGAAATTAAAATATTAAATATTTCTGTTCGTCGAGTGGGAACCGAACCCACCACCTGTCGCGTTTACGGTCACGCGCTAATGCCATTGCAGAATACAACTGAACTCTAATGCATAGATAATTAAAAAAATGACAAAGCCCCACATTTTTCGGTCTGTAGGTACAAGTAATTTTGCTAAATAAAAGATAATTTTAAAATATTTCTGTATTTTTAGTTAGTTTATGTAGCTATTGAGGCTAGTTCACAATATCTGACAGCTACACAAATGACATTTGAAGTATTGAATTTTAGAATTTTCAGGGGTTTCGCCCATTTGCTGACATATTGTTTTTATTCATTTTAATTCCGTCCTTTTTGAAGAGAGAGAACAATGACGGCGGTAGAATTGTATAGGTTTTATTTTATTTTTTTATAAATGCGCCACTGGCCCCTATCTTCATGATTGTCCATATAATTGGTTGAATTTTAGACGTATTGTCCGCTTTTACCTTTTCGCGTACAAATGTGATTTTTGAATATTAATTTCGTTCTTTGTTATCATTAATGAAGAGGTAATCAATCAGCGAACAATATGTTATTATTTTATATTCTTCTTTTTATTTTTAAATAATGTTTTTGTATAACATTTATGTATACAAATTGGTTTGTTTATTATATATCACGCTGTATCTTATATAACAGGATAGGTAGAGGGAACCTACTTTCCGCCGATTTTTGAGGCATTGCGTGTTGACGGCGAAACTTAACGCCGCGCTTTGCCTTGTTACCAGAGCAAATATATGCAAATATTAATAAATAATAATTAATTTCCCATTTCGAAATAGAACCCACAACCTTCACGCTTGCGCCTACGGTATGACGGCTTCCGTCTATTCTATATCTATATCGATATGTATTGAAAAGTAAATATTTAAATTACTTATATATATAAAATCGAAAGGTCACTCACTCATCATGAAATCTCAGAAACTACAAGTGCTAGGAATCTCAAATTTTGCATAGGAGTTACTTATAGGACGTAGGTGCTCGCTAAGACGGGAATTTGCAATATTCGACTTCTAAGGGGTTGTTTTTGGGGGTCGAAAGTTTGTATGAAACTTCGTTACTACAAATGCTAGGAGTCTCAAATTTTGCATAGACGTCACTAAGACGTAGTCATGGAGACAGAAATTAATAATAACATAGTTCACGCGGGTGTAACCGCGAGCGGGCCGCTAGTCATATATATTATAGGTACTTATTTATACTCTCGATAATGTTAGGAGATCATTGAACATGAAAATAATTCGTCAAGGGCCCCTCGATGTTAACCACATGTATGTACGAGTACGTACGTTCACAGGACATTTCGGAACTCCGTCACGTTCGCAGTCAGCACACGCAGATAAGGTTACAAAACCTCGTAAACTTCAGGTCCCCTCACGGTGTTTGCGTGACGCTTAGTACGAAACATTATAACCCCTATATACATATTTATTATGGATACCTGAAGGCCGTCTGTGACCGTAACCCAATGGTGGTGGGTTCGATCCCCATTCGAGGGATTGAATTATTATTTATTAATATTTTCAATTCTTCGCTCTGGCACTAAAACAAAAGCTCGGCTTTGAGTTTCGCCGCAATGCTTTAAAAATTCGGCGGAAAGTCGGGAACAGAGTGTTCAATGTTCCCTCTGCTTACATATTAAATATATGAGTTAATGTTCCTTTTGATATAATAACTAACACTTAAATAAAAGTAAAATAATCGGGAATCGAAGTGGCGAAAAGTACCTACTAATACCTACAAGTCAGGTATACGGCCATACATTTGATGTTAAAAAGATAAGTAAATGTTTTTAAACAAAAATAACGTCGGTATTAGCACGAAAGACTTAAAATTAAAAGTAAAATCTATGTAATTGATCAAAAGAAAGTAGGTATTGCGGAGTTGTATAAGATCTGTAAAAAAAGTCTGCGACGGCATATATTTATCTTGTAAAGATCACCCACAGTTAAAAATACTGGTATATCTCCAAAATAACATAAATTATTGACATTTTTTAAAAACGAACTATGCTTGATTTTTTAAGATTTTTGATAGAAAAATAAGACTATAAATGCTCTAAAATACATAAAAAAACACGAACGCAATTTAATTTATTTAATAAAAAATCGCGTAGTTCAATAGGGCGAAACTGCGGGCGGGTCGCTAGTATAGGCTATAGTGACATAGATAATATTCATGTACGATGTACTTACTTTCACTAGTAACGATTTTACTAAGACTTTTCTATAGAATATCTACGACATTAAGAAAATGGTTATTAGTCAACAGACTGAAAAAAACATTTATTATTAACTATAGCAAAGAAAATCATTTTAATAAAAATCCATCTCTGATCGTTTATTTTAGTTTCTCTGTTTTTCTATTATACCTATATAGAATTTACACTATTCTAGTTCTTTGTATAGA
The DNA here is from genome assembly GCA_036379175.1 of Heliconius cydno galanthus. Classification (NCBI taxonomy): domain Eukaryota; kingdom Metazoa; phylum Arthropoda; class Insecta; order Lepidoptera; family Nymphalidae; genus Heliconius; species Heliconius cydno. Next base: position 31,687 of record JAKRZM010000943.1, on the reverse strand, counting down.
AAATTGAATGAATGAATGATGAATATCAATAATTAGGTAATAATTTTTGAAAAACGCAAGCCTTTATTGCATAAAAACAATAGGCTTCAAGAGAGAAACAAAGGTTTTCTTTTTTAACATAATAATAGATACATTTAAAATTACATTGTCAATTTTTCAGTAAAACATAACCGAAGACAAGAAAAGAAGTGGTTAAAAAATATCTAATAAAGCTTCAGTCGCTGTATACTACAAAAAGGTTTAATATAGAGCTCTCCAAGGTTCAAAGGAGTCTGTCTGTGTGTGTGTGTGTGTGTGACACATCTACTAGTTTGTATGAGTGAGTGCCGGCATGATCGATGCAGTAGCGACGTTGCCGCGCCGCACACTTCCGTTGTGTTGCCGCTTCCAGTAAAGGTCGACATAAAAGGACGTAAATACAAATAAATAAATTGTATATATATTTATATATGTAGATATCAACAGCTGATTACTTATTTTGTATTCCAATTTTATATTTAACGTAAAAAGTACCTACTTAATAAATTGATACAGGGCAGCCTGGAATTATTTACACCTGAAAAAATGCATGAACGATTTTTTTCTATTTTATACTCTGTTAATATCCTCTAAAAAAGTTTTTTTATTAAAATGCCCTCAGAGACTCCTACGTAGTTTGAGACCGCGAATAAGAACGTGCTTCGTCCACATCTTGCTACGCCACTACGGCACTAAGTTTAGTTAATATGTAAACAAAATTTAAATTATATTTATTTGTCAAGCATTAAAGGATTCTTTGTAAATACTTGATATAATTTTATTGTATTCTTAATTTTTAACATTTCCGATATCTTAATACAAAATACTACTCAACAGAATGTCTCAAAAGTTAACACTAATCCTTACTTCGCTTAAACATTTAAAAACTTTATTATTAGCTGAAAATAAGCTTTCAAGTTTGTGACCATTGAAAAGATCCGGAGTACTTTATCTTATTTTTTTCTGTGTTCATACAAACACCGGAGCAAAAAATTTAAAATATTAAATATTTAATTTTCTCGAGTGGGAATCGAACCCACAATAATACGATGAAACTAACTAAATACTATAGAGCTTGTTGCTAAAATTAATTTACATTATACCTATATCCTAAACTAATACTTAAAATGAAAAATCACGAAAAAAACCTTACAGCAATTATTGACATACTGGTTAAGGATTTTTATTTAACTGGTTATCGTTGTGGTGTATTTTTAAGAAATAAATATATACAGATCGATAAACACATTACTCTCCTTAACGACACGCAGTCGCGTGAAAACAACTTGCAAGGGATATACATAGAAAATGCCCCTAGATCATCAGGGGAAAAGTCCAGAATATTATTGTCACAAATGAAAAATTTGACGCCAAATTATTATTTAAAGGAAATAAACCAAAGCCTGCATTCCAAGTTCGACTTCCGAGAAAAAAAACGTTTTAAAATTCGGAAAACATCTATTAGTATGGGCTGATTTTTTTTACTAATATATATATATATATATATATATATATATATACTCATATCAAAAGAAATCTACATATAAATTAGATACATAATAAAAATATTACTGCCTCTTATACGACGAAAAATATCATCGGTCCCTAAAAGTACATGTTATAAAGGAAGGTTTACGGGAGAAGTACGGGAGCTGTAGGGGAACAAAAGTTCATCTTGATCTTAAAGAATGAAACGAAAATTATAAGTATAGTTATAGTACAAATTTATAGTTTTATTTTATTTTTAAGAGCATAAAGAACCGTTATTCCGTCTTATCTTATTTTTTGCCTTTTTTTTTATACGTAGGGACCGACGATATATCTACTGATCCACTTACTGAAGTGGCTGAATTGAATATAGCTTTTGTGGAAACTGATGGCACGAACAACTAATGCACACTGCATGGCCTAGAACTCGATATTTTTATTTATCATATATGTATGAATAAATAACTAAGGATATTTGATTTGTTAATATTAAAATTATTTAAATGTTTCAAAGGTCTCATTTAAGTAATAATATTGTCTATTTTTGTATGACTTAGATGATAGCTCAAAATATATTTGTTTGTAATTGATTACTTATCTACAGTGCTGCGCATACTTTGCTCTTTTTTTGTTTTTATTTTAATAATATCTAAAAATATATATTAACTGATCGACAATACTTTTCTTATTTTATATGGTTAAGAAATTATTTGTCTTACTAATTAACACTATTTTGTCTCAACGTATTAATAATAATTTAAACTTACGTACGCCACGCATTTTTGTCCCACGTAACTCTACCTTAAATTATATGCGTAGAACCAAAAAATAAAGTATTTCAAATATAAAGTAATAGCCTTTACTGTGTCATTTAAATTAACTAACAATTTAATATTTATAATTGTAAGTGAAAGTGTTTTTTCTAAAAGAAATAAATATGTAATTCATATGTACAGAGTGTTAGAATATAATTTCGTTCAGGCGTCGTCATATTTGCTCATAACATTTGCGTTTATACGTAGTTCGACAGATCGTTGCTTTATTCGTACTTAATTTAAAATTAATTCAGGCAGGCGGCGCACAGGAAATGAGCTTAGAACGTGGCGGGAGGGAGGGCTTAGGGAGGATGAAGTCGTCGTTTTGAATTAAGCTACGTTTTCATACGTTAACAGATCAGATTGGATGAAGAATTTACATCTTCTAAAATTTATATGTTTGCAAAATTCTAATTGAATTCGAAATATTTTAATTGAAAATTTATAATTTAGTGCAGTGTTTGTAAATAAATAATTGTAAAATATCATTTCATATACTATGCGTTTAATATGTGTATCTAAATATTTATAATATACGTTTTTGTTAACTAACGAGCCGACAAATATCCGTATGGTGTAAGCCGAGCTTTACGTTTGTGTGAACACTCACACAAACGTGTAACAACGTAACGTAAGCGACATGCATCCGTGGCTTGGTTCGAACCGGTTAATACTGCTTTTTCCCTACCGGCCTGAAGAGCAGCACATCTCTTATTTGACGGAGCTTCACCTAGTACTGATAGGAACGTTACGTGTGTAAATCTTAATATTTTGTTTTATTGTTAAATTAATTAAATGAGAAAGAAAAACTTGGCGATTGATCAACAAGATTAAAGGTATGTGACCAGTGAAAAAAGACCTCTCTACCTTTTGGTGTCACTCACACAAATGCAAAGCTTAGCTTACAATCCATGGACTGTACCTTACAATAAAATTTAATACGATAAACGTTGTTTAAGCGTATGTTGAATATTTTCATTTACAATGTGAAAGGAAACAGCAAACTCAATTGACGTAACTCGATTCGCTTAAGAAAGCACAGACACATCTTCCAGTTATTTTATTTTATCTTTTAATATTGAATTTTAAATATTACGAATTAAACAGGATGAACATTTTTTTTTACGCCGGTAGGAAGGAATAAAAACAAATTTCTATTTATGATGTAATTATTTATAACACTGTACCTAAGACAATGAGGTGCAAGGGCAAGGGGTTGAGGGTTCGATCCCCACTTGAGGAAATCAAATATTTAATATTTTCATTTCTTCGCTCTGGTGTCGAAGTAAAGCGCGGCGTTGAATTTCGCCACTCACACGAAATCCCTCCGGAATTCGGGTGAAAATGGGGAGCGGAGAGTTTTAACACTCGCCTCCCTCTGCCTAGACTATGCAGCTAGCATGCGGGATACAATATTTCTAGTTGTGTCGTTATCGATTCTGTCTACATAATCTTTGAAGTCTTCACCAGGAGCGGTAATAAAAATAAGCAAAACACATAGCCGTAGCACAAAATTGTTTTAGGAATGTGGAAATTGCGCTGAACGTGTTTTAAAATCCATATTCCATAACGTGAAAAATGATTTGAATTGCGAAAATATAGTATACTCGTACTATACTTATTTTTTTATTTTCTTAATAATTCTTTAAATATATATTGTTAACGTAATTTAAGTAATATATGTTTTTAACCTAATATATGTTGTTAATGTAAACGTGATTTACATGGAAAATGTGTAATTGCGAAAATAGGGCACAAATCACTTTGGGCCTTTACTATATAAATTGATAAAGTAATGATTTTTTTTCAGCTTCAAGCTCTATCCCGCAAATATCGTTGACGGCAGATGAAAGCCAGTGTTAAGATCCCCACTTTTTGCCGAATTTTTGAGGTGTTGAGTGGCGGAACTCTACACCGCGCTTTGCGAATAAATTAAAATATGAATAAATAATAATTAAATATAAAGTAATGTTTTTATTTTAAAAATTGCATACATTATCGATTTTAATACCGTTATAAATAAAATATTATAGGTAAAAATGTAAAATACATACAAAAATATATCTACAATCTTTTATGCAATTTCCACAGTTCAATATATGTATAACATTTAATATAAATAATTACTTATACATATACGAAACGTTATTATAGAATAAATAATAGCAAAAAAAAAAGATATATTATTAGACACGACAGAAAGTTCTCCGAATTTAAAGTGGAATATTCCGCTGGTGGCAGACTACCGACAATAGAACGAGGGTCTTATTGAAAAACTTTGTAGATGGCCGCTTTAATTAGTTTGTTGGGGAGACGAGAAGAGGCGCTGAAAACTCAAAGTAAAGGCAATTGCATATGTAACTCTACATCGCTACGACATCATCTACGACAAGTACTATAAAAATATATATATGTACATTCATATTAATGACATAATTGTGCTTGTTCTAGTACATTAAGTGCATTTTGTGTTTAGGGTTCCGTACCTTTAAAGGTAAAAACGGAACCCTTATACGACTATTCTGTTGCCCGTCTCTCCGTCAAAACAAAAAAAATCAAACTCCTAAGTCAAGGCAAGCAAAAGATACGAACATTCGCAAGAAATTCGTCACTTAATGATTTTTTTCTTTATTTGTATTATGAAGAAAAAAATCTGAGACGTTAAAATTTATATATATTTCGTAAAAAATATTATAAATATTAATATTTGTAGTTTATTTCATACAATATGAATGTTCGCAAACGCCCGCCTACGCCACGCCACGCAGACGCTACGACAGCGACAGCTCTACGATTGATGTTCGTAGTACCTGTAGTTGCCTACAATAATAATTGTAATCTTTATTTATTTAATAAATAATACAAAATTTTAGATCTATTTAACATATAGTATAATCATATTTTCATATAATTCATATAATATCCACAAAATAACATGAAAATGCAAAAACATTCAGAAAATATTTATATGCATTTATACCTACTATAAATATCGAAATGTGACCTGTCTTTGAAAAGTTGAATTAGTACGTCGATCACTTTACCTTTACTTCAAATGTACTTCAAAAAGCAGTTAATTACTTCACTAAAACTAAAATCAACTATTTACTCGTGCTTAAAGCTAAATAACTAAATACGTAGGTTTTTAATTTGTAAATATATGTACATAGATATCTTTAATGAGTTTAATTAATAAGTAAAAATCAACTTCACGCTGTATCCCGCATGCAACAGAGTAGGCAGAGGGAACCTAGTGTTAAGACACTCCGTTCCCCGTTCGAGACATTGCGATTTGAGCGGCAGAACTCAACGCCGGGCTTTTTGCTTTGGAGCCAGACCGAAGAAACGAAAACCCACCCCCAGGAGATCGAACCCACAACCATCACGTTATAGTCACACTCTTGCGCCACTGCGCTACGACGGCCATAATTAATAACTATAAATAACATTTATAACTCAAAAATATCTATAAGACTACATTTGCAATATCACTTAAGGTTAATACGAAACTCCTAAAATTAGGTCGTCGCTCGGACAATACTCTCTTGCACCTAGTACTGTTGGCTTCACCCGGATGTCGCTGTCTCCGTTCTCCACCACCATTTCCGTAAGGGGGAAAGGGAGGAAGTTTCCGAGTAACTACAATGGGCCTTTTGTATTCCACCGCTAATCCTGGCTGATAATGTGATTAAAACTACCTTTGCGGTCTCGTGAATGAGTTTTCTCTAGTTATAACCTCGCACTTTTATATTTAAGCAATATGGTTTTTTGTGGTACTTATTATTATGTTGAAATAAATAAATTAATATAAAATATGGATTTGTGTTTTGACTTTCATCAAGGATAACAATAAAGTAATAGTGAAAAATTAAACATGTTCAATGCTCATATTTTTTAAATATTTAATATAGAGGAGAATATCATGTCAAGAGAAATATATATATTTTTGGCTTAACGTGTATTCGTCATAAAATTTCATCGGGGTTTCTTTAGATATTAACTGCTAATCTAGAACTAAAACTCGTACTGATTCTCATTGGTTGCTCCGAGAAACTATTTTATCTTTTGAATCATTTAGATATGTCATAACTCTACTAGGTAGTTACAGAAAAAATAATAGATTCAATTGCTTGAGATTGCCTAACATATTTTTGTGAATCAGTGATTACAGGCAAGATTAATTAATATCACAAGACTAATTCTTACGCCTTTGAAGAAAATCAATAGTTAACTTTGATTTTAAAATAATTTATATGCGTAAAAAATATTTATTTTAAACTTTAAGCGTGCCCCATTGAACTGCAAAGGTAGTCGGGTCGCACTATGGGAACATTTAGTATTTTATATGTTTTAAATTTTCGTTGGTGGTAGATTTATTAATGAATTCAAATTTTATAACATAAATTTATTTTAAACTAGGCAAAAAAAGTTGTAAAATATAAATCTTTATAAGAATTTCATCGAAGTAAAGATTTTTATCCAGTCGATTTAATTATTTTTATGATCAAAATTGTTACACTGCCACCTAGTGACCTATACTATAACTACGAACTAAGTCCCTTCATTTATATAAGTTTTAACTATAGCACAATGCCCTCTAACGTTAACGAGATGTACTAGATTAAATATCTTTTCAATCCTTATTCCTTACATTATGTCATTTTGGCCGATGGGTAGAGCTGCCATATGCTACAGTTTTTATAGCCTGCTATAATAATATTGTCAGTTAAATACAAGGTATAAGTCCCTATAGAAATAGAACTTGTGTAGTTCAAATTAAAATAATTTACAGAAATCTATAAATGTAATAAAGATTAATAAACACATTTTAAATGCGCAATAAGTATAAAATAAGTAAGATAAAAATCATAAAAAATATAAAATATCAGCAAAATACTTCAAATTATTCATTCGTCGTCCTGGTACAGTCATCGATCTGTGTACTTGTACAAATTTTTGAGCAAGAAGTAGATCAAAATAGCATTGGGTACAATATTTTTATATTGCTAGGTGTCGGAGTTTCAAAGACGTTTGAAAAATTTATTCTGACCGATTTTACATTATTTTTTCTTTTTATCAGCTTTTAACTTGTAATTAAGCTGTGACTGAAGTATTTGCATATAATCTAAGTACTTCTTTCCCCACGGTGAGTAAGACTCGTACCAGGTCTTGTACATTTCGTATTCGGCTTCATCAGTGTAGACTACTCCTTCACACTCGAGGACCGCATCGATAATCTCTTCGGGTCTTAAAGGCTTGCTATGCAATTGAGCAATTCGTCTTCCATCTAACAATGCTCTAGTTGCTTTCATTATCGAATTAATACCGTAACCTCTTAAAACTTGAGCCACACAGTGAACATTAAATTCTCGATCGATACCATGATATCTCATTAAAATTTTAGTCAATATAAATGATATGCTTCCGTAATCTGATCTAGGCAAAAGAATTGCTGAAGGAAAAGCTTTGTACATCTGTGCGTTTTTTGCCAACCAAGGCTCTGAAGCGGTCCCTAAAACTAAAATTTTATCTTCATTTGGAATTATAGGTTTTATTATTTCTTTAAAAAAGTCCCTCTGTAAACGTTTAGGGTCGAAGTATTTATCCTCTTTGGGTACTTTTTTACAGAAAATCTTATCGGCGTCGTTAACTAAAATTATGCTCGGTTGCATTAGTCTACTTATTCTATTGACGTATAAAAACATAGTTTTTAAATTTTTTGGCCCTGGATATTTATTATATACATTCATTGGAGATAGATCTATTATGATGGAATTTGTTTCTGTGGCAATTGCGTAAATTAAGGTTCTTTTTCCTGATCCTTTAGGCCCAACTATTACGTGTGATCGATTAGCATTGGGACATGATGAACCAAGTGGCAAGAGGCAGCGCAATCTAATTTGCTCTCTAACGTCTCCTATGCCCGGAAGAGGAAACTGTGGCGTCCATAAAATGGCACGACAGTCTGCGGCAGAGTAATTTTGATCACCCCAAAAGTCATCTAAAGTGGTTTGTGGATATTTTTTTATTATGCCTTCATCCACTAAACTTTGAAACATAGCTTCAGGTGACACCTTGTCTGGTTTAGGCGGCTTAATTTTTTTAGGTCTCTTTCTCTTTCTGCTTTGTGGAACTTTTAAAATACCTGCTACGCGGTAATCTATCTTCAACGAATTTTTTAACATATTTAATTCTATTCTCATCATTTCATCTACAATAGGACGTAATTGAAATTGTAAATCCTGATATGCATTTTCGGTAATTAGATTATAAATATAGCCTTTCATGACATCTAAATTTCCATCTTTTGTGTCAATATTTTTCCACTGATTTTGATAGTCTTCCCATGCTTCTCGCACTGGATCAATATTACTACCAACAGCAATATAAATTCCAGGATCGTTGTCAGGATTAAGACGTGATTTTTTGTAGTCTAATAAACGTTTTTCTTCTTTTATTTTTGCTTCAAGTTTCAATCTTTTTTCTTCCTCACGTGCTGCTTTTTTTTCTGCCTTTATTTGTTCTTTTGATTTTTGCGCACCTTCTGCTTTTAATCTCTTTTCTTCTTCCGTACGCCATTCTACATATTCTTCAATTGTAAATGTTTCACCTTTTACGATAAGTATTGATCCTCCCTCCTCAGGCCATGGATATTCATCAAATAACCTCACTTCATTATACCAATCTCGCAGCCACTGCCTTATTTCATCAGATATATCCTCCATGACGTCCCCTTCGCGAAGACGGAATACTCGAGCTTTTTCTTTTAAATTCTCCTGAAGCCAATTTTCGTAAAACTTTTCACGAAAATATCGCCGTTCTTCTTTAACTTTTTTTAATAGATCTTTAGCTGATGGTGGTGAACAAGATGGGATAATCATATTTAGTTTTTCTTTATGCTTATTTTCCTTAAGGCGATAACGTTTTAATTCCATAAATTGTCTATAAACATTTTGAATCAATGAAGCTGCTCTTATCCTTAAGTGCTCACTTGCTGGTTTTGTTTTCAGTCCTGCTAATTCAAGATATAAATCTGCATCCTTGTTAAATACGCGAGTTTTTTCTCTAATTGTACACCTGGAACGTTCCATACGTTGTATATTTAATATATGACCAGAATATTCTTGTTCAAATCTTAAAGCCTCCAATTCTTCGGGAGATAACTGTATAGATTCAGAGACAACTATTTCTTCGCCTAAAGCCAATTTCCTTTTAATTTCGTCCTCTTTCTCCTGACGTATTCTTTCTTGTTCTTCTAATTGCTCCTGTTCTTGACGTTCTAATTCTGATGCTGTTGGTGTGGGATCGCCAAGACGATTACCAGCAAAAATTTCGTCAATAATATATTGCATCTCTTTTTGTCTCATTTCAAATGAATAATGAAAGGGACATAAAATCTGAATATCTTGGGGTACAATGAGCATTTGTTGTAATGCATTTTCTGTATAAGTATATTCAAAGACTTCTACCTCTTCCAAGGTCGACTTTAGTTCGAGAAGTCGACAAGTTATTGTATCTATAAGCTTACGTATGAAAGGTCTTCTTTGTACTTGTTCCATCTGATCATAACAATCACATAGCTTATTATATAAGTAACAATATTTACAATACACTTTTGCTACAATTTCAACAGCGGTTGCTTGAGGTTTGATTCCTACAAATGCCTCACACAATTGTTGGAGATTTTCGTCATCTTCTATAGTTTTTTGAATTTCTTGTTTTATTTTTAACCAGAGTTCGTAGTAGTTTTTATTTGACATTTTATTAATAAAAGATATTTCAATTTAATATTGAATATATTTCTACATTCATACTGTGTTTACTTTATTTTATGGAGACTTCATTACAATTTAAAACAAAATGTGCGAATGTCAATTTTCCTGCCAAATTTTATTCTTCTTTTTTTAGGATTGTTTATCTGGCATAGATATAGAAAAGAATAATGTCAAACCGAAAAAATATTAAGAAATATAGTGAACTATATTTATGTACTTATAACAATAAATAATCTTATCACAATAATAATCATTATAACTACTCAGTTTAAAAAAATACCGAATGTATCTACTTTCTTAATATGATATATTTTACGAGACATATTACAATATAGTACTATTTAATAAGGCTATATTTATTTAAATTTTTTAATCAAATTTATCAGCTGCACGCTGTATCCCGCACACCGCAGGGTAGGCAGAGGGAACCTAACGTTAAGACACTCCGTTCCCCACTTTCTGCCGATTTCTGGAGGCTTTGCGTGTTGAGTGGCAGAATTCATCGGCGCGCTTTGCCTTTCACTGCTTCGAGTGGGGAACTCACAACATTCGCGTTACAATCATATCCTTGTGCCACTGCTCCACAACGGTTTATTTAATAATTAATGATTTGTACTATATACCCATTATGTTTTATCACATACAAGTATCCTAACTCCCAAGCAATCTATTCCTTATATTACATCGTTAGAGTCGTGGGGGAGCTCCCGGCGCTGGTTACAATAAAAATGTTTCAAGTGCGCCTCCGTACGTTCCATTGAACGTTAGAATCGGCGCACGCGCTCGTCTCCTGCTTCCGGTGGATGACGCGTGCCACTTTTCCGCTTTCGCCCCAATTTCATAAGATGCAGCGGTGAATTGAAAAAAGAAAAATATAGATTTTTTCTTATTGAAGAATTTTGCGATGTGTTTTTTTCAATAATTATTAGATATTTATTACCGCCGCGATACATTTAATCGGATTGGAAGGATGCAATATAAAATTTAAATTTAAATTGGTATTTATTGGTATTGTCTAATTGAAAATTAAATATTGGTGGTAGCACAATACATAGAATAGTATATCATAAAGACAATCAGTTTCATAATATTATATTTATATCTAAAATGTAATTTATTATTTGTATTTAAATACTAATATATAAAATAATCATTTAACTAAGAATATTAAAAATTGTAGAAATAATAATTAATAGTTCTTGTAGAATAAGATATTAGAAAAAAACCATAAAACTAACTTGCCCTAGCTTATGATTCAAACCAAAAGAAACTAGCAAAAACGTTGGAAATGCAACGCAGCATTGATTTATTCACCATCCCTCCAATGTATTCATTTCGGGTGTAGAAATTTTAGCCATTAATTTTGTTAACTCTGTCTCGGGCAATAAAGTCAGCTTGGGGAGGGTTAAAGGATCAATGCTATTAGTTTGTAAACTTGATATCTTTTGGATTGTTGAACTGTTTATAATGTTTAAAATTGTTTATAATATTTGTTTGTTGCAATTCATTTATAAGTTAATTTTTTAATGTATGCCGAATGCATTAATATTAATATTTTTTTTGGATTAATCATGCCTTCTTTTAAAGCAGATGCCAAATATATGTTAAAAAACTGTTGTATATACATGTTTTAGTATATGATAGATATAAGGTTATTTAAATTAGCTGATATTAATATTTTTATATTAAAATGGATTTTAATGTTGTTTAATATAACACAGAATAGCGTAGCTAGCAGTGTTAGAAAATACTCATAAGAAATAAAAAATAGAAAATAGAACAAATTATATTATTAAAAAAATAAAAAAAATATTATTAAAAATCTGGTTGAAGAAATAATACATTTTAATAATATGTTCAAATTTTCTCCCACGAATGATCATCATTATTCTCAGCGTGGTTAATCAAGGCTTGTGACAAATTGGTCACGGTCCCACCCATCCAGTTAGTGGCCTGGAGCAGCGGAACGTACGGTCAGCATGATTGACTGACAATGTACTCTGACTGGTACGATCGACTAAAACTGACTACTTAAATTTGATTTGATTGTAGTATACTACATACTACTATATTTATATTTTATATATTTTGTAGCTAGTTTAATATTTTGCAATACTAATTTAATATATTACAAATATGAATATATATTACCTATACTATATTCCAATGTGCTACGTATGTAATATAAATTAATATAAAACATACATATTATTATGGTATAATTATATTAACTGAAAAAGTATCAATTTTATTTAAAATTAAAAATACAAACAGTAAACGCAGATAAAAATCAAATCAAAAGAGCAACAATTACTGAATTAAATCAACCCTAAAACGATGAAGTGTGGTCTTTTGTACCGCTATGAGAAAAAAAATCACTATAATCTACGCTTGTCACCGCAAATTTGAGAGCTTTCTGGACACGCGCGTTCATTCGATACGCACGGTGGTATCACTATACATTAGACCCCTTATATCGTACTTCATTTTGTATTTGCACACGATTGTTATCTGTGTTGTAACTGTGTTTTTAATATGTAAGGGCTGGTTATAGCAGGGTAGGAAACCTAGTGTTGAGACACTCCGTTCCTGGTTACCGATGATTTTTTAAGGCATTGCTTGTTGAGTTGCGGATCTCAACGCTGCGCTTTAAAAATAGATTTTAGAGTAGATATTAATACATTACGCCTATTTACAAAGAAACTTTACATATACACTTACTGGAATGGTTGCTATAATCACACACTAAGTTCATTTAATAGAAAAATTATTAAAAATATGCGTAAAAATTGTTGCAAATTTCTTAATTCGTTGAGAATTTTTTTGATAAATAATAGTTAATCTATTCCCAGAAATTTTTTTTTGAACCAATTTGTTTCAGAAAGTACCTTCGATACTGAGTGCCTATTGAATGCACTCCATTATGTAGAGCTCTTAATTATCGGGAAACGTGTGACGGCGCGTGCCGCTGTTTAGTTACGGAGCTATCGTACCTACTTGTCGGTAATATTATTTACTGATATTAACGTTGACTGTATAGTGCCTAGTACTTTTTGTGTTATATTATTTAATTTTTCAGTATAATTTATATTTGTTTTACATTTCAGAAACAAATATATTTCCCAGGTATTAACACGTAAAATACATTACATTACAGTATATTTAGAGAGATTCAAGAGAGCGGTTTGAAAGAGTATGTATTATAATACTAATTTCCAATATTTGTATCTACTCTGGTTAAACCTTACGATTTTCTCTATTGACAGGATCAAACAAACATACATACATAGAATGATAAATACATTACCATTATTTATATATTATTATTAAAATTTACAAATAAAACATTCTATATTTATATTTCGACAGATTATCTCTTTTTATTAAAACAATTTGCTACGATTTTGCTACGACTCTTGAAGGTAAAATCCTTATTATTTTAATTCACTTATTTAATAAATCCTTTAAAGTTTTTTGTTTAATTTCGTCACTACTTAAAGTAAGCCTAAAAATTTAAATAAAAACCTATTTTTACTCTTCCAACAAGGTATAGCTACTGAATATTTATATTATTGAAATGTGTACGTAGAACAAATCAGAATTCATGTATTCGCGGAAGTACCGATATGCAAATTACAGAACACTAATAACAACTATTCCATAAGGATGTAATGCAAGTAATATTACAAGATATCGGCAAATTGAGACTACATATACCCACTTAAAGCTATAATTTATATCTTTATTATTATTAATCACATATAATATTAATACACGGGATAAGGCTTTAGCAGGGTAGGCAGAGAGAGTCTAGTGTTAAGATACTCTACTCCCCATTGAATAGAGAACTCAATGCTACGCCTTGCCTCAACAGAGCGAAGAAATGAAAATAATTAATGTCCTCGATTGGTAATCGAACCGACAACCTATAGCGTTTACATTATGCAGTTAAATCTTTAAAATATAACTTTTAAAGATTTAACTGCATAACATAATCTAACCGCACTGTCGAGCGCGATAAGCGTCCCTTTGACGAAGCTCACTTAAACTTTTAATTGTCTACCCATTCCTTTGAACTTATGCGCCGTTGGTCTCCTCTGTCTGTAATTGTGGCAATTTGTTTTGCGTAATTTAATATTTTAGTGCTTTTAAATTCTTTCTTCTATATATTAATTGTAATTATTGTAATAACGATATAGAATTTTGATGTCTGTAAATTTATAGGTATATATTCTAGGTATATGAATATATACAAATATCTAGAAATGGAATTCTACGTACATTTTTATATGGTATGTAAATCGCTTTAATTAAAAGCCATGATAACAAATTTAAACAAAAAAGACAAGATTTAAACAAGAAAGATTGTTTTAAAAAGCAACAACTATTTTCATATGTTCGTAATATCTAAAGAAACGAAGAAGTTATATTTTTTTTCATCTGTGTAACGCATGTAGTAGGGTAGACAGAAGTAATCTAGTGATAAAACACTCGTTCCCCACTTTTGGCCGCTTGAGGAATTGAGTGTTGAATAGCAGAACACAACTTGTTACCATAGTGAAGAAAAATTCTTTCACATATTTGTCCAAAGCAAATTATAAGGGGACATCTTTCATTTTTCATAGCTTAAACGATAATCTAAAAAAAAACTTTAAGCAAACGGAATTCATGTCCCATAGATGCGAATCAGAATAGCGGATGCTCTAAATGTTCGCAACCTGTTTTTAATTTAAACTGTACTGTATTCATCGTTGCTGTACATAAATTATATGGTATATAGTAGTTAGTACAATTATAGCAAGTTATACTAGGTTGAGGCCAGTCGTGGCGTAGGGGCATAAGTGTGTGACTATAAACGCAACTGGTTATGGGTTCCATCCCCATTCGAGAAAATGAAATATTTATTTAAATTTAGGTTTTATTTCGCTCTGGTATTAGGGCAAGGCGCGGCGTTAAGCTCCGCCACTCCGTATGCCTCCAGAAGTCGGCGGAAAATGGAGAACGAAGTGTCTTAGCTCTAGCTACCTTCTGCCTACCCTGCTGACTGCGGGATAGAGCGTGATCCTGATTTTTTTATTTTATACCAGGTTGACGCCGTCGCTCGTGGTGAAGTGGATGTTTGTAATTACTTGCGATGATTTCAAGCCGATTTGACAATGAAAGTTCTACTTTAAATATGTTTATTGATATGTTTACATTTGACCGATCTGGTTAGAAAAATCCTGCGTAAGTTTTTCTTATACCACCATTACAACATTTTTATCTTAATTTAGTTTTAATTTTTTTCTCGAACTTTAAATATTTTTGTTAAATCTCTAACTTACCTGTACATTTTGTTGCTCTCAGAGTACCCGATAGGGTAGAAGACGACGTGTAGACTTTTGATAATCCGCTTATCTTATCTGATCCTGAAAAAATAATTAACTAAAGTATTTCCTTAAATACAAAAATACTCTATGAAATAAGAAATAAATGTTAAAAATAGAAAAAAATACATTAATTTTCAAATAAAAAAACCAATCGAAACTCTCCCACGCGTATAAAAAGTTGATACATCATTTAGAATTCCGAATCACTCCGTACAATATGTTTTGCAACTATTTATTTATTGTATAAATATGCTGAGGCACTCGGTGGGTCGAGCAGAACACATAAATCTCGAGCGAGGGGAAAGGCGAATCATTACTGGTGTTTCTTTCGCACAATTAAGTGTTCATTGTCCCCGCTACGGTTCCCATGAAATGGCTGACAAAACAGACTTGCGCGCGCGCAGTCGTCCACGCGCCATCCTTTGTGGGTAGACGAAACTAAAAATGATGTCACTCTATCTTGACTATTATCATCCCTGATTTATACTTCACGCGCGAATGGCCATTGATTGTTCAATAATTATTTGTTTGTGCCATAATCCTGGGGACGCCTGTGAGAGTTTTCGTTTGTGGATGACTTTATTGGCTTAGCAGTTGTAATACTTAATAAGCTGTTACAAAAGTCCCCTATGTTTAATTTTCTAATGAAGAGTGCCGTGATATGTAATTTTTAAGTACACTTAACTTGGAGTCATATGTTATTGTGGTATTCTACTACATTTAACATCACAATAAATTTTAGTTTAATTATAATAATTGGTTATTAATTATTAACTTTTATAGAATAATAAACAATATAAACTTCATTTTAAAATATTTATCTATAAGTAAATTTAAACAATATAATCGTATTGCTCTTTGTATATCTTTGTATCCTGCAAATAGCAAGATAAGCAAAGAGAACCTACCGTCAAGACACACTGCTCTCCACTTTCCGCCGTATTTTTCGAGACATCGCGAGTTGAGTGGCGAAACTCAACGCCTGGTTTATGCGTTGTTGCCAGAGCGAAGAAATGGAAGTATTTATAAATAATAATTAATTTCATCGAGTGGAGATCGAACCCACGACCGTCGTGTTACAATCACACTTTTGCACCAATGCGCCATAATGGCTCATTTTAGGAATTTGAATTTATTTTAATATTAATATAATAATTTACAGCTCGAATAATGGATATACAATTATTTTAATAGTATCGTGTATGAAAATCAGTTAGCTATCGCAACCAGGCGAGCCCTGTTCCTCTAATGAATATAAATTACGAAACAACACACCGACCCCAGCCCTTTTACGCAATAAACATTAAAAAAATCAATATACGCGTATCAGCCCAGTTGCAGCATGATTTATTGAAATATATTTTATCACGATAAAATCTAAAGTACGGCATCATAATTGATGACGATTGTACCAGATTATAGATATGAGTGTATGAGTGTTTGGTTCGGGTCGGTGTTCCAGTGGGGGAAGTAGAGGGGAGAGGTAATCATTTTCGTGTTAACAACTCTTTAGTCGGCCCTTGGGGGCTTGTAAATTTTAATATGTTACTTAATGATAAGATTAGTATTGCTTTAGAAACTGAATTTGATTTTTTTGTTATTATGTGAATATTATGCACAATTTTGGGTTATTCGAGTTTTTTTAATATAATGTGGAGATTATTTCGATATGTTATTTGTATATGAGGCAGTCGTGGCGCAGCGGCACAAGGGTGTGACTGTAACGCGACGGTTGTGGGTTCGATCCCCACTCGAGGAAGTGAAATATTTATTTACGTTTATATTTCCATTTCTTCGCTCTGGTGTCGAGGCAAAGCGCGGCGTTGAGTTCTGCCACTCAACATGCAATACCTCCAGAATTCGGCAGAAAGTGGGGAACGGAGTGTCTTAACACTAGGTTCCCTCTGCCTACCCTGCTATGTGCGGGATACAGCGTGAAGCTGATTGATTTGTTTATACCTATATAATTCAATTAACTATTTGATATACCTAACCTTTATGTCACTACATGAAATGAATTATTAAAGTGGAATTTAGCTACTTTGTAAAATTATCTTTATATTTATCTGATAGAGGCTAGCCGTGGCGCAGAAGCACAAGCGAATGTGAACCCGACAGGTTGCGGGTTCGATTCCTACTCGAGTTAATAAAATATTTAATATTTTCATTTCTTCACTCTGATAACGAGGCAAAGCGCGACATTGAGTTTCACCACTGAACACGCAATGCCTTCCAAATTCGGCAGAAAGTGGGAATGGATTTCTAAAAAATATTAAAAATGCGTATTTAAGAAATATTTCAACATTGCACTTAAAAATATAGACAGACACTAGCGAGTGTTGAGCAAAAAATATTTTTAAAAGTACTTTGCAAAACTTTTCATTTTTACATCTAGATTTAAGCAGCGTTATTGTTTTCTCCCAACGAGCTCGTATTGTTTACCAACCTTTTATGATCTAGCGACCTTTCTCATATTAATATAAAAGATTTTCCTTCTGTACATTTTATATACCTACATTTACTTCTAATTTAGAAGGGTGAAGATGATTTTTTATATAGATTTAGGGGCTGTGCTAAAAAATAATTAATATAGAATATTATAAAGATGTATATTGATATATGGTAGATATATTCGTTTATCATGTAAGGTAAGGTAAGGTAGTACCTTAGCATCTAAGTATTTATAACAAAATTTAAATTTCTGATACAAAAATATTTTTATATTGGCTATAGGAAGATACTTATTCCTATAATAGAAAGAAACGTACATCTTCATCGTTACATAATTTTATTTGCAATCTTAAAAGTAGATAAATTAAAGCATTATTATTTAAAAATCGTCATTATTGTAAAAAAAAACGTCATTACAGCTAAATTCCAATGCATTATAAAATGCCGATGCAACGATGGAAATCTGAAAATTCTCCTTACAAGCACCGCCCTCGTTAAGTCCCGGGAAACGGTACAACGCACCCCCGGGTAAGTTTCGAAATAATGAACTCAATGGAGATAATAAAATTTTATTTCGCTAGTAGTATTTATAAGGCTACGATGATCCCAGGCGAGTAGGCGGGAGTGTCGCCATGGCAACCGGAGGGTAAATCTCGCACGCCCCCTCTACGATTGTTATCTGTGCAAGAAAGTCCCCACCTTGCATACCTACAGCCTCCGTGGCCTTAATCTGAAAGAGTTTAACCACCGCCCGTTGCAAATACAACCCTATATCATCGTTCGAAGGTTACTTATGCCGTATTTTCATTTATAATCGATACAGTGTATATGATAGAGACACCTATTTCTGTGGAAGACATTGAAATATCGTAATATGTTTGTAGCTTAAAGCTTTGAGTATCTTCTGCAAAGTATATAAAAATGTCTGTACACATATTGTAGAAAAATATTTAGTTTTCAATTAGAAGCGATTTAGAATTAAATAAATAATTATAGTATACGTGTCAAGAAATCAAATACCCTTTGTTATCACCGTTATAATATCTAAAAACGTCAAAATTACAACAATAAAAATTTAAGAAACGATTTAGAGCGTGGCCTGTTAATTGTAAATCTTTTTCTCTATTCTAAATCTATAATTATTTCAAAATTTATGGCAAGATATTTTAAAGATAAAGTTTTAAAGTTTCCAATTTCTCTAATATACTCTAGGTACGGCCTCGCGCGGCCTCGCCCGCTTTAATTATACGTATTTATTTTTTTTATATTATTTAAATTAAGAGACAATTGGTTGATTATTTTAACATGATTATCTATACCTAATGTCATACATTTGATAATAATATTGTGATGATTTAATTTAAATCTTTTGGTATTTTTCTATTTTCTTGTCAAATATTGTTGTAGAAAAATGTTTAATTGTTTCATACCTATATAAAAAACGCGGATCCAGTACAAGAAAAAAAAACAGCTATAAGTTGCTCTATCTTTTAGTGAAAGTCCCGTTAAATCGGTTTAGCTTTTCCGGAGAAACAAAATACTTAATTAAAAACCTTAATAGTATTGTGCAAAAAATGAACTTAAAAAACTTAGAAAACAGTTTTTAGGTAAAAAAAAAAATATACGTACCTATACCTTTGTTTTTGTCTATAGAGGTAATCATGGAGTCATCTGATCTCGTAGTCCTGCCAAACCCCAGTGTAGTGGTGGTACTGTCCTGTCCTAGTTGACCCCCATAGAAATCACCGAACGCCGTAGCCGTACCTAATAATCCTGATCGGTCTTGTAGAGCTGCTTTTGCCTTCTCTACGCTTTGTTTCAGTTGCTCGAAGGTGGACTGGTGCAAACGGTATGGTGGCCATTCTGTAGAAGGCCAAGGATCCTCTTTCAAAGCACTTCTCTTAAGTTCAAGGGCTCCACCGTAGGAGCAGCTACTTTCGTACATTGCCGCTTTGACTCCAGCACGGAGTGCGTTGGCACACTTTAACCCTCTAATATCGACCCTAAAACAATATTAAAAGATCGGTTAAAAATGTTTTAAATAAAAAAATATAAGTAAATAATAGTTTAACAAAAATATTCAGTTATACAGAAAATTTGAAAAATTTTAAATACTTTAAATACATATAATTATAGTTTAGTACAGACTTAAAGTTGTATTATACATGACATAGCGAAAAAGAATCAGAATATTAGTTTGGTTTACTTAGAATCGTATAATGACAAGAAATCCCTTTGTGCTTATAATATACCTATAAAGGAGTGAAAGGTAAAAGCTTTTAATAGGTGTATTGCAGGTGGGGTTCCGTAAAAGAATATAAAATGTTTAATTGTGATGATCAACATATTCCCTTAAATATTCTTTACTACAAGTAGTTTTCTTTTCAGTCAATTTTTTTACCTTAACTTTGTAGTTTTTCTTTTACACACCGAAAAAATTTAGCTTAGAAAATGTACAAGAATTATGACGAATTGTTATCTAAACATATAATAGAGTTATATATCACATTTTTTTGTTAATTTCTGCAAAAAGAATGCAGTATCAGGGAATTAGGAGAAACATCATTGTAAAGAAGTCAAATGTTAATCTTAATAAATAATAGTGCATGTGAAATATACTTTTAACTATAGCAGATTAAATGAAATTAAATTCCATCCATTGAAGATCTTAATAAGAATGTGTATACTGCACAAAAAGGTATATCTTGATAAAGATGAAGATGAGCAGATTTCGTCTTTGAAAAGTGCCCAGGCAGCAACGTCAATCATTGAAACAATGAAGCTTCTTTGAATTAAACAATAACGCACGGTAAAAACAAAATTATGTCAAAATTATAATTTCTAATACATCAAATTCTTTTGTCAGAAAATACAGATTTTAATGTATACCTACCTTATTATGGTGCCTTGGTTATACGTTTCATAACTATGATATTTTCTTAGGAGCCTTGAGTATTTAAATATCTTTTATTACATCATTTATCCACATAAAATATATATATTACTAATAAAAATTTAAACGAACTATATTAAAACATGGATCTATTTGAGGCGCAAGGCCATAAACGTGGAATAGTAAACGCAACGATTGGGGGTTCGATTCTCACTTGAGGTATTAAATATTTCTATTCTATCGCTCCGGTAATAAGGCAAAAACCCGGTGCTGAATTCCACTAATCAACATTTAAATTTTTAAAGCTAAATTATTAAGGCATTGCCGGCATTCGGCAGGACGTAGGAAACGGAACTGTATTAATGGTGAACGGAGTGCCTTAACAACAGGTTCCCAGGTTCCCTTAGCCGTAACGTAAAGGGTAAAGCTAAAAAAGATGTAAATCATAAACATATGTACTTAGAGTACGTTATTAATGTAGATGGCTTTTTCATTTAAATTGCTCTGGCATCGTATCATAATGAAAAGCGATTTAGTGCAATTTGCCTTTTATGCTATTATTTTCTTATTAAGTCTTACGGTCCTTCAAAGGATGGATGGTCATTAAACATACAATACATATATAATGCATGTATTAGTGGTTTAGACTGAGTTAAAATAAACTATTAAACTAAATATCTTTGAAACGATTAATTCACTAAATAGTATAAACTAGACTAGAATAGTATAGACCTAAGAAAACAATTTCCAAAATTTTTTTTTTTGAACTCCTTTTAATGAGGATATTAGCTTCAAGTTATAAAAATATGAAAATGTAATGGGATGGAATGAAATATGTATATCATTTTTCAAGCAAAAAGTCAAAATAAGATTCTGGCATTGATTGATAACTTGGTAGATATATAGTATAGTGTATATGAAGGTACAGCTTATAAAAGCATATAAAAAAGCCACATTAAAATTATTTAAATTAATAATCTAAATAAACATGAAAAACATGTTATTATGATTTTAAGAATTACTGTTTTTTTATTCACATAAAAATGTTATAAAGACCTAAGTATATTCAACTTTAATTTAACCCTAGCTGTATATTTGCCGCTCGGTTGTCTGATAATCATACCTCATATCGGATATCCTCTTTCGCTTAGGTCGCTTTTCGTCTTTCTTGTTCTTATCCGTGGTGATTTTTTCGGGTGGTATCACATTTCAGTGATACCACTTGGCTATAAATAAACCGTAGCTGTCGTTGGGGTTAAGGAAGGTACGTGGAAGTTGTCCACCGAGTAAGAACAATCAATGTGTCATCATATAAACTAGAACATCCTCACGTCACTAGCTTCCTGGATGAAAACACTAAAGTTCATATTATATTTCCTATTGATATCACTTCATAATTGATAATTGAAAATAGAACATTTTCTAAGCAAAATAGAAATATTTTAACATATAATTTTAAGAATTCACAATTGATAAATAATATAATGTTATTGTTTTTAAAATAATAATTTCTTTTTAGTCTGATATTATAGTGATGATATCGTAGTGATGTCCTTCCGACGACTGTATGTGACGCGCTTGCGCTGTGCGCCATAGCATTCAAATTGATTGCATCCGGCGTAAGGGAAATGTGTCGTATAACCAATTTATATTTGCTACTTGATTTGACCACAGCATTGCATATTAAATAACTAATATTTACTATATTCTTCTTCTTCCTGGCATTAATCCCGGCTATTACTAGGGTCTGCCTTCCTACTCAATCTACTCCACTTTGCACGGTCTTTTGCGTCCTCGGTGGTTAGACCATTGGCTCTCATGTCCTGCATCACGACATCCAACCAGCGCTTCTTTGGGCGTCTGGGAGGTCGCGCCCCAGGAACTGGTATAGCAAGGCACTTGCATCCGACATAGTTCTTAGGCCGGCGCGTAACGTGGCCATCTCCGACGACGCTCTTGGAGCTTATCCGCTAACTAATAACTAATATTTACTATATTGTCGCCGTTGATTCGAAATTTTGGTTGAAATAGATGATAAGAAACCGTTGAGAAAATTAAGTTCTTTTAGAATCTTGACAATAACGAATAACGGCTTATGATTAATAACGATATACGAACGACGAGGAAATTACTGTATTTTATATCAATTTTCACTGAGTAGGTATAACGTATAAGCAATAATTTACTTACTTAGTAGTTAGTATTATTTTAGACTGTTCTTTTTTATCCCTCTAATTGTAAGTATTTTTTGATAAAAATCCAAATTAATTTTCTTAAGAAAATTTTCGTTTCAAGATTTTGATTTACATAACTAACATAAAGAGCGATAGGTGTTATGACACACACAAATTTAAAAAGAAACACAAACATTTATGTAAATATTCTATTCTATTCTATTCTAATTTATATACATACTCGTATAACAAAGTAACTAAGCCACTTCGTAGCGCTCGGGCTGCGTGGGCGCTCGGCCACTTCGCCGCAGGAAGTCTGTATTACCTTATTATATCCGACAGAACGTCATCCGTCTACCGTCCTTCACCTTACTCTTGACTCGTATCAATTTACATCTATGAATGGTTGATACGTCCATGTATTTGCACGTGAGAATTGATAAGCTGGAGTGCACCTCTATTGAGTGGTGGATCTCGTGAGTGGTGATGTAAATGCATTCCGTTTAAGTCAATTTAGTTAGCAATATTCGTACTTTTGCCAGTTAGAATACCAAAATCTTCATAATCTAAACTCAATCTATTTCAGCTTCACGCTCTATCCCGTATATAGCAGGGTAAGCAGATGGAACCTAGTGTTAAAATACTCAGGAAAGACATCCACTTTCCTCCAAGTTTTTCGAGGCATTGCGTGTTGAGTGGCGAAACTCAACGTCGAGCTTTTGCCTTGCTAGAGCGAAGAAATTAAAATAATAATAAATAATAATTCATTACCTCGAGTGGCAATCAAACCCATAACCGTCGCGTTACAGTCATGTTCGTGTAACCCTGCGCAAAGACAGCCTTAATCCATTAATTTTTTTCCTCTGTCAGAAACCAGACTTTTTATACTTTATGTTTATTATTAACATATATTAATGAATGGAGACTGGAGTGTGTTAGCACTAGGTTCCCTCAGCCTACCTTTCTATGTGCGGGATACAGTATAAAGATGGTTTATATATTATTGAAAACTAAATGTATTTTAAAATAAACTTGAATAGTATACCAAAATAAAATAAGTTTATTTTATATAGAAAAGTAAAGTAAAAATAGAAGATCGTCACATGGTAACATATCACCCGGGCAATGGGGCGAGAAATCGACTGGACTTGGGGTTGAAACTTCTGAAAGTACACTTCATTGATTCCGCCTACTGCTCTGTAACTTTAAAAATACCTAGCCATTTTTAAGTAATCTATGGTCAAACAAAAACATTAATTTATTTTTGTCGCTGTTATCAATTATTTAATTGTTTAAATTTTTTAGTTTCACAAGGAACATGAATATTAGTTATATCATTTAAAAACGTTGTTATGGCTTGCCTTAGGCTCTCGTCCTGAAGAGATGGAATTAAAAATATTAGGTGTATTTTTACTTCCCTACGAAAACAATTTACATAGAATGCTTCAAGGTTTCAATACTAATTAACTTTAACTTTAGATTTAATTCGAAAGTAACTCTGTCTATCTGTTTATCTGGGACGTAATTACTGCCAAAGCCAAACTGCCATAGAGATGAACTGAACTCGTTCCAGAAAAAATATTAATCAAGAAATATTAATATTGAATAAAACGATGCGTACACCAACAAAATACATCATAACACAGTATGAACCACCACGGATTCGTCCATTTGGCACCCGGCTCAGAACTAATGCATTCATCAACGTTTATTACATTTCGTATATAGCTGTTTAAATATTTTATTGGACGTTTGTCGTGTTTTGTGGTGCATTCTTCCAAAAATGTGCATCAGGAAACTTTTCCTACAGAAAGATAAGATAAAAAATCGTAAGTTTCAATTGAATTCATATTTATATTTATATCAAAACAATATAGAACTATGTCTGTACAAAAATATATTAAAAACACCTGATGTACCTAGACTAGTTATAAGAAATTAAAAAATGCCTGAATAACAATTTTCAAGTGCTATAAGCATTTTCCACTAACATTTAAAAGTTAAAGATCTCGAATACCTGATTTTGAACCAAATAAAAAATAAATACAGCCATAAACTATTTTAGTTTGCTTAAATTAAAAATAAAAATTATTGAAAATTGGGATTCAATGTGAGTAACCAGACTTTTTAACTAAATGTATTATCTAAAAATACTTGTTAGGTTAAAATGGTTTACTATTTACAGTTAGTTGATTACATATTAGAGGTTCCGTAGCCTTTGATTCTTATATGTCAAAAAAAGTAAGACTTATTATATTTATCTTAATCCTTATAACTTAATTGTTTTATTAGAACTCCATACATTTCTGATCATCGATATTTATATGTCTACAAATATTTGTCAAATACTCTCTCTCTCTCTCTCAAAGTTAATTCTGTCTGTCAAATATTTTTTCACGTATTTACTAAAGTTGGTGCATCAGCCCTGAGAGGAACCGGCGCAAAAAAACTCAGCGGGACCTTTTTTAATCAATTATTTATAGATACTTAATTATTTATTATATTAATATTTTTAAACCATCTAGCAATCCCTATAATAATACATAGCCACAAAATGTCATTCAAATGATTTGAAACGTTTAGGAAGGGTCGGGTACAGAAGAGTTATAGATAATTTAATAAAAAAATACAATGAATACTAATGTAGTTGAGAAATTCTAATAGACATCATTAAATTTACAAAAATTTAATCTCTAGTAATTCTTGGCGATATGAATTTCATCAAAGATTTGTGCTGTCCAGCTGGTATGCAGGTACATTTTTACGGCACAAGCGGAGATTAATAAGTGTTTTACTAATATAACATTAGTGAAGAATCTTAGAAATAACATGATAAAAGTTGAAATAACGAAAATATCTTAGGTTCTAACGAAACAAATTTAATCTAAACAATACAAACAACTCTGTTTCCGAATAAAGAAATGAATTAAAACGTCATAAAATATGTAGTGCACTACCGTCCAAGAGATAACGGTGTCCCGTTTAGTAAATGTATAAATTGGGGGGTCAAGTTAATCAAATTCAGTTCCTATGCCCTTGTTATAAGAACCATAGGCTTTGGCTTCGAGCTCTCATACATATACTATACTATAGTACGTATGTATCGTAGTGGCATCAAGTTATATTAACATAGAGGCATAAATCCAACCGTACCTCAAGTCAGCGCTGAATTGTTGTTGAATAATATTCACATAAATCCAAACATGAATTAATTATCGCTGTTGTCGACTGTCTTACATAATTATGTAATATGGATCATATAATGTTGTTATGATATGTACTATAATAGGGTATGTTTTTGTTAAACTAGCAATACCTCGAATAATTCGACACTATGTTTTTTATGCGTAACCTGTTGTGTGTGGGATACACAGTGAAGCTATTGTTTTAATTTTTAATTATTGGTTAAGTTTAATATAGTTTTATTGCTGTTATTACATACAAAGTTGCTGTTATTAGTTAATAGTTTTTACAAATCTTTAGTATATTTCATCTTGATGCAATTATATGTAAATAACACGTTATCTAATAATGTAAAAAAAGGCAATGAAGCCCGTCGTGACTAACTGTTAACGTGACAGATTATAAGTTGGATTCCAACTCAAGAAATCAAATATTTAGTATTTTCAGCTCCTCTCTCTGGTACCAAGGCAAAACGCGACGTTGGGTTCCACCACTCAACACACAGTGCCTCGAGTTCGGCGGAAAATGGGAACTGGAATATCCGGTTGGTAAATAGACATTATATGTATAGCGTAGAACAAAATTATATGGCTTTCTGGTATATGATAGACGTATGATGTACCTACTTATATTTTTACAAAATTTTAAAGAATATATTATATATTTCTTATATTTCTTCCTGGAAAAAGTCTAAGTAAACCGTCAGTTACAGGACGTATGTTCGTAAAATATTTAGAAATTGATAAAGATGTAATTATCATATCTAAAGTATAAGTAAATTATCGAACTGGATTATAACTTGGGCTTGATATATTTGAATACTGACATCTAGAAAATTCCTAAATCTAGAATTTTTAGCGAATACTCAAAAAAATCGGGGATAAAAACTAATAGATTATAAATTATTTGAAATAATCTAAATTGACAAAATAATCTGCAGTAGCTTATATATACGTTTTTCTAGGATGTAAGTAACGTTTATTTATTAAATAATTATATTTAAATATCTTTATTGCTACCAATTCTGATTAGGAGAAGATTAAATATACCTATGTACTCATACATTAAGATTTGAAATTAACCGACGGAGCTTCGTAAAACGGATTGATCCTTACATAAGGCAGATACGATGTCTTTGAAAAGAAATCTTGAGGATGACACTCACAGGCACTCAACGCCCTTAGAAAATATATTTCGAGGTCTGATGTTTCTATTTTATTATACCTATATCATTTGTTCCTTTGCTAGTCGATGGCTCACCTTGAATTAGTTGCCTCTCACGATCGGGACCCCGTCCATGTCTTCGTTGCCGACCGGCGGTACGTCACGTCACACGGAAGAGCCCAACTCGCTCGCGCGGCAAAAAAAATAAACAAATCGATATATCCGAGGAACAAGCGAGCGTTCGCGGACAGGAAGCTAGGATAATAGCGAAGCCTCGTCCGGTGGTCGGAGACGACGGGGAGGGGTGGTCCGGAGCCACGCCCAGGGGGCGGGGCCGCAGCCTGCGCGGGATCATCACCCCTTCGATGCGCTGACATTCTTACCAACAAAAGACCAGCCACAATGCCTATGGTATTTTCGAGATAAGTCTCCGCTTCCTATCTTATTATTCTCGATATAATATTTTGATAGTGATAACCATAACAGCTTTAGATAGATTTTTTTTCGTTCGTACGTCGTGTTTGTTGTGAATTCAGAAATATTTTTAATATAGTAGTACCTACTGAGGACATGTATTTGAGTGATACATATTTTTTTATCTATACTAATATAATAAAGCGGAAGAGTTTGTTTGTTTGTTTGTTTGTTTGTTTGTTTGTTTGTTTGTTTGTTTGTTTGTTTGTTTGTTTGTTTGTTTGTTTGTTTGTTTGTTTGTTTGTTTGTTTGTTTGTTTGTTTGTTTGTTTGTTTGTTTGTTTGTTTGTTTGTTTGTTTGTTTGTTTGTTTGTTTGTTTGTTTGTTTGTTTGTTTGTTTGTTTGTTTGTTTGTTTGTTTGTTTGTTTGTTTGTTTGTTTGTTTGTTTGTTTGTTTGTTTGTTTGTTTGTTTGTTTGTTTGTTTGTTTGAACGCTAAGATCTCTGGATCTACTGGATCGATTTACTTTGTTTTTGTTTTGTATGAAAGCTGCATTCTTCAGAAGTGCTATAGGCTATATAATATTACATTACACATATATACTAATAAATTAAAATACTTTCTAATTTGACATGCAATTTATTCTGCCATGTTAATAACAACCGTCGTCGCTACGCGACCGCGTTCGTTACCGCGTCATTTTGATATTCATCCTTATGAAAATAAATATAATAGTCACTTTTAGCATTTCATCTAGATTGAAATTATATTTCTATAGAAATTATATTCTTATATTTCAAGCAGGCGTAGCCGCGTCCGGGTCCGCTAGTATTATATATATCTGCTAGGTTAATTTGTACCTATTTCTTATGTAATTCCATAATTTTTAAAATTAATTACGATCTCAGTGTCTATTACATTTAAATATTGACTATAAATTAGTTTTGTGGCTGTCGTGGGTTCGATCCCCACTCGAGGTAGTGAAATATTTGTTTACGTTTATATTTCCATTTCTTCGCTCTGGTGTCGAGGCAAAATGCGGTGTTGAGTTCTGCCACTCAACACGCAATACCTCCAGAATTCGGTGGAAAGTGGGGAACGGGGTGTCTTAGACTAGGTCCCCTCTGCCTACCTTGCTGTGTGCGGGATACAGCGTGAAGCTAAAAAAAAAAAATTTTATAATCTTTTATAATTGTATGAATTGCATAAGCTTAGATTTTTGGATTTTTCTCACTCTGTATTATACGTGCTCTTCTGGCTCCTACATGCTGATATGCATGTATTATTTGTAATGCATAGGTGGTACATATTATCAGCATCTCTTTTTTGTTTTCTCTTTTGTGAAACCCTTAGCTATTACGTTCAATTTTAATATAATGTGATGTACATTCGAGAATAAAGAATTATGTTCATTCATTAGAATAATAACATACATTTAAACGTCTTGAACTACGTTCATAGAAAAACGTTAGTAATAAACAAACGACTAAACAAACTTTTATCAAACTAGCCTTATGTATTTTCAATACAAAAGGAATCATCGAAATCGATTAGCGGGATATTAAGTTATTCGCCCATTTATCACGCACATAAGTACTTAATGCAAATATAAGACTTATGTGATCTTCTCATGGTTATTATTATCAGAAATGAACCAAATCTAAATGGGACGCGGGAATCATTAGTTTTCAAATAAAAAATAATCATCAAAATCGGCTTACGAAGATTTAGTAGTAATGTAGTTTTAGTTAGTCAAAAAGAAAAAATATATCACTTCCTAGAGTGGGGATCGAACCTACAACCGTCGTATACAGTCACACCCTTATTCCGCTGCACCACGATGGTCTCGTTTTAGTTGGTTGGTTAATAATCTTCTCATCACTTGTTTTTTTTTATATGATTTCCCTACCCCTTATATATTTGATTTCACTACCTTTTATATATTATATTTCTTCGGATGTCATTTATCACCTGTTTTTTTATAGGTAGATTTTGTAAAGGAGTGTATGCTATATCTGTATAGGGTCGCCTTCCAGCAGGAGATATCAGAGAAATGAAGAGTGGTATAGCTTACAGACCAAAAGATACCAGTCGAAGATAAAGATATAGTAATTTATTCATATTCAAGACATACATTTTAATTTATTATAAGAAAACCAATAACATTTTGCTAATCCCTTTATGTAAAGTAACTGTTATAATAAAAACTTGATGAATGTTTTGAATAAATAAATGCTCCTATTTAAAAATGTTTTTTTTTATTATTATTGGATATTTATTTATCTGCAAAGAGCTTCTTCAAAATGTGTGGTCTATGCAGTGCTGTGCGCTCAGGCTGGAGAGCTCAGAAAGGATGGTGGCGGAAGAGGCCTGAGCCCCAGCTCAGCCGGCCGTAAAACACATAGTCTCTTGTTGTTTTATTCTGCTTTCATTTCAACAAACAAACTTACATGTTTTTGAATATCATTTTTTATATGAGATTTAATTTTTGTACTTAAAGAATAATTTGTAATAAGGTATAAATATACCAAATCAAAAATAAGATGCTAAATACGATTAAATAAGGTAATGTTTATCTTAAAATACCAGGTAGATAAAGTAAAGGCTAAAATAAAACAAACTAATAGTCAATAATTAATATATAATAGTCAATAAACATTTATTATTAAGGTGTTATGATGCACTTAAAGCTTTTTTAATTTCTCTTCCTAAAGCTGCCCCAAGTGGTGGAGGTACGGCGTTTCCAATCTATAAAAAAACATATTTTAGTTATATATTATTATTATGTAAAAAAGTGATGAAAAACAATATTTTAGTGTTAAGTAAGAAAATTGTGTGTGCTGTGCTTTGAAAATCGATTACACAATTTTTATTTTTAATGAAATATAAAGAAATTTCATGTTATTCGTTTTAGTGTTTGTTGCCATTATATAACACTTTCCTATAACAGTGGAAAACAATATAATTATAAATAGTATTATTACACACAAGCCCAATGGAACAACGGTGCCAAAATGCTATGGTGTAAGTAAGTAAGTAAGCGTGGGTTCGATTCACACACAATAAAATATTAAAAATTACCATTTCTTCGTTCTGGTAAGAAGGCAAGGCTCAAAACATAATTCCTCTAGAATAATGGTATAAGAGACACAGAGTACCAACCTGTCGGTGCTTGTCGAGCACGGTGCCCGCGAACAGGTAGGAGTCGCGGAAGCCCTGCGAGCGCGCGCACTCTCGCACTGACACCACGCGCGCTTGCTCGGGGTGCAGCACGCGGCCTTGCTTGCCCATCGGCTCGGGGTCCGTCACCGTCGTGCTGAAGTACCCGTCCCACGAGATGCGACCTGCCGGCAATAGGGAGTCATAGGACTAAATGACAGCTTGTGGTGTCGTGGAAATGATTGTTGTAAATGTAAAAATGTGTACTCTGAAGGAATTTTCTTTTTCCCGTTCCGGTAAGTAGTGTGGCGATGAGTTCCGCCACTTAAGATCGTCTCGAATTCTTTCGTGTCGATGGTGCCTGCATATAATGGGGGCATGTTTTGCTCTTAAACAATTAAGATGTAATGTGTCCACGTACCGTACAGGCCCGCCCAGTTGTTGTGCCGGTTGGCGGTGTGCGGCAGACACCACGGGATAAGCGTGTTCTCCTGCTTGTCGTGCGGAGAGCACGCACGCCCCGCCGCGCACGCGCACACGCCGCGCGGCGCGCCCGTTCCCGACCGCCCGTTCTTCTTGTCCTCGTAGCGATATTGAAGGACCTGGTGTGTATACAGCTTTACATTATATCGTTTAATTTTTTTGTTTATGCGCACATAAATTTTCTGGCTTTGTAAAATAACAGAGGTCTGGCTACTATCACCTGTTAGGTAATAAGTAAACAAATAAATGTAAATAATAGAATCAACCCGGTGAGCGTACCTTGCAGTGGGTGCGGTCGGAGAG
>JAKRZM010000941.1:900677-936215 GCA_036379175.1 Heliconius cydno galanthus | reverse complement strand
AATGACAAATTGAAAGTGCTTGATGAAAGTAAAAGAAAATAACTTATTACGTTAAGGTGATGACACACTTGGCTTGTGATTTCTAATGTTTTATTTATAAATGAGGATACATCTCATCAACTTAACTAATTAATATTATTATAAATATCAATCGTTATAGTATATAATATCGCGTAAGCGCGATGGTTTTGGGTTCAATCCCTACTCGGGGAAATGGAATATTTTCACTTCTCCCGCGTTAAAGGGCATCACACCATCTATATTTCGACATATTGCACCTATTTCATTCTATGTATCATTCTATTCTATATAAAGACGGAGAGACAATTGAGTTTTCTGAATTTCTGCGGCATTTTAATTTTTCGACATCTACACAACACACAAATCCATAATTGATATTTATTTAAACTTAAAACAATCAATTTTATGCTTTGGTAATATAAATATATCTAAATACTCATATAATATGTAAGTGGCAATAAAGAATATTTTTATAATGATTAAAAGGTCGCCTGGTAATTATTATTGTAATTAAAACTTATATTTGAAAAGAAAATTAAAATTGAATATAATGATAAATTTAATTGTCAGTAAAACAATCATAAATAATTATTGCATTAACGATAATTATTATTGTAAAAAAAAATAACTATAATATTTTATTTTCATAAATAATAAAAATAAGATAAATACATAGAATATTCCGTATTATAATAGGAATCAATGAAACTCCCGTTATTCTGCGTATTTGAGGTCCAAGAGCGTGAGAACAGCCCTCCAAGGAAACTAATTATTGCGAATGCGGCCTGGGTCTTCAGTTAATTAGAGACAGAGTGGTTCAACCCTCTTAATTAATAGGCACTCGAGTCGGGCCCTTACGCTTACCTCGCCTGTTTTATTTCAATTGTTAAATTTCTGATAAAACATGAGTTGGTATTGTATAAGATTATTATCATGCTGTAAAAAGCTAATCTTTGTAGTTCTATTGTTTTAGCTTTAATAATTATATAAATTGGCAATTGAAGGAATATTTTTTTAGGATATATTAGGTACATATTCAAAAAATAAATATTAGTACATCAATCAGGTAAAAAGGTATCGGTGTTATTTATATTATTAAATTATATGGCATCTTAAGAATAAAAGTAACTTATAATTTCTACATACATATATTTGCATATTATGTTATAGCTAACGCCTACGCTTCTTGATTTGACTAGTCCATCCGCGGGTCAGACAGACGGTGTTTAGTCAATGCCAAAATAAATTACGTTTTTCAGCATTTAGACTAAAGAAGAAGAATTTTAAATCAAATATGTTTTACGTTGCCTTACTTTCCAGTTAAACGTGTAAAGAAAAATATTTTTTTTGTTTCGATCTAGGTATCTTCGTTATAGTGAAAGTGAGCTAAGCGAATTATTGTCCGCCTATCTTTAGAGAAATAGACTGACTGGCGCAACCGAACTCCGAACTTTATCATTAAGGGGAATAAGATTTAAAGTCATAATTATAGCATCGTACGGACAAACAATCAAATAAATAGTATTTATTTCACAAAATAATAAGTGCGTCAAAAAAAATATAAGCTTGTATAATATATTTTGCCTCAAGTCTAGTCCAAAACCTTAACAATTCTTACGGCCTATTTTGACCGATAGCAATGAAAACCATGTTATGTTTAAGCTTCATAGATCCTTCGTAGATTTTCGACTTCAAGTGACAGAAAAAGATTTAATTTAATTAGATTTCATTTATTTTTCTGCTTGTGCTATATTTTAGCTATACTTCTTGCTTTACCCTGCTATAGTCTCTATATCTGATTTTGGCCTAATCTACCATATATTTACAGAGACAAAAATATATTACATTTTATTTTACTGATAATAAAGTTATACATGTACGAGTATATGTATCACACAACAAGTTGATAGTGTAAAGTGTTTACGAGGTGTCAACGTAGGGTTGTAAAGGCGAAAATTGTTCGTGGTAATAGTCCATTTAATGTATTCATATAGTATGCACCTAATACCTGAAACTATATTTCGAGACAGAACATGACTCTTCGATTAACATAAAATGGAGTGGACGGACCGTGGGCGTGGGCGCGACAACTGATACTTACATAGGAACTAGTGTTATTGAGAGTTTCTTAGAAAAATGTTGTCCAGTGACTGTAGGATGTGCAACAAGTTAAATTTTAAAGTTTTGTATGTATATAATTATTATAGATATATGTTTATTCAGATTTATATCTTTAGTGTTTAGCCACTCCGTTCTCTGCTTTCCACCCGAAACTCAATATCGTGACAGAGTTAGGATTTCGTCGAGTAGGTATCTAATGTGAATTGACTTTGACTTTAACTCTATCAGGGTATTTATTTATTAAATGCCTAAGATTGTAATATCACACTAATCACACTAAATACGATTTATAGTTTTGTACTGTAGTTGCTAGCTGCGTGGTTAAACATTGCAAGTTAACCACAGCATGCAATATTTAACCACGCAGCCATTACAGCAGTAATAATTTAAAATAGTCTATGAATACTAAACCGCATTAGATAGTCTATCGCAAGAAGGGCCAAAAAATAATTAGCAGTTACCCAGCTGGTGACCTCTGCTCAATGAAAGTTCTCGGCATTGACCTGCTGGTTACCTCTCGGAGTTACGACACGGATGTTTCAATGATATATGGAAAATATTCGTTTCCACACTTAGATAAAAAAATATAAACATTAATTAATAATAATAAAATAAAAGAGTCTCTTAAAATAAAATTGTTTGAATGTTTGTATTTATATTAACGAAATAATAATATAAAAAGTAATGGACCAATTATTATTAACGTACAATTACCTTATTAAGTCATTATCCAGAACAGGATGCGTGTCACAGTTAAAATGTAATAATAAATATAATGGAGATTAACGGTTACAAATGTAGAAATGTAGTCCGACATGTTTGACGCCGAGTTCCGATGCAAAGCACAGATAACATTCCGCCAGAGGATTCGAACACGGAATTCTTGACGGTCAAATGTGAGCCGTGCTTGAGGTATACGCTATACGACGTCTCTCCGATATACATATCTTCGGTTGAATGCGAGGAATCCACGTCGTGTTGATCGAAGCGCGTCTTCCATTGCGCCCGAGCTGCCAGTCTAGGGCTCGGCTTGGGCAGCCTGTGGCGCAATGTCTTGCATTCCGCAGTCCGACGACGTGGCGCATCGGACGAGAGGTCATCACCGAGCGATAGGATCATGACAGAGAATTCGTCGGTCGGCTGCCGGCGGAATGCGAGCGGTAATTGATTTGTCCTGCGTAATCGACGGCCGGCAACGACTGGACGGGATTGACGGGCGTCGAGACGTCATGCGAGCGCCAGAGCCGCCATAGCGCCTCTGTTGCTTGCTTATACGACTTTATGAGGAATAGAAATTACAGTTTGATAATCAAATATCTGGCTGTGAAATATGTATGAAAAAAATCATATAGGTATATGATTTTTTTCCAGGACATACAATCATTTTATAGTTTTATCTATATATATAAAATCGAAAGGTTACTCACTCATCACGAAATCTCAGAAACTACATGTGCTTGGAATCTCAAATTTTGCACAGGAGTTGTTTATAGGACGTACGTAGGTGCTCGCTAAGACGGGAATNGACGGCCGGCAACGGCTGGACGGGATTGACGGGCGTCGAGACGTCATGCGAGCGCCAGAGCCGCCATAGCGCCTCTGTTGCTTGCTTATACGACTTTATGAGGAATAGAAATTACAGTTTGATAATCAAATATCTGGCTGTGAAATATGTATGAAAAAAATCATATAGGTATATATATCCAGGACATACAATCAGTCATTTTATAGTTTTATTTTATATAGAGTTAAGTACGTTACGTATTTACATATTTTACATTGTCTATCAAAAGCAGTCACGTTTACATTAATGTAAAAGTTGCATTGGCGATTTTTTTATCATACCACTTAAGAGTTTAATATCTCTTTCGTTACTGAAGAAATATTGAAAGACAAACACGTATCCCCGCACGCGATCGTTTATCTGATCCGGTCCTCGTTCCAAACTAAGCCAAATAAAATTAATATTCATAGTCGTTGTATTTATTGGCTTTCAATTAGTATAATCTTAATGGAGCATTAACATACGCGCGGGCGGCGCGTCCGAGTACGCCATAACTGTCGTGGTGTTGTCAACGTATGGGAAGAAAATTCGCCTTGGATAATTTATGTTTTTATTCTAATCATAAATTAGTATGTTATCGACTTTACACTTTTAACTGTCAATCAGTGACTGAGATCGTAATAAAATGTTTATAGAATCTTTAATTAATTATTCTTAATAAACCCGTTAAATAATTAATTTTATGACACCTTATAAATAATATGGCTATCGATATAGATATAGTTGCAAAAATATTATGCAAGAATTTATAAAGCAACTTGTTGTGTTATATATTAGTGTCCTAGTTAAATTGTGGTTTTAATAATTACACAAATGGGCAACGAAGTCACTTCTACGCTGGCAACTTTGGTCGCGGAAGGCTCGCAGCCGATGACCTCAACGGACCGGTTCCCGCGGCCTCTCCCTGCGACCCCTCGCCCTCCCGCCTCCTCCACCCTCCCGCCCTCCGCGCGCGAGACGTTTCATTACGTTATTATTATATTAAATGCTATAATACACATTGTAGGCATTAGTCTGCCGAGACGTCGTCCTTAGGAAGGGTAAAGCGAAAACCAAGGATCTCATTTTAACTTTATTTAAAAATGTCTATTTGTTTGTACGATGATCTTAAAAGATTTTCCAAGATATATCTTTAATTGTATTGTGATTTATGTATATCTAAATTAAAAACAGTATAAGTGTGACCTAAAATGATTATACATAGAATACTAAAAATATAAAATAGCAAAAGTGAGGACTACAAACAATCGACGCTTTACTCTACAAATTGTAAATTCGTAGAGTACAATACATTGCATAGGTTCATAAATACGTTAATAACTTTTAATAATGAAATACTAACATCCTACGTTTAATAACAGTTTAATATAGTACAAAATTTAACTTTTCCTCATAAATATGCGTTCTTCAAAGCGTGAAAACAGTTCAAGAAAATTATAAAAGAAATCCGTTAGCACGCGAGACACTCAACTCATCGGAATCTTCCATATACATACATACATACATATTTCGTAAGGAGAAATCTACAATTTAACAGTGGGACGTAAAGGCAGTTATAAGTTGCAATATATTTTGTCATGTCATTTAGTATTTGCTATCTCTATGCTTAACGTTTCTTAGGGTTTATGGTAATTTTCTTATTATTCTATAGATTTATGAACGCTGTTTAGAATGTGTAGTTTTTATGCAATATTGAGGATATTGTTTCTATGAATACGTCTTGTTAGAATAAGTACCTCCTTCAAACTAGCAGTGTATACATAGTTAAGTAATTATCATTATCATGACGTTAGTTTGTTTATATGTAAAAGTTACAGTACAAAGCTTATTAATTTTAATGAGTTAGATAATACTAAAACGTATTAGGAAAAAACTATTTTATGACATAACTACAGTGTTGAAAATTTATTACAGAAATATTATTGTTTCTCTATGAATTTGTAACCATAGATAATGGAAAACTAAGTGACTACTTATGTCCACTTTAATCTGAAAATCTAAAAAAAAATTCGAAACTAATCTAATAAAAGTATTTCCGAATTTGAACCCAAAGTCTTAACAAATTATTTTCCCCCAGACTTGCAATAGCGTCCCAACACCGCCAAATTTTTTACGAGTCTTTTTTTCAATTTTGAGCCTGTTTTTACCCGAATAACGGACTACTTGTAAGTTTTCAAATACAAACTCAATATTTACACTGCTGAATTAATATTAGGTTGTAACCGAAGACAGAATATAAATATTATAATAAAATATGTAATATATTAGCACACGAGAATGAATTTCGTAAAAAAAAAACATATATATTTAATATTAAATGTACCCAAGAATAATATGCAAATTTTTTATAAGAAACAAACACCATGACGGTTTATAACCTCACATGATATTGTATGAATATTTAATGTTTTTAAACAGTTTTTATGCAACGCGTACTATATGAATGTGTTAACGAATAGATGTCTCGAATTTTATACTAGACAGCAATTAAAATTTTGCAATACATCGAATCTATCGACCTAAATGTCGATATTGTTTTTATAATTATTATTTGTGCTCAAAATATGCACTTCTTTTTTTCTGGTTTTCTGTATCCCTCATTTATAGGGGGCTCATTTATCGCATTGCATGTTGAGTGGCAGGTTTTTAGTAAATATTAGTAAATTTTTAGCAAATTTATTACAAATTTACAGCTTCTTGCTCCAAAAAGTAGTACAACTGACTTCACTGAACAACTGAATAAACTTTAGCAATTTTGCAGTCATATTTACAATCATACTTTTAATCAAAATATGTAAGATTTTGATACTGAAATATAAAAAAATATTCTTTGTATAAAGTGTGTGTGTCCAGAATTGATTCTAATTATAGACGGCCGGTCGGGCGGGTCGGGCGGTTCGGGGCGCGCTGCGAAATAAAGCACATTACAAAATATCACGTTACATCGCTCGGTGCACTTGATCATGCCGTTGTCCAGTCTCTTTTATTTGTGAAACTTACACTTGTTTTTTTATTTATACCGCTTTGATGACCGCGGCGACCGCACCGCTTAGCGCACGCCGCAACGACCCGTACGTAACCAGTGTTCGTTTGTGTGAAACCTACTTTAAATTTATATTAGTACAATAAAAATATAAACTACTAATAATATAATTATTAGTAAAAAACAAGACATTGGTACTAATGACATTAAGAGAATTATTCAAAACTTAAGAATCTTAATCATTAATTACAATAAAATAAATTAATTGCAAAATCAATCTATATACAATTTATATATAATTAATTAAAATATTACAAATACGTTGGCACAGTTTCAAAATTGTGTTGCTAAGTAAAGAGTACAACCTTGATTCGTTAAAACACTAGACATCCGCCCACGCGATTTTAAGCCGGCGACTATTATAGCTATACCTAATGGACACGCAGTAAATCGTGTTAGTAAATAATAATTCAAATCAGCTTCACGCTGCATCCCGCACACAGCAGTGTAGGCAGAGGGAACCTAGTGCGTTCTCCACTTTCCGCCTAATTTTACGAATTCAACGCCGGAGTTTTGTCTTTAGAGTGAAAAAAGTAAAATATTAATAAATAATAATTAATTCCCTTGTCTGGAGATCGAACACACAACCATCGGTTTCAAGCAACACCCTTGTGCCTTTATGCCACCAATATATCAGAGGCCGTCTCTGATATATTTAAAGAACGAGTAATTACTGAATTAGCACCAATGGCACTTCTCTGTGCGTTCACACAAAAAACGCTTATAAATAAACACGGAGTCCACAGTTCAAAGATCTTCCACTATAGAGCGAAAGCAGAATTGGCATGTCGAAATACAAGCGGTAATAGAGCGGTTGAGGCTGGAGTGCGTGCAGGCGAGGCACAGGCCGTAGCTCGCCGACCAATTTATTCGCCGGGACGTCAGATTTCGAGGGCCTCGTTACGACTAAGCCTCCAATTAGACTTATCCCTAATTAAGAGATGCCAATAAATTACCCTCCATCACGGGCTAACGAAGACGCGCCGCACTAATAACGCTAATTGATTTTGAGTAATGAGCTCGAGTTTTGATGGAGCTGATTGGTAGACGCGAGGGGAGCCATCGATCGCGTCAGTGCCAATAAGAGTCTCTGGGTTGGTTCTCCTTGCTTGGTATCGCGGAGCAGCGTACGCTGGTCGCTTTAAATTATCTTAAATAGGTTGAGTGTTTGCAATAGTTGGTTGTTTAATTATATTTTCATGTTAGTTTTGAATGTTATTGTTTTTAAAGTATTTTTCTTGGCTGACATCTATGTTCCACACACACACACACACACACACATTTTTGCTAAAATGAGAAAGTGCATTATGTATATTTTTTAATTTAAATAAAATATAATATATTTTCTAGATTTAATAGTATTATAACAAACACTTTTTATTATGCGACTTACTTTTAAAATTCAATTTTATAGGCGAAACGAATCATTACCATATTGTGATACCTAAGCAATTAAATAATTAAGTACAAAGAAATTTCTTTGCGAAACAATTGTTAAATAAAAACATAAAATGTATCTCCACGGTAGCAGTCCAGTTATACTGCATATTTAAATTTATAACAGCAGCGGAAGAAACCAATCGTGATTTAGTATCAACTAGAAACTACGGGTAATTTTCCTTTAATTGAATTCCATTAATACAGTAAAAGCTCGCCTTTAATTACCGAGTAGACTAGAATATTCTACGATAGGCGTGTTCATATATCAGTATGGAAATATCTAATTAGCAAAGCCTTACAGACTATGTAAACATATATGAAATATATGTTTTTTTGATTGCGTTTTAAGAAAATTTATTATCGAGGCCGTAATTAAGGCAATTATGTATGTTTTAATTGTACAGTTGCTATAATTTATGTGCTGTAGCTATCTGCATATATATTCACCTACATATATATATATTTATTTAATATTTAAAGTAAAATAATATTTGCGAATGTATTCGCTTAATTTAAATGTTAAATAATCTCATTCTTGTTTAGGTAGCAGGAGAAAAAAAATGTGGAAAATTGAAAATACAAAAATTTCCGTATCGGTCACTTGTGTTTGGAAATCGAATAATAAATCTTAAGAGAGTAGTATGAACTTATACTTATAAATATCTTACTAAAGAAAACTTAGTACTAAGCCATTCAAATATCTGGTTCGAATTTTTTTAGAAAAAAGTAACTAGGATTTTAAAACATATTTTTAAAGACATAATAAATTCCTTTAAGTAGGGAGAGCATGTCATGGCGTTTGGTCAAGCGTATATCAAACGCATCAAAGCCTGACTAATTTTATCACTTACATCACAGTTATTTCACTCGAAAATAATTTGAATTACTTCTAAATGAAGTGGTATATTAGATATTAAGTTTGTTTAACTGTTCAAAGTATTTATTTAACTAATTTACCCTAAGTTTTCAAAAAACAGCCGTTACATATTTTAATTAAAATAAATTAGGATATCATTAAAACTATCTTAGTAGTTATAAAAACAGGTAAAATTCACAGTAATATATCATAGCGATACTATGAGGTGATAACTTTAATTTAATTTTAATTCATAGCACAAAATATAGACCTCACGATATATATTCAACGAATAAATTTCATTTTTAATATTAAATATTAGCATTGTTCTGGTCACGCGCAGACGAACACGCAATTTGCATGCAAATCAGCAGTTAACGAGACGGTGTTTGTCGTCATCTTAATAACCACAATACATAATTGTGTTAACACTTATTTTTCTGATACTTACAAGGCTCAAAATAAATTATATTTGTTAGTGGAAACATATTAAAAATATTTTAAAAGATTTGGTGTTGTCGTCTGCCAAGTCAAAGTATTCTTATTTTTTTTGTTATTTATCATCTTATCTTATAGAATCCAAAAAGATACTTACGTAGAGTGACTCACGAATATATCTATACCCACATGTGCATTACGTATAACAAAAAATAGATTAAATAAATGTTTATTTATAAATATTCATGTTCTATATTGAAGCAATACAATTACTATTAAAGTGAGACAATTTCGATGATTAAAGTAGATAAAGCAACTACTTGCGCCGGCGCAGCACGCTCAGCGCGTAGACGCTATCACGTTAACATTCATGCCATGTATTAATACATTTAGTACTATTACAAGTGTCATTTTGTCTATAAGTGTATTATTTCTTAAAATATTTCTTACAAATGTGTATTTCCTTGAAACGTCTTAGTACATTAATTATGGGTAATTTTGTATTTAAATATTAGTATTTTAAAAAAGACCTTAGCTTGTTACATTTTGATATATTTAAAAAAAAATGTAATATTATACAGTTAGTTTTGCAACATATTTGTTTCAAAGGACAGTCTTTATTACATGTTGTAATTATCATAAACATATTATATTTCCTATTGTCACATATTTATACTACAAAAGGACAACAAACCTAACATAACGTAAGTTACATAAACAAAAGTATGATATTAATTAGCATGGAATTTTAAAAATATATTGAAGTTGCAATAATTATATCAAGCAAATCTTTTAAGTTAACAATATTTTGGAAATAATATGCAGTAAATAGCATTAAAACAATATGAATATATCAAAAGAACTGATACGCAACGGTGACAGTGTTCTAACGTTATTTTAAATTCTATAACGGTTATTATAACATTTCAATGTAGAGCGTAGAGTCTCGGTCAACCACCACGAAGTTCCTTTAGCCCCACTCCGTTAATAATAAAGTATCGACTCGTACCACTTACGACACCATCACTTACCATAATGAGAGGCTTAGATAAGCGTAATGCACTTAATTGGATAAGTTAATGTTGGATATAATGAATTCGAAGGCTGTAGCACTATCTCTAGCGAGGCGAGAGCGATCGATCAATTTGACATACATTTATGTGATTGTTGACTAACGTATTAAAACGTATATTTACCACGTTACCATCAGGTAAAATTATGATATTTGTTACTAACTGCTAACTAATGTTGATTTTTATTAAAAAGTTGTTGCTAATGCGAATATAGTAAAATATATTTTTTTCAATTTTACCAATAACTTTTATGGATCGTTTTAACAAATTGGGGTCAAATAAAAAAATCTACTCTTTTTCACAAGTACCCGATATAAATCCGAAATATAGCGTAGTAGTCTATCTAGTAATTAAATACTAAGCATCTTCATGAAGTTACCAATGATTAACTCCTAGGAACTGATACCTCCACACGGTGGTTACAAATTCAAATCCGTTAATTCTAGTTTTGTTAAGATTACATACTGCGTTAAATTGATCTACTATTTCTCTGCACACATAATTACTCCGGTTTCTAAGTGAAACACGTAGTGATATGGTTCTAGATTGTTTCTGTTCACCCCGCAAATTGCAAGAAATAAGTATTAATTACATATTGAACAAAAAGGTTCCTTTAATAACATGAAAGGAGTAGAGACTAGTAGGGGTAATAGCCCTCATTAACGTTTACTATTTTAACAAAAATATGTTTCTTTAGAAACGTTAAGAGAAAAATAATGATGTCGTGATATAGTAGATACCTTTGAAAATATTGTCATGTTTCCCAATCTATTTTAATTTGACCCTATTTAAAATAATAAATAAAAATCATAAATAATTATTGTCTACAATATATCAGCGCCTTGGGATTCATTATATTAACAGGGTATATTTTTATAAACTGAATTTGTAAGAATTTTAATGATCCTATTTATATGTTATAAAGATAAACATGGACGTACGTAACAAACAAACGTACTTAATAATTAATTTGTAAAAAAAATCTTACTTC
This sequence comes from Heliconius cydno galanthus, assembly GCA_036379175.1. NCBI lineage: Eukaryota > Metazoa > Arthropoda > Insecta > Lepidoptera > Nymphalidae > Heliconius > Heliconius cydno. The sequence goes on along the minus strand of JAKRZM010000941.1, from coordinate 924,668 downwards.
TGTTATACTGAAATCTCGATTCTCTTTAATTAAAAGAAGGAAAAAAGCAACTCTTATGTATATTACAACGAAGTAAAATTAATTATATTACAAGAAAAACTAAAAAACGCTTACGAGAAAACTTAATTGGTTATATAAAACATAACTACATACTTTTAAAGTATATTCCAATGCTGACAATAATTACCTTTTATTTAAATTAGCATTTAATTAGGAGCCAGTCGTGGCGTAGGGACACAAGCGTAGATACTATTGGGAAATGCGATAGATTGTGGGTTCGATTGCCACTCGAGGAAATTAAATATTTTAATTTTCTCTCTCTGATGAGGCAAAGTACGAGTTCCGTTACTCAACACGCAATGCCTTAACAATTCAGCGGAGAGTGGGGAAGGGAGGTGTCTTAATGGGAACAGATTGAGTTCCCAGGTTCCCACTGCATAACCTACTAAAAAAAAGTATTGAATAAAGACTAAAGGTATGTAAACATGAACTTCGTATATTATTAGGCAACGTTACAAGGCGAACCCGTTGTGATTAATTAGTGAAGTAGCTAATTAGTGAGCAAAAGTCAAGTCATTAGTAAACGTAATTGAAACAAGCAAACCGACTTTTCCAAGAAAAATCTCAGATTAATTTACCTACGCTCTAACCTTCACTTTCATTGCTCGGTAACTCTTTCTTTTAATTAGTATCTAGTCTATATAGCTAATTAAAAGTGAGGCTTTAAAAATATTACGGTAAAAAAATATCTCGTATTCGTATTACTTATGTGTTGAAGCAATATTCTGTTATAGTTACTCTTTTAGTAGGTGGATAATAACACACGTATGTTTACGGCGTTAAGTTCCGCCATTCTACACGTAATGGGTAGTACGAAGTGTGTTGACTCTAGATTTTCTCTACCCACACTACAATATGCGGGATACAGTTATATTAACTTTGATAACTAGTAAATAATTAAATAACAAAGCAAATAAAGTTATTATAAAAAGTTAATTGATTTGACGAAATTAAATAATATCGATTCGTAATAATACAGTTTTATGTGATTTAAAAATGGAATGAGTATCGACTCATAGCGCAATAGGGCAAAGGCATAAAGCAAAAGATTGCATACCTGTGGCCGTCCGCATCGAATGCGAAGGGTTGGCCAGTATCGAGATATCGATATTCGTAACACAATATTTTAAACCAAAAATGTTATTACAATAAAATTAAAAGTTAAACAAAAACGTTTACGAGCTAGCAGTAATTATTTTTAATTACAATTTTATATTTTTAACATTCTTTACAAGTTAATTAAGTTTATTTCGCTCATTAACGCCGCGTCACGGTTATCAAAGTTATTATATAAGTGCGAAAATATAAAGAATATAATACTTTTATAACTAAAATTATGACGGTTTCAAATAAGCGTGAAATGTATGGTTTATAAATATATTTTCGAAAAATCTAGTTCTTAAAAGCAATTGAAATTAAAAGATTTGTTTATGTATGACATTAATATAAGTGTAGAGTAAAATCCAATTCATGTAAAACTGTACGTAAAGCCGCGGAAATTGTTAGTTTATTATAAACACGTACTAATTAAGTAGATATGAAAAATGAAAAACAAGGAAAAAGCTCGTTAATGTATGTTTTCTGAGCTGAATTGAGCCTCGCGTACAGCCAGTGTTAAATAAGTCTTAATTAGTGATATCCGAATGAAGTATACTTTATGTGCTTAATTAATTTTAATTACTGTAATTATTTATTATCAGTTGATTTAAATGCGAAAGTTTATGATAATAATATTGAATTAAATATGTATAAGCATTGTGCAAATGGTATATAAGTAGGTATAGATAGGTGTAAGCGGATATTAGATACGTATCTAAATAGCCGGAATCGGTTACGATTTCATAGTTAAACGTTGAGATCGGAAAATAATACTTAACTTAAGTTAATAAAGCAAAACACCACTGAAATCGAAATGGTTCTGAATCAATTTAGCGTGGCGTTTGCCCACTTACCGAACATTGTTGGAGTCCCATCCCTACGCGTCCAGCGGGGGGTGTTCGATGATTGATGGCTGCACGCGCGAAAGCGGGACAGCACCACAACCGGCCCTCGGACCTCCCGCTCGCACCAGCACCGGCTCAGCGCTGGCCTCGTAATTGAATGGCAATTACCTGGCCTGTAAATATGACACAAGCGCGTAATTGTAGGAGAGGAGCGCGCGAGGCCCACGCCGCTCCACATTGCACCGGGACTGCGCCCCTTCATATGAATTATTGAAGCCACGTAGTGAGTGAGTATACGTGAGTGAGGACTTGAGATAATATATCGAAGATTGTCCACAATGTTAATTGAGACGGATAAAAACTAAAAACATTGCGTTCATTAGCCATGTATCGCACTCTACCGGCTTATCGTAGACGTGATTCTTATGTATTATGGATCATTTTTCCTCATTATAGGATGACGTAACAAGTTAAGGAATGTAATCACATTTTTTTTATATTTCATACAATGTTTACCTTGTCTGTAATTATTTTTATTGTATTCAGAATAATATTCAAAGATTAATGCTAACTTAAAATTACTTAGAGCTTAACATATGTAGATATAATATATTTTTCATAGTCCTTAAATCTACTACGAGAAACGTTGTTTCAATACACATTATAAAAATTTTAAAATCCAAATTAAACAAAATATTTAATTATAAAAACCAATCAAATACTACTTTGCCATTAACTAAATTATATATAATGAAAAACACTCTCCCATTTTTTATTTGCAAGCATATGTCGGCAATATGCACGGCCGCTAGCCGTTGTGCCGCGGGCACCCTCGCAGGTGGCGAGACCTACGTACTGTGCCCACGTAGGGTTGGACGGGATATCGTTGTCATCAACTTCTTTTTTTACTAATAAGTACTCTTTTAAAAGTTCCTTAGTAATAATTTATAATGTATGGTCATTTTAGAATAGCCGCTTACATAAATATAAGATTTTACGTAAACAGAACCAAAACAAGTCTAAGTAATAAGTGAGACATTTTATGTATTTTTCTATTATTAACAAGGAGGACTAAAAATAACAATTTAATTCAACATAAATTACGCTGCACAGATGAATCTAATACAACTAGAATAAACTATTACCAGTCAGCTTTTAATTGGAGCGGTGTAGAATTGTGCCGAAAACGGGGGGGGGACATCGCCCGGTCTCCCAACATTCAGTTTTTCTCCCATACCATGTAAAACAACAGGTGGTTCAATGAACTAACAGAGTATCCGTTACAGTCAATATTGATAACATATAATCATTGAAACTCGACTAACTTATTAATAATATATCTCAACTATTTTAGGAAATAATATTAAACGAGTGTTACAGGAAAAGAACGCACAAGGTGATCTACAATGATACGTGATAAAACATTCACGTTACATTATTATAAGCTGTTTTGCAGCAAGCAACATCAAATAAGGAATAAGACATTTAATTGCATTAATCCATCTAAAGTTTCCAAAGGTTAAATCACGTGGAGAACGAAGCTGATTATTTAGTGAAAGTTTGCCGGTACCAAGGCCACTTTAATATGAATCCTTCATTAAAGCGAGCCCTGCACAATCGTTCATTTGGAGCGTTCTCACGCCTCATTAAAGTCTTTTTCGTGATTCGGCGACCGCGTCTACCGTTTCCCCGAACACAATGAGCGGGTGATTCGGCGGCGAATAACGAGGGCATTTTGTCGGCCGCCTCTCACGTCCGACGCCTTCCGACGCTCAATGAAAGTTTACCTGCAGCCGTAACGAGCGATTTGTCCCCCGTCCCCGGTCCCCCGTCCCCCGTCCCCGGGCCCCGCGTCCCCGGGACCAAATCAAAGCCCATTCACATCTGCATGCCGACACAATGCTGGCAATTAGGCCGCGCTTGGCCCTACAATCGAACGTAATGCGCGCTCGTTCGATGACGTCGCGCCGCTGAGCCGGTTGGCCCTGTCTCTCGCCAATTTCGTCATTCTTGCAGCGCTCTTTAAGCGTGCTCTAATCTGAGTTAGTAAAAAGGTTTTACTTACCTGCCTTCGGTTTCGTAAAAGTAAGGTTCCTTTCAAATGCCACAATGCAAACCTTCTATTGTAATCGTTACCTACTATAATTTTCTAACTCTAACGAGGTTCTGACAGAAACGAGCGTCTATTACTCCGATGAATCTAATTTAGAAATTTACTTTTAAATATTAGGTGAGGCTGTGTGACGCAGTGGCACAAGTGTGTGACTGTAAACGCGACAGTTTGGGGGTTTTACTGTTTCCACTCGAGAATATAAATTTTTATTTATTAGTATTTTCATTTCTTCACTCTGGTTACAAGTTAGTTGAGTTCCTCCACTCAACACGAAAATTCAGCTTAGAGTGGGAACAGAGTGTCTTATCACTAGGTTTCCTCTGTCTACCTAGTTATATGCGGAATACAACGTAAAGCTGAAACCCAAAAAATATATTAGAAAAAAAATCATACTAATTGTTACAAATATGCATATTTTTAATGGTGGACGGAACAGCGTGACAGCTGGTGACATTCGGTCACAGGGTCAATGTGTGGCCCGCCGCGCCGTGTCAAACCGTCACGACGCGTCATAGTTTCCTTTGTAAAGCAATTTGCACTCTCGGGTCAAATGTCCATCGTAAATCTTACTGCGGACTAAGATAAATATAGCTTGACGACTCACTTATTTTAAACTTTTATTGTCAACCGTTCAATGTTTAGATGTAAAGAAAATATTTCTTTTGATATACACAAGTGTTTTGTAATATTTTAAATTATTATTTTAATATTATTATTAAACTGAAATTTAAGAGTTAACCAAAAGATGTTCGAACGAAGTTCAGGGTACGAGACATAGCGCAGCGTAGATTTCCGCCACTCAACACTCAATGCCTTCAGAATTCATTCAGATCTCCATATTCCACGGTACAATATTTATTTGGAAAATAGTAAAAGTATTACCATATAACATAAGTGAAATAATTTGAATAAGTACATCATAAGTTAGGTTAAGTCACCACTTAAGGCGCGTCAGAACTATCTATACTATTAGAAAATAGCGAACCCTTATACCGTTTAAGATTTCGACAAACGGTACAATAATGCCAAATTAACAAGTTAACAATCGCACAAATGTAGTGTGGGTGACGCTGGCTGCAGCCTGGCACACGGCGCTTCTGGTGCATCATTAAGGAGCATTCACAGAGTCCGACAATATTCTTCATTTGCGTACCGGGGTCCGGGGTCCGGGCGGTCGTGATTTGGCGCATTGTGTCGGGCGAGCTGGGTGCCCGCCCTTACAGCGTGCAGTGTGCTGCCGCCTTAATTGTACTCTTGTTTCTGCTAAACGTTAACTGTACTAAATGTTAATTCTTGATAATCGACGCTACGGTTTGCTTTTTAACTGGTTGACGCAATCAAACCTCTTTATTGTGACTTGCTCTCGTCCTGAGTATCTCTTTGAGACAGCGTTCTCCACTTCATATGCTAAGTATTGTCTGATTTCAACATAAACAAATAAATGTTTAGAAATAAATAAATTAATGGAGATTTTGAATTAGGTTTGTACCCATTACCAGTTACCCAGTTATATTTATTAAATCGTCGTAAACATAATTTACTATAACTAATACTTAATGCATAAATTAAATATGTACGAAGATGACATACAACAAAAGTTAATCTCATAAATAAAACGGTCACTTCTCCACTATAACATAATTAATATCTAAGTGACTTTAATGAAATGCAACGTCGTTTTTTTTAAGAAAGAAAAAAGTGTAACAAAAGTCATTACTCACAGCAGCGGGCGACGTCCAAAACAAATCTAATAACATCAGCCGTGCCCACTTATACCTATTAAAATTTCCTAACCGCCTCTAATAACTTATCATCCACGTATCCAATTAAAATGTATATAATATTAATAATACTGGCATTCACCTGTCACTAATCTATTCCCTTAATCGATTGATACGGTATGGAACTCTGTTCTGAAGGTCGTAAAGCTTGGATTCGAAAGTCAGCGCCATAATATAATGTAAATTAAGAGAAGTGATCGTTGTATAATTGTGTCCATACACAGCTATCAGGCGTAAATTAGAGAAAAAGAAATAAACGTGTGTTGTTTTCTAACATTTTTATCTCGAGAAATCTCGAGTGTACAATGATAAACTCTAATAGTTCCTCTAAGGTTCTGGTGGAGCCACTAAACTATTGACTTATAGAGTATTACAGAATTAATTTAGCGCCCAGTCCTGGCGCAGGGGCACAGGCGTGGGATTGTCGACGCGACAGGCAGTGAGTTCGATCGCCACTTGAGGATATATTTAATATTTTCATTTCTTCGCTCTGGCGTCGAGGCAAAGTGTCTATTAGGTTCCCTCTGCCTACCGTGCTATGTACGGGATATAGCGTGAAATTAAAAAAAAGAATAAATTAAATAAATAAATAATATTGCATATTACGTATATATAGAAAAAATGTAATTATGATATTAAACCTAGCACAAAGTTACTTGATAAATATAATATTTGTTAATATTTTTTTAAAAGAAATAATACTTGTAAAATATTCAATTTTTTTAATATAACATTTTACTTTTCAATGTTTTAGTAACCAATTAAATTATAAGCAAAATGCTTATGACTAGTAATATCCATTGGCCTTAAATAAAGATTATTAAACCAACTGTGTCCACTTCGCGTTTTTTATTCATTTTATTTTTTTGGTAGTGGTTTTGAATATAATTTCATTTCATATAATATATTTAAGTTTGTTTTTAAGCTAGATATGAAAACGATATAAAGCCGAAATATATTTTTTATTATAAATAGCCTGAGTTCCGCCGGAAGTGCCTCGAATAATTAGACGAAAAATGGGAAACGGAGTGTCTTGACACTAGGTTTCCTCTGCCTACCCTGCTGTATGCGGGATACAGCGTGAAGATTTAATAAGATTTAATTTTAATTATTTTTTTTATCAAAAAGTAGACAAGAAATGCGGCAGCTTATCAAAATACGTTCATTATGAATAAAAAGTTCACAAAAAATCCACCTGCGCCCGCGCCACCTGAGCGACCGACCCTAACTAACTTTTATTATATGATACCACCAAACTATTAAATTTTTACCAAAACTTTACATTCATATTAAACGAGTATAATAATCATTACAGTCTCTACACGTATTAGCAATTAGTTATTTCTCTATGAATTATTTTATCAACCTACAGTCCATACAACGATGTATGGATATGGATATGTTTTTTATAGTTTTATTGTTTATATTAATTTGTTAAAGGTTTTATAAAATGTAATAATTATCAACATAGTGTTGTAATTCCTAATCGATTAATGCAGTAGAATTGAAGTGAATTATTATTACTATTAAATCATAATAGACTGATAGGAATGGAACCCACAACCTGTACAGTCACAAGCTTGTGCCCCTGCGCCACAACTGGCCTCAATAAAAAAAACAATATTTTTTTATTTATATTTAATTTATAACATATTATTTATAACTTATCTATTATAGAGCAAAATGATCGGTGAATGTTAGAGTAGAGGGGGCTTCACACACTTTGCACCTACGTATGCAAAACCGTAGGCCAGCCACCTTATTAGCTCGACGTTAACAGGCATTCAGCTTCATCAAAATAACTCATTCTGACTTATTTTACTTCAGTATGCAAATGCACTCCAATTAGCGAGACTAACGTTCCTTGGTCGGTATTACTCATTATTTCAATTTTTTTTATACTGCGACGCTGTAATTAACCAAGAACGAGAACGAGTCGAGTCCTTCAGCTTTGTTTACTAAGACTTAATCTTTGTTGGTGGAGCTCGATTTTTAATTAATTTAATTAAATAATTAAACAGTAGGTGAAGGTTGCGGCCCTCTCACTCAAATTTAAAAAGTTAACGTTCATTGTCGTAATGACGACTTGCCGAGTATACAAGGGGAGGCGAATTAATCAAATAATACCGCGGCGGTGCGGGGGGAGCGCCCGCCGCCGCGCCGCGCCCCTCCCCGCGCCCCCTCGACCGACCGCGTGGCTCAGTCGCGACCGGAACGCCGTCTGGGGAAGTGTTGTCGATCCCCACGAACGTATCTACTTTTTTCGAAGTTCTCTGTTCAGTTTTTGTTCTAAAGTTTTACGAGAAGGTTTTTGTGCTTCAAGTCTTTTGTCCTGTCGTACTTGAAGGATACGAGACTGCATTCGGCGGTGTAGTTAATTGAGTTAATACGTTTAGTGTTTTTTTTTAATTTTGTTATTGTTAAGTTTTTTGTTTGGTGCATCGTGCCACTACGGAGTTTGACGGTTCTATAGAGGCCCCAAGCCTGGACGCGCGATACTTACCTTTGGACAAAGCCTTTAGGTAACTAATTTGAATAATTATTTAGTTTTTTATCTGCAAATTAAAACTTTCTTTGCCATGACAACAATGTAAATTGTTTGTAAACAAACTTTTACCTCATGCTCATACCTATATATCATTTCGAAGGCGGAAAATTGATCATAGTGTATTTAAAACAATATAAACATAATTCACAATATGGTTTTTAACTTCGAAGAAGATCCTTCTATAAGCATGTTGCTGAACAAATACCACGTGCAGCTGCTGATTGTTCAAGGAGACCTTTACTTAGAAATACAACAAAGCATTAATACATCAACTAGCATAAGGTTTACCTACGCTTACAGTATTTTATTTAGACGAGTATTTAACATTTTTTCCTTAAAAACTATTATTTGTAACTACAACTTCTTTAGATAGGATTCTGTGTACCTGTACATGTTTGTTGGTTGATAGTAATGCATGAATACAGATATTAATAGCATTCTTTTAAACTCAAGAAATGTTTTTATTCATACCGCTATACCTTTTTTTACCACTAGCAACAGCCCGTTATCAATAAATCAGCTATCACTTTGAATTGGCGGGAACGATATTAATTATTTCACTTTCAGGTGAGACTTAATTACAAAAAGATAATTAAACCATTAAAGATTTATTTACTTTGAACATCAATTATGTTCTAAATAAACCTCCTTTTAATTAAAGCTTGAACGAAAAACAAATAGAGGTGAAAGAGGGCTGAGTCTCACAACCCTTCATCATCTTAAGCCAATCTGAAACTTTAATTTTAGCGATTACTTGATTTTAGCGCAAAAAAAAAAGATATTGTCCAAACCTACGCCATTTAGCCGTTGAAATGGTTGCTAAAAGAGCCGGGTTGAAAATTATTTTTTAAAATATGTCTAAGCAATATTACACGGACCACTTCATTTCATCGCCGGTTTAATTAAAAACGAGTGCCCGCTCCCCTCCCTCCTTTTCGGGTTGAAATACACCCTGCCCCCGCATGGGCGTCTCGCTCCGCTTATATTTAGATAATTGTACAATCATCTAAATTAACGAGTCTCTCGTCCGGTCCTGGCCTCTATTGTTTTATATTTACGTGACACGGTACGGTGACATACTATTGTATGTTGTTTTTTTTATTTCCACTTACTGCAGCAAAGTATAATTGGAATGTATAAAAAGTTTTTTTTAATAAGTAATATGATATTATATATTAAAAAGAGTATAAGAACTCCGGCTCTTATAACTCGCAGTGTTGACAACAGTGATAGAGCCCAATGCAATTAAAAGTTTCACTACGTGCGTGGACGAGGCGCCCGCGCGCGAATATCTATCTTAATTTATGCCAGCGATAAGGTTGAGTTATGAGAGCCAATTAATAACTTATTTCAGGTAAGATTTTATCGAGACTACTATTAAAAGATTATGAGAGCGTTCCAGATTGACTGCGAAAACGGGTGATTTATTGTTTTTTTCTTTTAGTTTCACGCTGTATCCCGCATGTAGTAGGGTAGGCAAAGAGAGATTAGAGTTACGACTCTTCGCTCCCAACTTGAGTGGCGGAACTCAATGCCGTATGTTCTTCGACATCAAAGCAAACAAAATAATATTAAATATTTAATATCCTCGAATAGGAATCGAATCCACAATATGTTTGTGCTCCTGCACCAGATTTATTGTTTCTAGAATATATCTTTATATATGACTTTAATATTAAATAACGATATTACAAAAAAATATTAATATTAAAGAAAAGAGCTATAAATTCCCATCAAGTAAACATCGATATGTTTGCATGGAAACTTCCTTGCTTCCATTTTACAGGATCTAAATTTAACAAGCGAATTAAATTAGCGTATACCCTATCATGTATAGCTCTCGCCGAATTAAATGCATCAAGTAATAGAAGGACAGATGGAGTGGGCAGCGCTCCCCGGAAGGCCCCAGGCGATCTGCCTAATGAACCCGCACCACCCCCGCAGCCTGATTTATTAACGAATTAAATGCATTCTGCTGCACCCTCATGCGAATATATCATATATCTAGTTAAATGTTAAGATTTCGACTAATTAATTACGTGATTAAAAATCAATTAGTTATTTTTTTATGTATATTGGATTTGCTACTCATTTTCATTATGAAATTATATAAAATACAGGAAAAGACAATTAAAATAACATAAAAAGTAGCAAAAATGTCATAGGAATAAATATGTTTAAATTACATTATATTCATGAAATAATTATAGAGTACCACTATTAATAATATAAATATAATATTGTCAACATAATGGCTAGCAATATACATTAGCAGTATTGAATATATACGGTCTATTATTGTTGCATCCATTATTCAGTACCGGGCCGGTAAGGGACCGCGCGCCGGCGCTGCTAAATTATTAAACACGCGTTATAAACACGCCACCCCAACTTGTTCTTAGAATATTTGTACTACATGGAAGCAAATCCAAGAATCATTGCTTATATCTAACTAAAGTTCGGTGTCTTCTTGTCTTCAACATTATAATATAGGTATGGCTAGTGCAAAGTGCTGTTATATTATATTTATGCCGATAGTAAATCTAAGGTAAACTATTTTAAGTTGAATAGGAATTCTCATTGAGTCAGTGGGCTCACACACCTGCTTTGATATCGCGCATACCCTCAAGCCCGTAAGTTGTGGAAACCGGTTCCGATTACAGGTTATACCAACAACAAAACTACGTATCCTTTTGGCGGAAACGCACCTCTTGCTGTAGATCTTTACTGGAGAAAACGGAATAATGCATGTGGGTACCAGTATTAGCTGTTTAAAAATAATATTATATATATTTTATTATGGCTCTAAATCTAAAACAAATGTTTATTTTGGAATGGTTCATTTCATTGCAACTAGTATAATGTTTGTTCTTTAGATCTCTTCATAGAATTCATCCAAACGATTTAAGCTGTGTTCTTATTTATAAGTTGGTCATTCACTTCTTATATAAGAAATCATTTTAACACTTTTTTTTTATAAAAGATATATGTACATAGATTGCAGTATAAACTGTAAAATTTGTTAAGATGTTTTTCTTGTTAAAGCTTAAAGTTTATGGTTCCTTTTTTTAATAGTCACGTTTTTTTATATATGATGTTAACATTATATTGGGTTATCTAATGTTGCAATTGATATTATTTTATAATATTTATCAGAATAATATAATTGAGGCCAGTTGTGGTTCAGAGGAACAAGCGCGCGACTGGTTGTGGGTTCGATTTTCAAACAATGAAGTAAAATATTTAATATTTTCGTTTCTTAGCTCTGGTTATGAAGCAAAGCGCGGAGTTAACTTCCGCCACTCAACAATCAATGCCCCCAAAATTCGGAAGAAAGTGAGGAACGAAAATGGCAAAAAAAGAGAGAAAATCATTAATTTTAAAATAATTATAACGAAGAAATGTAAGATCCGGTTGTCCTTAATTTCCATGTGCCACTCAGAAAATGCTAGTCATTCTATTTGATTATTGCAATTATTAAAAATTTTAATCCACACTTAGGAAAGAAAAATAATTCTTAAAAACGTATTAGTTTTGTAAAAAAGTATAATAATTTGTTTGACTTTTTTCGTAACTTATATAGAGAGATTGAAGTGCAGAGATAACCCTGGGCTATTATGATTATCATGATTTATTGGAATATTCTGTGATTTTACAAAGAACCGACCCTTATTCTGCCTTAAAACCTTTCTTCTGATTTAGATGCTGACTTTACCTAATTTAAATAAGGCACAAACTAAGTACAAAAATAAAACCGAAAACATCCATTTTACTATATTTTGAATATCAGATTATATTCAATAAAAAAAAAACAAATAAAATGTTAATTTTTCTATTTAAAGCGGTAAGAAGTTCAAATGAACGGCTATCGTTAGCTAATAACGGCTATATAACGTGGCAAGAAAGAGTCCATATTTCACCCGTGACCATAGCAACGCGCGTTACAAACACGCTAAGATTATAAATTCTACTTCGTATAAAAATAGTGATAATAGGAGCATTTCGCCCAGGGTAACCAGTCCATCTAGACATTACAAATGTCTTATGTCTTACTTAACAAGAATAATTTATTTTACAAGGATTGATGGATTTTTGTATGTATCGATATGGGATAAAACGGCGAAATTTAAAATTAAAATGTCTCTTAAAATTAATATTTTTTCGTCGCTCATAACATGTAATTAATTTTAACCTTTAAACTTTATCGAAATGGCAAGCAAAATTTTAAACAATATGTAGCTTCATTATCGGGGCGTCCGGATCGCTAACAGCAACTAAGTAGATAACAATCAGCTTGAAGGCTTGTTCGAGACACGAAATTAATTAAAACAAGTTTGTTCGCGGATCCTATGCAGTGAACAAAGCCGTGCTGAGTCACTAGGTAATTACACTATGGCAGACGCCTGCGAGGCGCCTCAAATCCAACGTTATCTTCGAACTCATTACTATGAGCTGGTAATGAATTTATGCAAAATTTGACACCACCAGCCAATAAACGTTTTACCTTTTTTTGTAAATATCTAGCAAAAATGATATTACAACATCGCTGCTCTTTAAAAGTTTTAACTTGTAAGTTATATTCGAATGCGTTGTTAAAATTTTACACTTCGATGCCTTCGATTATTATAGTTAACTCTTTATAAATGTTCAAAACTTGAACCAATTTTCTCTTCTTATTTTGTGGTGATCGCGCCATGTCATCAAGAATTTTAATTATAATCCATGATTAATTATGTGGAACGAGGGAGGAAGAAGATGCCTGATTGATGAGCCGACTTGCTTTGGTTCTCGGTTCGCATTGTCTTATATTAATTACGACTTTTAACATTATACTAGCTTTTATTGTTTTCAATGTAGTGGGCGATATAATTTAATTTGTTTAAAAGCTGAATCATGCGGTTATTAATTTTGTGATCATCTCAATTACAATGCCTATTTATAGAACGCTAACGTCATTCAATTTTGATATTATTATTATTAATGTACTTTTGGATAATGTTAATAAACTATGTCAATAAATATACATTTGGTTTTATTTGTAGAGTTATTTAATCTTATTTTTTTAAATTAAAACTATTTATAAGTATTTATACAGCTTACATTACTAGGTAATAATTATAATCATTATTTTATAATTTAATAACTCATTATTTTATAATTTTATTTAAGTGCAAACAACTTATCTACGGTAGACCTGTATACAATGGGCCATCTGTTAGTTGAGTGACGACTGATGATAACCAAATTCTATTGACAGAAATATGTACACTTAAGTAAATTTAAGAATATTCAAATATCAAACTTGATTGTATTCTTTTGTGGACGCATAGAATATATAAAAGCGTGAATTAAATATTAAGTAGAGGTATTATAGGCTTTCATTCATAAATTCATATTTTTACAAATAGATTTTTTATGCCATATTCGTAGGTACTTTTAAAATGCGAGTGATTTCTTTTGTCATGGTGCATTCTCTTCAATTCTGTTATTAAAATCCTTTAATCAATATAATAAATATAATAATGGGTCAATTTAATATATTGAAATTAAAATAAATAAGAAAAATATTTCTAGGGGTCCCAAGAAGTGAGTTACATAATATACAATTATTATGAATTTAAAACATCTGAACGCTAAGTTCAAAAACATTTAATTATTTAAAATTTAATGTTCTTGAAGATAGCGTTCATTAAATAAAATTACTTGTCATACTATTATAAATAGTTATATAAAAAAATAACAGTAAAAGCACATTCACTTTAAGTAGGAACACTTTAAAAATACAGCATGAAAAACGACGAGCAAAAATACACCGAAATAGTACGTACGTACTCATTATTCACGTTACGTGCTTTTTTTATGGACAAAGCATTTATAACGTCAAGACAGAGTTTATGTTGCATAGAATGTGAGGAAGCTGTTAAGACATCTAATTAAAATTTTCTGGCTTCATACACTTAGTGGACGGGTGCGTGGATAAATACTAATGCATTATATCTGACTAGAAATTAGACATTGTAATTTTCTGTAAAGATTATTTTCATTATTTTCTACTTAATCTTAATTTATTGTCATTTAAGGCCATCATGGTGTATTGGGGCAGTGTCTGATTGTAGACTTTAGTTGAATCTTTGAAAGACTCTAAACACAGTGGTTATGGGTTCGATACCCACTCAGGGGAGCGAACTGTTTTAATTTCCCCTCTATCGAGATAGAGTTATGCTATTCAACATGCTTTGTCTTGATTTCGGATTACGTAATGTAGAGATCAGACCATCTTGGACATTACATTCTCTCTGCCTAACCTGCTATATATGCAATATGAACTGTAAAGTAAATAAATATATTTTTTATTTTAATGTAATTAATATACCTACTAATGTTTTCAATTACCTACATGTTTTATTCACGAACAAATGTCGATGCAATTCATTTCAAACATCTATTTCCCACGTATTTCGAAGCCGTCTTCTGCAGTTTATCTAATCTCCTCAGGGCGGGATATTTGCACGCTGATAATATGGCAAATGACCCATTATACACTGCGATTTACGATGTTTCTTTACTTTTCAATCTTAGTATTTTTCCGTTGACGTTCATATGTAGATTTTTATTAAATTTATCAAATATAATTTTTAATTGAACAGAAATTAATTTACTTTATTAACAATTTGATCGCCTCATTCAATTATTTTTAATAAAAATAAACAATTATGTATATTAAAACCTGCAAAACAAATTTAACATAAACAGTTCACTCACCCTGGTGCTGGCTGGAGGGTGGCCTAAATTGGCAGCGGTTCAAAAGGGTCCTTCCCATACGTTAAATACGCAATTCGTGCTCAGTGCAATCAGCCAAATGAGCTCGCGTATATCCAATCAATTACGCATCTTTTTAAGACACTTGGGGTGCTCTATTAGGATTACTTAGTTATCTTTTTCTTGTTAAGATATTATTATAATTGTTTTTTTGGAAAATGTAATAAAAAAATGTCACTAATATGTTTGTGTATCTAAAAACAAACAAAAAATGATATAATTTTTATATAGATATTANATCGCCTCATTCAATTATTTTTAATAAAAATAAACAATTATGTATATTAAAACCTGCAAAACAAATTTAACATAAACAGTTCACTCACCCTGGTGCTGGCTGGAGGGTGGCCTAAATTGGCAGCGGTTCAAAAGGGTCCTTCCCATACGTTAAATACGCAATTCGTGCTCAGTACAATCAGCCAAATGAGCTCGCGTATATCCAATCAATTACGCATCTTTTTAAGACACTTGGGGTGCTCTATTAGGATTAGTTATCTTTTTCTTGTTAAGTTATTATTATAATTTATTTTTTGGGAGATGTAATAAAAAAATGTCACTAATGTCTTCATTTGTGTATCTAAACACACTCAAAAAATAATATATTTTTTATATAAATATTACTTTAAGCTGTTAAATAATTGTGTGTGTTTGTGTTATAATTAATATCACTATAATTATATGATATATTATAAGTAAATAGTTATTTACTTTAATTTCATAATAATTATTTCTTCAAAATTATTTCTATATTGTTTATTTATACTTTGATTTATCACATACTATGGCTAACTAAATCTGTCTGAGGGATTCGTACAAATCCTAGGCGGCTATGCCTCTGCAGTTAATGGCATCTATCAAATCCATTAGTCAGAAAGCCTGGGTTAGTTAATATTCCCGTTAAAGGGTTTTCAATAAAAGAATATTTGTATTATGATAGATAATAATAATTCGCAGAAAATAGTAGTTTTACAAAGTTCTTGTTAAAAATTTATAAAGTGTATATAACTTAGCTGAACAAAAAATTACATATTAGCACTAAAACCATTTGAAAAAAATTGGCCATAAGCATGATCCCAAATCAAAAATTTCTTAGATATTTATATTTGTAAACATAACTACATTTGGACAATAATTTAATTTGAAATAAAAATAATTACGGCGACTCTGAGTCTGTAGGGAAGTAGGGGCTGAAGGATCCCGCTGTGTCGGTCGTTAACAACACAAAAATAGATAAATTATTTTTATCTACCAATTTACCCTACTCTATCGAGACATTAATGTTTGACGACACCTATCATTTACCTATATAAATATAATTATCAATACTTAGAATTGCGAAACAATTCTAAACCATTTACCTTTATTTAAACTATTAGAACAATTTTTTTTTACTAATAGAAATATAAAATATTGTTAAAGATATTATTAAAAATGCGAGGTCAATGAATTATTTAAAACTTTAATTCCCTGGCTCCGGTAACGAAGCAAAGTACGAGGCTGAGTTCAGCCACTTAACACGCAATGCCTCCAGAATTCGACAAATAGTGGGGAAGGGAAGTGTTTTAATGGGTACGGAATATCTTAACACTAGGTTCCTAACTCCGCTGTGCGTACCTTGCTATACGCAGGATACATCTTGAAGCAAAAAAACAAAAATATCTTTAACATTATTTTAATAAAGTATAATTTATTAATTACATTCAACTTACAAAGTTACAAATAAATAGCAACGGATAGGACATTGAATAATAATATTTAGTCTTTTTTTAAAATAAATGTTTCTCTTCTACCGTTGCGATGAGCAGCGAGCGCAGGCTACGAAGCGTATCTCCGGCTGCAACAATGCCTTATCTCAGAGGTTATGAAACTGTGGTCCGCTTGTTTGTCAATAATTAATATTTAAATAGAATGTATTGTATAAACGTTTTTATCCTGTAAATAAATCAAGCCTTGTGTAATATGAGAAAAAAAGGCTAAATAATTATATTGCTATTTTTTTTTAATTCATAACATTAACGGAGGTGGTCCTTTGAAACTATCATTGGGGAATAATTTCTTAATATGATGGATATTGTTAATTTGTATTATAAAAAATAAACTCTTCACTCTTTTCCCTACCGTCCTTCCTCTTTTCCCTAAACAACCATAATATGGTATTTCTTATAATGATGATTTCTCTTTTTAGTCTACAAAACAAAAGAAATGTAAAAACAATGTGAATAGAGCATAACCACTAAAATGGGTTTACATTTGAACATCCCTGTTTTATCTTATCATTACCGCCCCATCCCAATGAATTACCATAACGCTCATTTGCATGTACCGACGCCCGTTATTTACGAATGGGAGATGACGGATTTTCTTCCGTTCTTGTATGTTGGGCCACTGAAATGAATTACTGCTTTTGGTGTGCGGTTGTTCCTGTACATCTACCTACTTCATTTGGTACTGATTTTTGTTTTATGGTATATATTGTAAGTTGGTAATAAATACCTAAGTAATATTTAACCAATAACTCTTTACTAACTTCAACATTTTCTTTCAATAATTTTGAAGTTAAAGATAAGAGATTTGCGCATATATTTCAAATATAAAGTGATAAGTAATAAAATTTGATAAGGGCAACATTATAACTGTAATTTCGTTTGCGTTAATTCAGATATTATCATTATTAATAAACATTATAGACAAACAATTAACATTAATTACAGGCTCTAGTATTTTCTTTAAAAAATCACTCAGTATATAAAAAAGATTTCCTTATTATACGCATATTTCTATACTCTGTTAAAGCTGCGTAAAAAATGAAGAGTTTATCAGGAAGGTATAATGAGTCTCCCTAACAAATTAAAAAAATTAAGGCACTACGAAAAAAATTGTTCATCAACCATCTGAACGCAAGTAATATTCGCTTGTAATGTTTTAATGCGCACTCAAAATTAGGGAGCACTGATAAAATGGGAAGCAAGTCTTAAATTACTCACTTACAGAGTAGTTATCCGAAAGAGCTTTTAAATCATTCACAAAACACTAATGGACGTGGGGGGTGAGGGCGCGCGGGGCACAGGAGGGAGTGGGGGGAGCAGATGTAGTCCCGAGCGAGCAATGAAATGAAATAGAGATATAACAATACGAAGGTGTGTGTCTGAATTACCGTGGATTGCAATTCGACAGTGCGGTGCGCCGCACGACAGAACGCGACGATGGCTCTCAAAGACATTAAATAACTTATAGAGCATTAAGCTAATGCGGTCATTTGTATCCACTTATACTTTTAATTGTGACGATTAAAATACGCCTTTGTTTACACATTCGCTAATAGCTTCATAATTTAATTACAAAAGCATGTACTTATTAAAGTATAAAATGTTTAAACTAAAGAATACGAGTCGACCAGTAACGTATCTTAGATCTATAATTCATTCCATTTACATGTTGAATAAACTGAAGCACAGAGTTCCGGGGAAATGTTGCAGGAATAATAAATGTCGAGGGGTCTGTGAGGGGAGCCCGAGTGCCATTATTATCGGCGGCAATTTAATTAGATCCCCTGCGTTATTACCACTGATTCGTTTTATAATACCGCTCTAATACCCGTCCGACGACTGCAGTGCTCTTGTTTGTTGTAGAAAATTTAATATGACAATTCAAATTACAGCATTGGGAACCAATTATGCTATCACATGCTAGCCCGCGCTGAGAGTCACGATATACATTACTACCTTCGTCGGACGCAGCTTTAATAATATTGTCTAAACAATAATAACTAGCGCACGAACCAAACAAAACTGTAATTTAATTGCCGTAAGCTTATGTCAAAAAATTACTTATAATGTATTATATTTTATGCCTATTTGTTTCTTAAAATGCTTAAAAAATATATTTTTAAAAACCATAAAATTACCTCCTTGACTTTGGAATTTAACTGTACGCAGTCGTTCATTGATTGGCTTCCGCTTCTTCGATGTTCGTATCGAATTGTCGAAATTCAATAATTATCTTCAACACGATTTCATTCATAAAAAGTGACAAAAAAGTGTGAGAGAAAGAAAAAATCTTCAAAGAAGATACGCACTTTTTGTAGGGCCTGCACCCGATGTTGCGGCGGTTGTCGATCTCAACAATTTCGTTCCGTAGTAGATAAGATTCAAAGTGAGCAGGCGGTTATCAGTGCGAGACTAAACTGGTTGAATGGAAGTCCAATCGGCATTCATTCATTGAAGCTGAGATGCCTTCACGCGAGGGAAGCCACTCCGCTAACTACGCCAGGTGCCACGTGTCCCACTCACTGGTCTTCATTTAAATTTTTATTATCACGTCACTTGTAAATTCTGTTGTTAAAGCGTCTATGTCATATTAAGAAGTATTTAGGTATATTATTAGCAAGTTATTTTCTCAAGTATTTTCTTATATTGGTGCAACGATTGAGTTTGATTTAATGTGATGCTAGATTTAGTAAAATTTATTTTCTGCCCCTTTGATCTGTGTAAACAGGTCAAATCAAAGAGAAGGAAATGTGTTAGTTGTATTTTTATTGCCAGCAGTAATAAATTTATGAGTCGTAGGTATACCTACCACACACGCACCCACGCCATTGCTCATATACTAAAATTTTCACAACACTATAAAATAGATTATGTAACAAAACAAGGACGCTATATACATTACAATATTTTTTCTGCATATTTGATGAAGATATAAAAACCGAATATTATTTTATTATAAATACAATAAAAAAATATTTTTAAAATATATTAATATTCTGAAGCGAAGCCCGCTTACTTCCCTCACCACTTCCCGCTCGCTCAGCTCTTTGTTATATGATAACCTTCTTTTCTTACAGAAGTCGGTTAATAAAATATAAGTGAAAGACAATATTAATTATTTTTGTATTATATTATTACTTATGACTTGAGGCCGTCGTGGAGCACGGGCACTGTAAATGCGACGGTTGTGGATTTGCTTCCCACTCGGGGATACAATAAAATAATTAATATTTGCAATTCTTCGCTCTGGTAAGGAGATAAAGCGCGGCGTTGAGTTTCGCCACTCAACTAGCAATGCCTCGAGAATTTTTTTCTGTGTTTTGTGGGACTGTAGACTTGGATATTATTTCAGCATAATACCTTCACGCAATTTAAAAAAAAATGGTTTTGACAGATAGAAAGCGGTTCAACAAACAGATCCTATTAAGGTTCTATTTTTTTCTTTTTAGATAAAAAATGGTTATTACAGTTTATATAGTACAAATATTATACGTTTGTAAGGTTATATGTTTGTGATATTCAGTAGAAATATATTTAAAAGAATCACGGACATACAATTGCCTATAAATATAAAAAAACAATTCCACGAGAAGTATTTTTATTGGAATTAATTGGGTTTAAACAAATTCCAAAATAAAAAAAAACATTACACTATATATTATAAATCGTAATAAACTTAACAGAACATAAGAAATATTTATAATATAGAACTTTGCAATAGCTCCTTAACTACTGATGTAATGATTTTATATTTAAATTTGAGCCAAAATTTCATGATTATCTCTAATTTCTCGTCAAGATAATTTATCTCATAGGCCTAGGTTAAGGAGAGATATATTCCTAAATAGAATACACATTTTTCAAGCAACGCACTGAATTTGTTTCAGAGATAATAATATAAACATAGTTTGTAGTTTGGACGCCAAATGTTACTTTAATGACATCCTTGACCTGATATTAATTTTACGCTCATTTTCACGTAGTTCATAACCATGCACACTGATTGATGCCCGAAAGATATTATCGTCATCACGATATCATCGCGAAGGAATAATCTTTACTACATACTTCTATCTATATGTATAATAAAAATGTAACACATTGGTGTCTGTACATTGGGTATATATGAGAATTTTAATTATTGAGAGCATTTATTAATGTATCAGAATCCAAAGCAATGCTTTTGAAAATTTTTGTTTTGTTTGTCTGTGCATTTGTTCACGCAAATCTCAGAAACAGCTTTTTACAGATAAATTAAGATTAGATTTAGATAATTGGGAATATTCGTAATAATATTTATATTTAACTACTTTCATTCAATGATAGTAAAGTAATAAATCTAACTATCATGACTAGGCAAACAATACACAAAGCAAAAAATTCCACTTTAATTCATTTCTGTGACATTTTTTGTATCACGTCATCTTTTGTCCCTTCTATAGAATATTTTTTATTAAGAGCCTCACTTCGTATATATTATGTAGGGCTACCATCTCACTTTAAATTTTTGACATATTAAAAGTAGGAAAAATACATTTCAATCTCATGTTATCCAATCCACAAATCCAAATCAAATCCCAAATAATATAATAAATAACCAGGTTATATTAAAAAATCCCTAATTATTAAATATCTATAAAATGTTTTTATTGAGCATGGTAACCCTAAATATGACAAACATTCCCGTCTGCGTTTGAGGGGATGGAATGTGGCCTACCTGCGCGAGAGTCGACCACCGCTAATCAATTTAGCTTTATTATCGTACTATAATGCTTCATAATGAATTCTAGTTTTGTTATTTGCTTTCCTCTTCAAAGTAACAGAGTATTTGTTCACTTGTTAAGAGTTTAATTTTAACTCTCTTTTTTGATAATAACCTGTCCTGGATTTTTTTATATTTAACGGATATGATTCGTATGGGAAAAGACAAGGCAAACGAGTGTACGGAGCCCACGATCCCGTGTAACACAAAACTACTGTACTACTAAGTACTTCTGTCATAATATTATTATTTTTTTGAACATTTTTTTATGTAAAAAACATTTTTAAAAATAAATTTCAGCAACTATAAATTATGACTCAACGTGTCAGTTATTTAATATCATTTTTGATTCGCATAAACTAACATCAAAATAAATTATTATTGTAACACATTTTAATTGGGGTGACGTATAGAATCGGGTCACAAGAACATTTTAGGGGCCACCTGGCATCTGCCTGTCATGGCATTGGTACACAGATCGGGATCTATTGCAATTGGAATAGTTCTTATTTTCTATAGTATAAGATTAATATTGTAAAACCAATATTTATTATTATAAATTTTGATTAATTCTATGAAAAGTTTTCTTTAACTTAATTGATATTATTATATAGCTTAGACATGCTATTTATTATTATTAGTTAATATAGATGCTCATGCCATTTTGTATAAAAATAATGTGAAAATGCTTATTTATGTAACTGTCGTTGTTGACAATCTTACGAGTTGGCGATAAAGTAATTAGTTCTTTGTTAACCGACTGTTCGACGCAAAGGAGGATGTGGTGTGTTTATCAGTCTATGTACCTATGTACGTAGGTATGTTAGTTTGTTCTTCTTTCTTTCTAAGTATTTTAAAATAGATATATAAAAAATAATGACAACGCTAAGATTTTGGTGAGTAAGCATTATTTATTCTTCCAATCAAAGTTTAAAAAATAAAGAAGGAAGAAAAATACATACCTACTTCTTTAGAAGTAGGTATGTATTTTTCTTCCTTCTTCTTCTTCTTCGTTAACATTTATGTTAACTATGAAATAAGATATTCTCACTTAAATATTTGTAATAAAGAATGATTTTTTTAATATATATTTTTTTGAGTCATACATTGCATTGGTAGTGATAACACAAATCATTCAATCAAATACTTATTTTTAAATAAAATTAATTCACCAGCTATTTATTTCATCATTAATAACAAAAAAGTAACTAACTATATTTAATACAAATAATTGCTGATAATCTTACTATTAAATATTTATTCGATGTTGCATTATAATATTTGTTTAAAATATTGAAATTATACATTCTATCTTTCACAAAATTCACAAACTATACATTTTAATTCCGATACTTCATCTTTCGTTTGAATTCGTCTCATTTCAGATTTAGAATTAGCCACTTTATTTTTGTACATTATATTTGAATGGCGGACACTAATGAAGGTCGTGCATAACATTCAACCGCCATCTTATATCATTCTGTAAAAATGACGAATAATTAGCTTCATCAATGTCATTTGAAAGGTAAGTTTTCTATACAAAAACCCATACATAATATAATATTATATTTCATACTATAATATAAAGTTACTAGACGTACTAGACTCTCTACCTCATTATAAAAACAATTGTTATATTGTTAAGGTAAACGTAAAAGAAACCAGAAAATGATACACGTGTAACAATTATTAAGTTAAAGAATGCTTAATGAGGTTTGTTAGCATGAACAGAGCGGGACTCCGGTAAACTCTAATTAGTTTAAAAACAAAGGCATTTGATAGGTGAAATGACATAAGCGAGTCCTCGGGCTAGAGCTAATGAGGTAGTAATGAACACGATTACCATCTGGCCTGGCCCATTTATTTGAGACGGGAGTTTAAATCGTTAAATAAATATCAAAGGCTGCTTTGCAATGATGCCTAATGTTCTTGTGTTATCCAATTATAGACTGTTTTTAAATTCAGAGTATATTTTATTAAGTCTTGTTTGTCTTCTACGTTAATTTGTTTCGCAAGGTAGAGCAAAAAATTATTATGGCTCTTCGCATATAAGGACAGTGTACACGAATGGCTCAAGTGGTTAAATATATATTTATTTCATAATTAACAAACGGCTACTATTATTTATAACACATGACTAGGTACTTTTATTATTTTTTTTATTAAAAAATTGATAATGCATACACCGCAAATAAACAC
>JAKRZM010000941.1:888019-900159 GCA_036379175.1 Heliconius cydno galanthus | reverse complement strand
ACATTTTTTTTTAAATATCTGAAACAAAACAAAACGAGCCAGCAACTTCAGTGTACCCATCAACGTATTGCAAAACAATGGATGGCTCTTGATGCCTAATTATTATTTATTTTGCGAGGACTTTACCTGATTGTGCAAAGTGCGTTGACTGATGAACAATAGGCACGTTATCAGTGTTTGCCCATCAGAAATGACAATTGCCTGTTGTCATTTAACATTGTAACCTTTTGCGTTGTAGGAAACACATTAAGCTGATAAATTAATGAGCAATTCAATTTTCAATAAACAATATTAATGATAAATTTAATTTAAATTAATTAACTGGGACTAAAATATTTAATCACTGTTGTTTTAATCTAAATTGCTTTTTTTTTTGTAAAACAACATTTAACTTTGTATATATTAAGAAATTTATTCACATGCTATTAAAATCCAAAAATATACGCCAATTCCTAAAAAACGATTACCTAAATCCTCACAACCACTACTTCGGTTCTCGTAGTTCGGACCCTTCACGCTTGACCGCCTCTAATTAAGAGCTGGTGAGAGCAAGACTTGCAGGCGATATTGAATGCGTTTGTACGGTCATTACACGTGTTTTTCGTCACGACACACCTGTTTGGCGACAATGACAAATCCTGGCCCATTACTGTCGAACAAAACGATCCACTTAACATGCGTGACGAGTGCGACTCGTAAAATTTTATTTCAGGTTAATAAAATGAACAAAACCAATGGTCATTATTCGCGCAAGGCTTAAATGCTTACGTCAAAAAATATGTTTATTGCGCAAAAATTTTGACGTTAACATCTTAAATATTAACTTTAATCACTCGATGAAATTATAATATCTAAATGCAATTATTATGTTTATCTTTAATTGAAAAGCCTTAAAAGGCAGTAATTACATATCATAATTATTTAATACAATATTTTTTAATCATAGTCGGTAATATTTTATACATTTTTCATATTTATAAAAAAAAGTACGTTATCAGTATATATCTGTAAGTCAAAGTTTCTAAAAGATGGCGGTTATTGCAAAAACAATGTTCGTATATAAAATAATTTATTTTAAGCAACATTACTCATGATCACCCACAAAAAGTCCATAACATACCTATAGTAAACACATTACTAAGAGCGAGTTATGGACTTTTTTGTACAAATATTTTAAATGGTTATTGTTAATGGCAAACAATTTAATTATTTAAACAACAGAGAATAATAGATTTTTTAGTCATACACAATTACACGATTAAATTTTTTGAACCTCGCTGTATACGCTACAAAATTCTATTCATTTAATTTAATTAATAAAAGCTATTTAATTAAACAAATACCTTTTTTTATATTTTGTTTATACATTTAACTAAGTAGGTACACGAAAATTATATATCGAAAACGAAATTTATCATTTTACTTTTAAATTCAAAGAAAACAATGCTTTAAAAATGAAAAATATCGTTTTTATTTTGAAATTATCAAATATTTCGATTAATAATTTTGCTTGGCTCTCACATCACGAGAAAACTCAAATCGAACGGTTCATTTTGAGGTCACGTCCGATGAATAATGCCGCTTGGGCCATTAACGGTCATTATATGCAAATAATATTATACATTAGCTTCAAGCACTGTTCTCATTATATTATAGTATATACTTGTATCACATTTGTTTGTGATTGTAGGAACCTGATATCGCGCGGTATATAATAATTTAATAAAAAAATCATAAAATAAAATATATTATAGTTAAGAAACTTCTTTAAAAGTGACAAAAATTGAGCAAATACTTGTCTCATAAATATACCATTAGCAATGATTGTCATGGACCCTAAGCGGAACATTCCATTTGGAGATAAGGGAGGTGAAGAGGTGGTGCCGGTGCAACATCTTCCCCCCGGCTCTAATTAGGCTCACATTCTCATTCCGTTTTCGCGTTTAATTTTGTCGGCGGTTTCGCCTTAATTACGTTATTCACGGGCCCCGCTGTTGTTCTTGAGACCGTGTGGAGTTAGTGACCGATTTTATGAATTAAACTTGATCATTATATAATGTCTGATATTATTGATTCACTAATCATCATAAAATAAATAGTATTAAAAAAAAATAATTTATAACATAAGGATTATTTTTGTGACAACCTACCGTACTCCAGAAAAATAATTTTCTATAATTTTTATTCCATTGTTGGTACTGCTTAAGGTATTAGATGATGGTTGTTTTAATATATTTGACAAAACAAAACTAAAAGTTTAATCGTTATATCAAATTCTATAACTGTGCTAACGTGAATATCGGTAATTTTTTTTAAGAATAACAAAAATAAGCAGCCTAACAGGATGACTTACAGTTTCGTTAAACATTTGAATGTGCAGTTCATCGCTGTAATTGAAAAAAATCACTTAGCAGGTAAATAGAGGGCTGTGAGGAGGCTTGTTGCCTCGCTTCTCTTTGTTGTTGGGCGGCTGGTAATAAGATTTTTAAACGGCAACAAAGTATCCAATCAATGGGGCTTGAATAATGAAAACGGCACCTGCCAGGTTCCCAGGCCACCCTCAGCCTAAACACGCACCACATAACGCGGATCCCAAATAAAAAAGCAATTTACTGCTTTATTACTTATGGTTCAAGGTTCAATATTCTTGTAGCTTACTATCACCCTAGTCACTCGATGTGAGACTTAAACAGACATACGTAAGTTTGAGTAATTATACACAACGGTATTTCATGGTCCAAAAATTATTTTTTATTTGCTGGCATATTACACGTTTACAATTTATAAAACCTGTAGGTAATATATTTAAATATTACTGTTATAATATTTGTAAGGCTTTAGACAGTACAGGTTAGAATAATGTTTCAAAATATTTTATTTCCTTATATAATTTAATATGTATAACGTTTCTTTTCATGCCGATTGCAAATGTCCCATTTATATATATTAAAATGACAATGTCAAAGTGATATTAGAGTGGAGCGTATAGGTCATTGACACAAACTGGAATAGTTAATAGGCGTTGTACAATCTCGTTCCATTCTAAAGTTTTTATTGTGGTTATAAATCAACCGTTAATCCAGCTAATGGATGCCCAACAAGTCCGATTACAATCTCCGAAAGCTGGTACGTGCTACGAAACACGTGTTCGCGAAATTAACAAGACAAAAATGTAATATATGCGTAGCCACTACCCGGTAGATCAGTGTAGTTCGGGTGCGATTTAACGAAGTGCTTATAGGTGCACGCGACGCCCGCTCATTAGTACGCACGCAACTCGGTCATGGGGTATTTTACACGCCACCTCTTCTACCTGCTCGCCTGTCCTATATAGACGTCATTAGACATACTTGAATACAAATAATACCTTTCCACATGCTCTGATATTCATTCAAGAAATGTCTCTTTGTATCCAGAAAGAGAGTGTTTTTCATCATCATATATGATGTTGAAAAATACTCTCTTTTAATCTCTCCTAAAAATAACAAAGTAGTTACAACCCTTTCCAATGTCGGACACAAAAATTAACCAAATTACATTTAGCAAAGCAAATCGGTGCAAAAGAAAGGGCTACTGAAATAATTGTCTACTTTACTCTGAGAGAAATAGAATTACAATCTAAATTAATTACGCTTTTAAAGCGTCCGTTATTCTTAATTAGTTTCTGCACCGCAGCGGAAGCTCTCGCGCTCGCCTCGCGTTCTCTTAATGAAGGGTAGTTTCAAATCAGTGCGTTTGATCAACTCTGTGCAGTCTTAATTACGGCACCCGTTTCGCGCAGGACAATCCGGTAATTTATGACTACATAAGCTTGATTATTCTTTAATGAATACTTGTTTTAAAACGTTTAATTAAGTTTTATGGCGACAGGAGCGCTCAGACGGCACAGGCGTCCCGCCGCTCCGCTGGCCGCGAGCTAATTGGATCGGGTTGACGCACCGCGCCGCGTCCCGCAGAAACTCCCATCTCGCTCATAATTGTATCAAATTGCTAATTGGAATTTTTTAATGCACCAACCAGTCTGTGGATCTATGTGATGTTTCAAAACTTTAAAAATATTCGCAAGGTCAATTTTGAAAAACTGCTGCTAAAATATACAAAATGTATGTAAAAGATATATGTGACATATTTATATTTTTAATTGCAGGGCGTGTAGTTGTGGTGGTCGGCGTGAGCGGTTCCCGCTCCAACCGTCAAGCTGGCAGCGAGCGCGTTGAGCATGAACCCGCACTACCACGGGTACGCGGAGCTCAGCTCGCCACACCCGCCCTCACCAGAGGCAGCATTTGCAGCCAACGGACATGATTACCCACACAACAACAATAACCCAGCACTCAAAGAATGCGCAGGATGTGGGGGCAAAATAGTAGAAAGGTTTCTCCTCCACGCTCTTGATAGATATTGGCACCATGGATGTTTGAAATGCACGTGTTGTGGCCAAGCCTTAGCAGACATGGGTCGCTCATTTTACTTCAAAGGAGGAATGATATTATGCAAAAGCGACTATACAAGGTGAGTCCATGAAGTTCTACATATGTGCGTCTCTCTCTAACGTTTACAATACTATATCTAGTAATAAGTATACTCAAAGAATCTTATTGAATTTTAATCTCGAAACAACGATTTCTATAACCATTTTTAGGCACGTTAATTAGTTTCGGCTTATAAAAAGATATTCGATTCACTTTTGCCGATCATCAACATTGATTATCCATAAAAGGCAAACTTTTTAAAGCATTATCTAACAATGACAATAGCGTGTCTGTCAAACGTTTTGAACGCTCAAAAAAAATAAACTGAGAAAGCCGCAGGCGCATTGTTATGAAAATACTCAGAGCCGTTGCATTTTCTACCTGTGAAAGAGGCAAAAAGTACAACTTGGCGCATCAACCAACCGGTGGAATCTACAAAGCCGACTAAATTGGCATCGCGAAAAAACTTAAAGGGCTAATTTGGGATGCTGGCAACAAAGTTTTTTGTATATATTGTCGCTAATTAATGACATGTCCTACCTACCGCATTCTGCCTCAATAAAATAATTATTTATGAAGCAAAGTTTTTATATTTAATGTTTAAATAATGCTAAAACCACATTGACTCGCCTCAGTCATATGAACATACTATCGTAGAGAATGATTGTGAAGGGAAAAGCCTTCGGTCCCGCGTCCCGCCCTCGTCTCGCACGTGGACCGCAGCTGCCTCGAGGCGCCCGAAACGTTAATTAGCTAAACGCAAGGAATTCGACCCAATTAACTAAGTCCACCACCCCGGTGTGGTACCCCGGTACACGTCTGCCGTTATAATTACACTCTGATTTTCCGTGCGTGCAAACCTCACTCGTACTATATTATATTGATTTATTTTGGAGTTCCCTGTAGATATTTGCCATTCACGGAGGAAATATAAATTCGTTTTACACTGATTTCATTTGTTTACTGGCGGTTGTGAACTAGGAGCTAAGAGTGGGCCAACCAGGGCGCGGGTCGTGCGTCGTAGATTCGATAAAGCTCGTCTCGCAGTTGACAGAGACGGTGCGGCCTAACGAGCGGCAGGGTAGGGGGATGAAGAAGTGCGGTTCCGTGCATGTCTCTGCTGATTGACCCGCGTCACTCGGCAAACAACAACTAACGAGTCGGCCCCTGCGCCTCCAGGTACGGTAATTCGCTCGAATCGACCGCCCGCCGACTTTACTTACACGTCTTCCCTGATTGACTCTCCTTAACGAAATTAACGCTCTCGCACGCAAACAAATGCCGAGCTTATTAACCACCTTTTGTTCTGATATGATGAATTGAGGTTTTACTGTGCTAAGACACTGATGATGTTTCATTCTGTTGATTATTGTTTACCTCTAAAATTTGTCGAATTGTTGTGTCTATACAGCTCCCATGACTTTGGCCTAAACAAAGATGGTTATATTATTTAATAAATTATTAATAATTTGTTTATTAAAGTAAAGAAACTAAATAATAAAGATTAAATAGAGTAAAACTTATAGACATACGTTATTTTGATAGTTCATGCTAATACGAGAGCCTGAATATAATGAATGAAACCTATGGAAATTCAAACCACATCAATTGAAGTAAATTATGCGATCGAAAAACCAACAATCAGAAAACTCGTAGCACGTAGCACCTCTACGAATAGCAAACAAAATTAGATACTGTAATGTTACTGTACATTATTCATGAAGACCAACGATGGTTAAAATTTCTTTGGATTGCATTTACTATCACTTTTATCATATAAAAACTTTACCTCGCTGTCAGTTATAGATATCTTATTAATTTAAATGGTTAATGATCTAGAGGATATAATTAATTGAATCATGCTGGTTTACGGCTATAAATAAATGTATATATAATTAATTTATAGTAATTATTAGTAACAGAGTGGAAATATTGATTGATTTACGATCACATTTGTTGAAAAAAAAAGATTTTCTATATTTTATAAGTAAATATTTCGCAAAATATTTTCACGTTAACAAAATTTACCTGTCGAGCATTTAGGAGTTAAAAGATCAGAGCGTCGAGGCACGTCCAGCTCTTGAAGCGAGTTCGTTAGGGCTCCGTCAATCAAGGCAATTGCTGCTCAATCGGCAATCAGCCGCCGCTAACGAGCCTGCAAACCAACTTCTTACCACGCGTACACTTTCACATTGTTAGCCGTCTTCACATTTGCAACTTGTAGTGGAACTTCGTGAATAAATCATTTTTATCATTGAAGTATTACGCGTGTACTCGGTTTGCGGTACCAACTTCACCGACATTTTAACACGTTTCGTATAATATAAGGATATTTATTTCGATAAATATTACAAAAATTAAAAGTAATATTACATCTTTTCTGCTTCTTAAAACACGTTCAAATTACGTGATAGTTTTATAATTATTTTAAACAAGAACACGAGTAATGGAGTTGTGCTCAAAATTAAAACTCATTAGCCAAGAGTCCAATGACTTTAATTGGCGTAGTAAACCTACTTTCCGAGCATATTGAAATTAAGGTCAAACCCGACACGAAATACTTAAAACTATTTCTATTTACACAAACAACGTCTTGGCAAAGCAACGACCAAACCCGCTCATGATAAAGACAGATAATCAAAATAAGGTGAATGGATATATCATCGTTATAATTATTTTTTGGTAAATTTGGATAAGATACTGTACGTTACTGTAAACATTTGTTATAAATGTTAAAGAATATTTGATAGTAGCACGTGTTGAGGGCGGGCGGCGTCCAATTTGGTCGTTCGTTAACGCGCAAAAGACGCCCAGTTTAATTGCAACCGCTCGCCTCTAATGAGGCACTGTGTCCCGGACTCGAACGTTTCTCTTGTGCAAATTGACATTGTACGTAAATTGATGTCGACAAACTCCTGCCATGATGCCAAAGATTTGTATACGGCAGGATATTGTTCAGGATTTTGTAAATTGAACTAAATTTTATTTAGTAAATAGGTTGTATTTAAAATTAAATGTTTTCTGCGCCTATGTGGTAAGTCTAACTTGAAACGAATTGCTTGCATTTGTAATACCAAAAGAGTACAATATTACTACATGAATAATTTTCATCAATTTGCTCCTAATTTATTTAACCGAATTTTGGGTTCAATTTAGTGATTTACCGTCACATACATACCATTTATTAAATTTAACGGTATTTACTATACTCATTTAAATACAGTAATAGGCATGAAATTACAACTGATCATTATTCCTTGAAAAAACTACAAAACTCGTAAAAAAATAAAATATAAAACAGGAGTACATACATCATCAGCTAAAGTCGTAAATCCGTATTGCAAACAAATTGGTTGCGGTCGTAAAGTTAGTTGGAGTTTCTTGCCCTGGTCAAGTCGTGTAAAAGGCTTGTGGACGAGCTGAACCGATTGGATTACGCCGCCGGCGCATGGCCCCAATTAATTTCGTTTGTCTCTTTGTCTGTCCCTCGCAGCCTAGCGTCTAAACAGCGCTGGCCGAACGACCAATCTATGTTCGAAATTCTATTACTGATATCCACTTTGGACATGCAAACTTGTTGCCTTTGGGTAAACTTCAAAAGCACGACCGCAATAACCGCTCTAGTGACACCGTTCAATCTTATTATCTATATCTTATAAGATTTCAAAAGAGGAATTATAAAATAAATATTTGATATAAGAGAAGTTAATAACTAAAGTGGTAAGCTGTATATATATTTCTCATTAACTCAGCTTTAGTCTGCCAGGTAAAAGTAGGCTTAAATGAATTGAATAACATATTATTGGTTTATATAAATATAATTCTGTTAAATTCTTGAAAAATATATTTAGCAATATATACATTTTTACTACCTACTTAATTTCTATCGACCTTAATAAGCCAAACGACCTCGGTTAATGAACGGAAAAAAACTAACTTCCGTGAGCGCACGTAAATGCTAATATTATAATGTAATATAGCTATCATTTACGCAACATATAATTGTATTGTATATAAAAAATATATTTTTCTTTAAAAAAATGCAGAAGTCTCTCTTGCAGAAATATGTTTTTTTGTACAAAATACCTAGTTAAAGGAATATTAACAGTGTGAGCTGTTAATTGTTTATAGAATTATTTAATTATTTTTGAATTTAAAATTTGATATTGAGACTTTTCAATATATTGAATTTCTAAGTACATACTAGTTTAGATGAATTAAATTCTACTCAAAATCACTTAAAATCTATAAATAGGTATAGGTTAAATGTTCTTGTTTTTTGTTGTGTCATTTATCATTTTTGGCAATGTTGTACAAAAGACTTTGTTTGTTTTTTTTTAAACTAAACTTATCTCAATTCAGTGGCAATCATTAGACGAATATTATAATTTTCCTATTTAAAAAATAATTTACTTTACAATGCTGTTTCTTACTTAATTTTATATCAATGTAAACTTTTACCATTTAGTAATTTTAAGTAATCTATGTCCATTTATTTAAGTATAAATAAAAATGTACTCATGGAACTTAACATCCTTATAGACCAAAAAGTATTTTTTGAGAACCAAAACATAATTTTTACCTCTTAATTTACATTTCCTTTTAAACATTCCCTTAAAGTGCGAAACAATTGTAATATACCTTCATAATCGTATACCTACTACCTCCTACATACCTACGTGATAGCTAGCTGCTGCAAAGCTTTTCGATGTCGTAAGGGGCAGCAGACACGTCGTAGCTGGCTCGACGGAGCACGCTGAAGTCGTGTTTAGGAGGCCACGAGAAATTTACGAGATGAGCCAATCATGTCGCGTGTACACCAAGTCTTTGTTATATAAATTGACTCTAGCTTCTTAATTGGAAATTGTCTTACAGTATAAGGGCATAGCTGGCCTCGGCCAGACGGAAACTACAAATATATTGCGGCATAAAACATTTTGCTGTAATACTTTGTTGAAACACATTAAGAAAATACTAATGATATTTATTAGGATTTTTGTTATATTTAAAGAACAATGTATTAATTTGAAA
The DNA here is from genome assembly GCA_036379175.1 of Heliconius cydno galanthus. Taxonomy (NCBI): domain Eukaryota; kingdom Metazoa; phylum Arthropoda; class Insecta; order Lepidoptera; family Nymphalidae; genus Heliconius; species Heliconius cydno. Next base: position 890,656 of record JAKRZM010000941.1, on the reverse strand, counting down.
GAATAATAATTATTATAAATTGCTTCTTAAAATATTGACTAAACTACAAAGACAAAGATAAAAAATATATTATATAGAAAAACAACGATAAAAAATATATTATCTAAAATACAAAAGTGGCAGTGGACCTGTAACTGAAGTATCATGTCGTTCGTTTTGCAAATGTTGGAAATCCCAAATTGATGAATAATATCCACAGAAACGAGACGACAACCGGGGCGGCGGAGGGTCGCGGGTGTGCGAGGGTGTGCGGGGGTGTGTGTGTGCGGGGAGAGTGATGTTAATTAATAACGTCTGTCTCACGAGCGCTAACGACGCCGTCACGACTACATTATTTAGCCACCTGATTAGTTCGCAGGAGGCACCTCGCCCGCAGCTCTAATTAGTGAACGACTCTCGTACAGGACTCGGTTCAATTTGATTTGTAACTGCACTATCTCTAATTGGAACTTGTTTGTAATTGATGATGCTCAGAATCGATGCAGTCGTCCGTGGCGGAGGGTGCAGCCAGCCCTATTTACATATATGTTACGAGCGACTAATTCATAAAATATTAATAGTAAATCTGCACACCGCACTCGATTTTTCCATGCCAGTGCGTTCGTCAACAGAACCGAACGTCTGGTTTTATTTCTATTCTATTATTAAAGCGTTTAATTTAGGGCAACAGTTTTACACACAAAACGATCAAAACGCAATCTCCCCGCGCTGGTCGAATAGGATAGAAAACCTATTCGAAATTGATATGGGTGGAGCGCATTGCCGCGTCGCGCCTATGCTGCCTCGTAAACGGTGTCCGCGCGCCCCAGAACGGCCCAACTGCCGCGTAGCCAGACATCGAATCCGCGACCTTATGGCATTGTTCTACAGACTGCATTAGAGTAGCGGAAGCATACGAAAGAGACGTGTTAGGTGGACGGACGAATTTTGTTAATAAATAAACGCAGCGCCTAGCGTCCGGCTGGACGGTGAAAAATAGTAAAAATCGCCGGCGAAAATTTGGCGCAAGTATGACAACGGAAACTGGCGTGACGTACACAAATCATTATTCGATAGCCACCATTGTCAAAGGAATTTTTAATATGACTATCCGAGATTCAGTTAGCCAGAGTTTTAACTCATCATACAGCGGGATTTATTGGGAACGAAGATAACTTTTGCAGTTCAGCCTGAGTATAGTCGTCGTTGACAGCCGTTAAATCTTTTTTATAAATTCTGTTTGCCTGCTAAGCTTTTAAAGTACACAAGCCTGTTGAAGCCTTTCCATACTAGATTAAACCTCATCATCATCTACCGAAAGATCACCCTTCACATTATAGTGAAATAGGGTAAATTAGCGCAACAAATTAGATTTGAATCGCAACGAGCGCGGTTGCGATGACGATTTAATCGTATCAATTAGGAAGTTACCGGCAACTTAGCTGTGGATCAGCTTCTGATCTTAATTAACCTCACGTGTTAACCTTGCATAGCGGCGCGACGTGCTTGCCAGTTAACTAATGTCGTACAGTTTATCTATAGTTTTAACTTATGTTTTGAAAATATTGTTCTTAAATAGGATCCATTGAGATCCAGTGAGCTATGTTAGAGAAATATAAAATGGTATTTTATTAATTTTCATCCATGGATGGATGGATGTTAGAGAAATATAAAATTGTATTTTATTAATTTTATTAATTAACATTAATTTCACTAATGTTAATTAATAAAATTTACTACCAACTTTATGTTTGACTTTTAATAAATAGAATAAAAAATAAATATTAAGATTTAAAGACGCGACGATGTTACCAAAACAAGAGGTATAGTTTCATCAAATAAAGGATGAGCTGCCCCTCAGGCCGATATCCAAATAGCAGTTCTGGACCAACTAAGAGATGCGAGATGCGTTGAGCAAAGGCAGTCGTCACACCTACACTATCTGAGTACATACACACAAATGCAAAGCTCAGCTTATACCTCGCGGACTCCACATGTACACGTTTACCTAATTCTGTCACTAAAGTTCATATAAACACTAACAAGGTTATTTCTTTATTTCATAAATATAGAGATAACATTTTTCATGTGTTACGTGTATGCATTAGATTTATTAGCTAAACTATTATTGGCAGCATCCCTCACCCCACCTGCCCTACTCGAATTAGTAAACAAACGTCTTTACGAGCGGTTTTACGAGCCCCGCGATATTTCGGTCTCGCATGCTTCTTTACGACATAATGAATTTGTTGATGAACTGTGTATTAGAAAGTTGAAAATAGCCACGTCTGGTCAGTAGGTATACGAGTGCTATTATCCTTCAACAATTAATAGATATTAAAACAAATTATTTTATTTTGTCGTTCCCTAAAATGGTTTACGTAGCAACATTTAATGTAATAACTAGAGCATTTTCTTGGAGAGCTTGCAGTAATAAAGGACAAAATTTTTAAATAGAAGTTTATATTTATACTAGCGGCCCGCTCGCGGTTTCACCCGCGTGAACTATGTTATTATTAATTCCTGTCTCCATGGCTATGTCCTAGTGACGTCTATGCAAAATTTGAGACTCCTAGCATTTAGTAACGAATGACAAAGACAAATGTCATTAGTAACGAAGTTTCATACAAACTTTCAACCCCAAAAACAACCCCTTAG
>JAKRZM010000941.1:744804-887276 GCA_036379175.1 Heliconius cydno galanthus | reverse complement strand
GTCACATATTTTATCGTGCATTGTCATCCAAAGTAAACGTGTATACAAAATTTCAGCTCAATCGGTTGACGATATCTACTTCAAAATTGAGCTCTAAGATTTCACCCGAACCCACATACATACATTGCAAGTTAAATAAAAGCTTTTAATAAATACAAAATGGAAATAGATTTAGTATTGTTTCAACAAGGAATTAATAATTTGCCTATTTCTTTTTCGAGCATCAACGTAATCGTACTAAATATTTTGTTAAAACTAAAATTACTTTAAAATGAATTTAAGTAACTTAATTTTAGACAAAGCTTTCACTGTGTCTCCGGTTTTATCCAAAAAGGTGGATCCCCGTACGTGGCGGGTTCCTCTGTGTTGTTGTCACATTAGCAAATAACTGTGCGGCTAACTTTGTCGATACGTTAATGATGTCGATAGAACGTCTATTGCGGGTAAAAAAGAAAATCCTTTTGTTTACGGTGTCCAGCGAGACCACTTCTCTGCATAAATAGCCTACGTGTCTCGGGGTCTGGTCTTTTATATCTGGGAGACATATACCAAAATTTCACTTACTATTTGCAAAAGGTAATGAATTACTACTCCTTAAATGTTTCATTGTCAAATTAGAAAATCACTTATGATAGATATTTATCCTACTATTGATACGATATGATATTTATCCTACTATTATTTGAATCAACCTGAAATCAGAAATTTAAGAAATTAAATTTCTGATTTCAGGTTCTTTGTTCATTGAACAAAAAGTTTTTTAAAGTTTTTTATATGTAACAATAATTTTTATTTGTGGATTATTGATATTATTAAATTTTAAATAATCGGGAATGACACTAATCTTAAGAGTGTAAGTAATATGCATATATTGACAATGGAAGATAAAGAACTTTTTTGTCTCAACATTATTGTAATAAATAACATGCAATATAGCATGTGTACGTGAATATTAAATTCAAATTAATAAAAAATATTAGAAAACAATTCGACCCGTGCGGGTAAAGTAGAGAACGGAAGGAAGGGTGTCTAATTAGGGAGGGGGAAGGTAATGAGCCGCGATCGCCGGCCCGATATAACGAAGGCTATTTACGCGGTGGTCGCTCGAAAATTGCGAGGTTTTGTTTTAAAAGCGGTAACCGTTTGAGTTTTGCGATTAAGGAGTTTAATTAGACTGTTGTTTACAACCTCATTAAGGCAGGTACGGAACGCTCTCAGATATCCGCCGATAATTTATGAACTTGAAAAATGAGTTTCGTGCCGAGATCCTGTGCAGATTGTGGCCAACAATCCGGCCATGAATAAACATGAACTTCTTAACCCGTTTACGGATCAGCTTATCCTAACTTTTGTCGACTTAATTGTGTTGAGCGAATTGTTAGGGTTTTAGATTCCATTGAATCAAATAAATCATTTCTTAAAGTAAGATTTCATTTTTATAATACAGAGATATATTTTCATTTTAAATTTGATCTTTTAATTGTAAAAATATAATATGTACATTACAGAAAGACTAAAAATGGCATATGTTGACAAAATATATAAATTAATACACGGAATCTCATTAACTCTTACGTCATACATAAATCAAAACCATTGAAAGTGAATGATTTAATAGCGTAGCCTAATCGATTTGCCATGGAAGAAATTTAGATTGGCTCTCATTTCCTGCGGCGACCGCAAGAGGGCCCGGGCGCAGAGTAAGCACCTGTGAGTGCGCAGCATCCGGCCCGTCCAATTACAAGATCCTTCCCCCCATATAGAGCACCATGACGATTCCCCTGGATCTCATATTTTTATTTTCAACACGGACTTAACTTTTATCATGAAAAATATATAATCTACATACACAAATATAATATTTATGTTATCTACATATTTATAGTATAAAAAGTTATTCGTTCCTTTTCTTCTATTATCAAAAGTTGCCAAAGTCACAGATTTACTGGCCTCTCAGAAATATATTGGTAACACCGTTAGGCCAAATGAGGTGTCAGGGCACAGATTTGTTAATAAATTTAAAATTGTTTAAACAAAGTTTTTAGTGATTATTGCCATTATTTACAAAACAGTCAAGATTGATTTATGACTGAACACGAATTAATTGGAACCAAAACCCATGTTTTTTTTAAATACTTTATGTATATAATTTATAAAATAACACCAGTACTAATTACTTAAACTGCCACATCATCACACAAATTGCAATTAAAGATGTTTCCAGGTTAAAATAAATGTGGAACTAGGTACCATCCATCTCAATCCTATCGTATAGTCCTACTAACGAGACACGCACGCCACCAAACACACTCAAAACAATCGGAATAAAGAACGAACTTGTCTTTTGATCTGTTTAAAGAGCTGCTACAGATTAGATGCTTATGATTCCAGGCGTAGATAAAACGTCCTTCTCAGTCTGGATGGAGAGGTCAGTTCGGCTTGCATGGAAGGCTCTATAAATGTCGCGGGACGTCAGATAAGATCTTCGCGAGTGTCTCGGATCGGCACCCCTTTATTTATTTAATCAAACTGAGCGACGGACAATGAGCCATTGTAACTACTGATATATTGACCAACTCTAATCTATGATAGTACTCCATTTCTTTTAATAGATAAACAATATTATGTAAAGTTTATTATTTAGTTGGTATTTTTGCAATTGCTATGCTTGCTATTTATTCTCTAATAGTTATTTTAAAAAAACTATTTGATAGATTAGGATGTATCCAATTAATATTTTCTGTGTAAGAACCCTTGTAAGAAGAATATTGTTTGATACCTTCGATTCTACATAATAATAGGGCTTTAAGAATATAGAACAGACAGACAAATTTTGGGGGAGACTACGATATCATTAGGTTTATTATTTAAATATCTTATAATGTATATTTTCGTGCATTAGCATATAAACGACTTCGATGGCTAATCGTGTTGCAGCGTCAAAAATGTTTAATTAAAAAGATTGATGCTTACCGGCGGAGCGGGCCACCAGAAGTACAGTGGAGTTGCNGGCACACGGGCCGGGGGCGCGGGGCAGGTGGGCGCCGCGCCGGGGACGGGGGCAATTAGCGGTGATAGTCGATTAGCTCATCGTGTGAGCGCGGCTTTTGACAAATGTTGCCAGCAATAAATTATTATTATTTATGAATGTTACAGATAATTGGTGTAATTAATACGCACGCTCGCGGCCAATTAAATCTGATGTGTTTGACCGACGCTTATTACTTTAATTAAATGTGACTGGAATTATGAATTAGTAAGTGTCCGTCGGTATCTCAATGCTGTGTTTTGTTTACTAATTGTATAGAAAATTATATCCAATTTAGCCTTTATAACACCATAGATTTGAGCATTTGAAATATATCAATACTTGTATTCTACGTCCGAACTTGTCTAACAACCTGATGTTTCTCAAATAGTCGAAATGAATACTAAATCCACAAATAATTTAAATGCGTAATTAAGTGTTATAAATCGACAATTTATATTATTTAAATGTGTTTCGCAAAACAAGTTCTGTCTACTACTAATAATTTTGTCTAATTTATATCTAAAAATGTTATATGAATATTTGTATAGTTACAATATGAATGGTTTTATATACCTACTTAAAAAAAATCACGCTGTCTCCCGCACACAGCAAGGTAGACAGAGGGAACCTAGTGTTAAGACACTCCGTTCCCCACTTTCTGCCGAATTCTGGTGGCATTGCGTGTTGAGTATATACCTACTTATTAATGAAGATTTATAAAATTATAGGGTAAAAGAAAGAATCTAATACAACGTTTAAAATTTCACTATTTACTATAAGCCGGTTCTCCATACTCCTGCCAGGCTATTGTACAAGATTGATTAGTGAAAGTTTATTAATAAAGTCAGGGATCGTAATACTGAGATAATTAATTCTTAGCGCAAGTTAATTGATTAATTAACATTAATTAGAAAAGTTTGCGTCTGCTCCGCCCGCGTTCTGTTTTATTTGGGGATATCGGTTTTGAGCTCTGCCTGCCTTTGTATAATGACGTGTTTCTTAATTTTATTCATTAATTGTCCCCCCAATTCCATTTATTTTTAAATAACACATATCTAACAATTTAAAAAAAACTAACAACTTTTTAAAAATTGTTAGATATGTGTCCTCGCCAACGCCCCCTTCAATGTTAAGTATAATCTAATATCGTTTGAAGAACCTTAAGACATTCCTTTCTCTGCTTTCCAGCCCGTACTTGAGATTGTGAGCTAAGCGGCGGAGCTCACGCCACACGTGCCTGCATGGTTACCAAATTACTAAGTGGGCAAATTAAAATATAACTTAGTATAATTTGTAATTTCCGTCGTGTGTTATGCAGTCCTGGCGCAGGGGCACTAACGTATAACGTGTACGTGGCGGTCGTGGATTCGATTCCCACTCGGGCGATGAAATATTATTTATTAATACTTTCACTTTCTCGCTCTGGTAATGCTCAAGTTACAATTTTTTTATACAGCTATTTTAGATACAGCGTGAAGCTAAAAAAATGTTACTGGTACCTGCTACTGCCGGGTACATATAATTTTTTTTTAAACTCTACAGATATATACCTATTGTCAAGAATATTACATGCTATTCTTAATAATAAAAAATCCTTAAGTTAAATGACGACCAGTAATTTTATTACTTAAATAATTTGTGCTACAAAAAGTTTCACTATTACGGGAAAGTGCTGATCATTCTTTATAATTTCTTGTAGGACGGAAGGTTTATACTTTAAAGTTTAATTCAAAATATACAGGGCAGATTTGATAATAATTATTGATTTTCACATTTTTTCATCACTAAAAGTCTTTATCGATACAATTTAACTGGTAGTTATAGTATTTTTCCATAGTGTCGTAATAGTTGGGTAAGCGGCGCGAACGGCCACTGAAGTAGAACAAGTGTTTAATTAAAGGACGCTCACCTTACGGCCGCTGTAGGACGGCTCATCGTATGCGCCTTAATTAGTTCCAGACCGCCCTAACGGGCTTATTTTGTTTTTCTCGGATAATTTTTAATTAAATGCTTGATTAAAATGAAAGTTTGCGTAAGTAGCGAGCCAGGAACAATCGGGCGGGAGTTTAGGATAATGAATTGATGGTGTTACTTTGCTCGCTCGACGCTCGCTAGGGACTTAATTAAAAATCGCCGATAGAGTGTGTAGAGGGGAGTTCGGAACGAGTTTATGGAACTTAGTCCGGAGGCTCTGTTGTTTTACTACCTATGTCAATTTGAATACGAGATTGCTCCACGGTTGTGCGTTAATGTTTATAAAATACTATAGTTTGTTTTTTTAAATAAATTGTATGCACCCGGATTCTTTTATTTTATTGATATATATCAATCATTTTAGTGGAATAATGGTAAATCTGATTTTAAAGCCTTTTGATCGGTTTCGCTCTAGATATTTGTCACCACTAAATTTTATTCTTATTGTTGTAGTAACAAATTAACTTTTGATTATTTTACCGCTCTATTAATTTACCATATTATTTCACACAAAATATCGTCATATTTAATTTCAATTTCCACTAACAGTGAGAATTTTAATCCGCTATTTCATTTTATAATGAACTTTTAAAACGATTAAATTTTTTAAAGTTGCCTGGTAGTATCTACAAATTTCACCCTGTTTCTCACATATAACAAGATAGGCAGAGAAAACCTATTGTTAAGACTCTCCACTCCACACATTACCAAATTTTCGAGGCATTACGTGTTGAAAGGTGAAACAATACCGTGCTTTTTTTGACTTGGCACCAGAGCGAATAAATGATAACACTAACAGATAACAATTCATTCCCCCGAGAACGAATCGAACACCAAACCTTCGCGTTACAGTTCCACACCTGAACCCCTGAACCTCGACTGCCTCCCATCTACCAGAACATACGTAGACAATACAAGAGTACAAAAGTGTTCCGTCCCGCATCTTGCGAGCGGGCACGCGTCATTAGCAAATTCTTGCCTTGTCGACGCCACGCGCCGCTAACGAGTTCCTTGCTAACGACGTGCTAACTTGATACACCACCACGTCCTCGTCCTAGCGTGCATTGTGATTATAACGACATCCGATAACTCGCCTGCTTTATTACCACCGTAACTAGCTGTAAGCGATCTTTATTGCTTGGGCTTAGAGTTGACTCGGTTTGCTTTTATCTTTATTCGGTGTGTGTTTGTATCTAGTAGGGTAGTCTGGTTCTGTCAGGTAACAGAGAGGACAGAGAGTTTTGATACAGAGAGATTTGGCATTTAGGTCGCAATACTCTTAATAATTGCAAATGAGGGACGTATTACTAGAATCTTCACTTGTCCGGTAATTATCAAAATATCAAATATGTATGTGCTTGTATTTGTAGTTTAAAAAATAAATTTTACATCTATGAAAATAACTTTATAGTTAAAGGTTGTCACCGCGCAGGGGTACAAACGTGTGACTAACGCGACTGTTGTGGATTCGATTCTCACTCGAGGGAATGAAATATTAAATATTTTAATTTCTTCGCTTTGGTACCCAGGCATAAGTGCGGTATTGAGTTCTGCCACTCAACACGCAATGCTTCCAGAATTCGACAGAAGAAAGGAACGGAATTGTCTTAAAACTAGGTTCCCAGGTTCCCTGTGCCTACCCTGCTATATGTGTGCACCGTGAAATAAATAAAAAGTAACACCTAGTTTTAAAAATACATTAAATGAGTATTAATAAAAATACCTCAGTAAGTACCTTCATATCATATTTTTTAATGTTAGTTGACTCTAGTGTGGATTCATTTGTTGCTCTGCTTATTTTAATACGATGCAACGAATATACAGTCTTTTTTCCTATACATGATACCTTTAGCCCGGATTAAGATTATTTTTTCCTTTATTGGTACTATAATTTAACTTCTTATCAAATTTTAGAACACTAGGTCACCTGGAAGTACCCTTTTGCTTACACAGTAATAATGAGCATAAACTTATCTTATTTGAGTTGACTTTCAAATCTATTTTTTTTCTGCGCTCGGTGAGATTGTAGACCTGGCTAATTGATATTACTTTCAGCTTTATAACTCCGCGTGTTGTCGAGGAAAACAGACAGACTAAAAGCCTAGCTGAAAACTATTGGCGAATCACACTTGGAGTATTGATCAATCAACTTGTTTTGAATGATTGATGAAACTAATATAGCGTATTTCAAACTTGGAACATATTATAGGTTGCATAACAATCGGGGAATTATTTTCCCTACCCCCTTTATACCTATATTAAAAAAACAGCGTCACGCTGTATCCCGCACACAACAGGGTAGGCAGAGGGAAACCTAGTGTTCACACACTCCGTTCCCCACTTTCTGCCGAATTCTGGAGGCTTTGCGTGTTGAGTGGCAGAACTCAACGCCGCGCTTTGCCTCGACACCAGAGCGAAGAAATGGAAATATAAACGTAAATAAATATTTCACTTCCACGAGTTGGGATCGAACCCACAACCGTCGCGTTACAGTCACACCTTGTGCCGCTGCGCCACGAGGGCCTCTTACCTTACCTATATTGATAGGAAATAATGTATAAGAAAATATCTGTAAAGTAATTTTAATCAAATACTGAGAACCAAACCCGGAACTTTGTAAAACTAACATGTTCTAGGTAAGCATAAGCACTAATGAAGTAATAACTGAAATTGGAATTAACAAACATTTCCTCTTAGGTATATCTTGCTCGGAATCTGAGCAACAAGTAAGATATCCCGCTCCCGTACGCCGTGGAAATTGGTTCATTGATCCATTTCAAACTTTCAGATCCGAAGTATACATTAATTTTAATATTTTTACAATTAAAACTTTTACAGCTCAGCTTTTATAAATTAAAAAAAAACATCTGTTTTTTGTTAAGAGATTACAGAATAATATATAATCCTCGTTTAATCATTAAAATATTTATATATAATATTTTTCTAATTTACTAAAATATATTTATTTTTTATTAATGAACGAAGTTTGAACTTGTGAATTTTGGCAATTAGAAAGTTGGTCTATAACAATAATGTATATTTTATTCAAATCTTAGATTTGTATTACAATTTTTTCATTACCCTTAATGTTTTTTTCGTAATGTTTAATTTCCAACCTTTTTTTTGTACCTTTTTTAATAAGACATATAAATAAATGTATTATAAAATGACACGCCTATTATAAATTAACAAAAATATATTACAGTGATCCAATTTTAAACAATTACATTACATCAATTTCCATATTAACGTATTTTATCTTTCTAATATAGTTTAAGTCGCGGAGAGGATTTGCCTGCGAAGTTTTGTTCCATTAAGTTTGTAAGCCGCTTACGCGTTGCAGGATTTTGGAGTTTTAATTTTTTTATTTGATTGCTAATTAATTTTTTAATGAGTATGGAGTTTTTTTATTGCTTTATTAATAAAGTTTTATGTAGTTTTTATTAAAATAGTAATGTAGAGTAGAAATATTTGAGATTAATTGCAGTGGGAGTAGTAAGAAATTCAGAAGGCTTAAACATTTTATTTAAATTTATTGATTAATTTTTATGTTATTTAATTTGTAGATTCTTTACACTTTATTAATCGTCATCATTTAAACCTATCGTCGAAAGTCAATTGAAACCATTGTCTTCATATCTAGTATTTTATATATAGGCTATACAAAGGTACCTCACATCAAATGTTTAGGAGGTACAGCATAAAATGTTTCTCGCATCTCCCCCCTTCCCACTAATGATCTCTCTGAAAGCTTTTAAATTATGTTCCTTATAACAATCTAAACTCGACACGTGTACATTCAGACTCGAGACACTCCCGTAATGAATAAAATAACATGTCAAGATACAGTCTTCATCTTAAATTAATGAGGATTCACGGCGACGTATTCAATTTTACACGTAACGAAGGCAAATAAACTTCGACTAGCTTGTGCGACGGCGACGGCACCGAACTTCCTCATTACACATACGTCTTAATTAATATCAGTTTGAAAGGAAACCTAAAAGTTAGTTCCGATTGCGAATTCTAATAAACCCCGTCACGTATTTATGTAAAGGTAATCCAAAAGTATTTTGACATTAATTTAATTCCCTATCCCTGAAAATTTAATCAAGTTTTCATACGTGTAAATAAATGGGTAATTAATTATCTCAAGTTACATTAAAAAAAAACAAATATTAAAAAACTAAATACAATTCCTGATTTGGTTAAAATTATTCCTAGTAAGATCTTCGGCCGGGTACGAAAAGCTCTCAATATTTTATCGATGGGATAAGTTCGCATATCGTGTATCGTATATCGCACATACCTCGCGAACGTCCAACACAAATAGATTCGTACATGTTTGTCTTGGCTCGGTTTAATTAATTTTACCTTCATACGCCGATACCTACTGTTTGTCGGGCGCTCCTTAATTGAAAACGCTCTTACCGGAGTAAATGAAACGAAATCCTATTTGCTGCGAGTGATTGAAGTGAATTTATCTTTTAAGACTTTCAAATTTATCTTTTAGGGATGCCCGCCTCAAATTATATCACGGCGAAGAAGCAGGTAATTAAATTTTGATTGCTTTTGAACGGATTGTTGCGATTTATTAATATTCTGTCCGGCTGTAAGTAATATGGCGGTCCGGTGCTAAGAGCCGATGCAATGATTGCTCATTAAGTATTAAATGAGGCCATTAAATGACAACAGCTGCAACAAGCGCCCTGGGCTATTGAGTGTCTTGGGGATAACTGATACTTGCGCTTACGTTATAGGATATCAAACCAATGAACTATTTCTTTTACAATGTATGATCGTTTTGTTTGTTAATAAAATAAAACATAAATCATTTTCAAATATCAATACGTCTATTTATAATAAAATATTCGTGCAACCAACATTCGTGATTATTACAAAAAAAACAAAAAAATAACGAAAAAATTGCTTTTACAAAGCATTTTTTCTATTGACCTGATCTTCTTGACAAGGACATCAGCATCATGCGGAAGTATTGCATTTTCACCGAATCTGAATACGTAGAGTTGCAATATTTTCTCACACAGATTGTCGATAGATAGATAAACTACACTAATAAAAAAATATGATAGAAATACAAATTTTCATAGCATTTTGTGTTTTTAAATAACTATGCCACTAACGTATATGGAGACTATACTTAATTCCTTTTGATCACATTACTGACTTATTAGTTTATATTTTCTTATAGTTTATAAACCTCAATTACACGCTTAAATGGTAAATCGACCTTAAGCCTTATAGGTAAAGCTTCGCAATAAATCACTTGCGTTTTTAGAAATAATGCATCTTAACGAAACATATTTTTATAAAATCGGTTCTTATATTTCTTAATATAATATGACAGCGTGCGATTATAAACGCGACAGGTTGTATTGGTTGCGATTTCCAGTCACTCACCACGGAAGTGCCTTAATGGGAACGGAGTGCCTAACATTAACATTAGGTTCCCATATTCCTTCTGCCTCCGCTGTTATGTGAGGAATACAGCGTGAAGCTAAAAAATATGAGAGTAATGAAAATAAATTTCAATAAAAATATTCTATTTAAACATACTTATGTTAATATATTTTAGTAAATTATTAATCCTTTGAAGACGTTTAAAATTATGATATTATATCCAATATGAATTTATTTATAATATAAAGTGTATGTTACTGGTAGGTATATAAAAGTTTAATTAATGCCCTTAGACAATGCACTTTAAAGTATAACCTGAGGCGACTACACCACTCGCGTAGCGAGCAACGTTACATTGTTCGATACTTCTTTCTACCTAATTATAGTTAACATTTTAGACCAAGAATCCCTTTACTTTAATAAGACCATTTTGAATTAAACCTAATAATTATGCAATGTAACAAGGATTAATATGTGTTTTTGTTAATTATCGTTTTTATTTTAAAAAAATATTATTTTCTTTAGAGACAATTTTTTCTTATATTCTTGACATATATTTCTTGCTGTCCCATATTCAATATGTCATCATTGTTTCAGAATGTTCGGCTCGAGCGGCGCGTGCGCAGCGTGCGGCCAGGCAATACCCGCAAGCGAGTTCGTGATGCGGACAAATGCACCACAGCAACCTCTCCATGTCTTCCACATAAAGTGCTTCGCGTGCTCGAAGTGCGGATCACACCTTATGCAGGGCGATAGGTGAGTATCTATTCTGGCTCTCTTTCTCTTTGGTAGTGGTCTAACGCAACAATATTTAATATTAACTACGAGTATTGGCTATTTAGAAAAATACATTGCATTAGTTATAATATAAAATTTAACGTCATATTTAATTTAATTATTTTGTACAATTCCTTTGCATTGAATTTTTTATTACCTTTAATACTTTAACAATATTTACAATATAAATTAATAATGATAGGGTGATATTTGTATTCATTAAAAATATAATTCTACCTTTAGATACTACATGCTGGCGGGGTCACTAGTTTGCGAGCAAGACTGGCAAAAACTTATGAAAAGCGCGAACGCGACGCCCGGCGCCCCCGTGCGCAAGGGCAAAGTGGGTCGTCCGCGCCGCTCACGAGAATGAGCATTGCCTGCGCCCGCGCAACACTCGCACAGAGACTATGAGGAGGTATGGAAAATAAGTATTTTATATATTTCGTCTACTATTATTTTATTATTGTCACTAATATAATAATAGTAGACTCTTTAGCAAACAATTTCTTTATCAATGATTTTTAATTGGTCCACTGGCAGTAAAGTTCATTTATTATATGTAAATGTAATTAATAAATGTGGTAATATTCATTTATTATATGTTCATATTAGGTTACCTAACCGTAGTAGGTTCACATAGAAGTTATGAGCAATAATAAATCATGTGGCCTACAATTACATTATTACTGACACAATTATCTGATTAATTATTAATTGTAATAGATACACGTAGGGTGGTTACACAGATATAATAAATAATAATCAGACTATGAAATTATATTCAAAACATTAGTATTTGATCCAAAAGCTCGCCGCACGCACTAATGACAATTACCAGATATGATTAGTCGCAGGCTTGTAAATGTTAACCTAACCTAATATTATTATAAACTAAAACTTTTATATAGATTGATACATGAAATTGTATTGAAATGTACGTAGTCATTGCAATATTTTAGTGATTTAATTATTTTTGTCATTAAATATAAAATTTTATGTGTAGGTACCGTCCGTTTCAGCAGTTCATATTTTCTATGTCTAAATAGGGTACTTGTTATTAAAACTAAATAATTTGATACATCCTAAATAGGTTATTGTTTCATTTTTATCTCAGGATTTCGTCTATATGAGACAAAGTTTTGAAGGTCATCCACTTTTAAATCTACTATCTAATAACAAAAGTTGAGGTTGGGTAAGAAATATGATATCGCCGTATTATTATCTTTCATCCTAGACCTCCGCTCATGGGCAATGTTCTTAATTACCTTTTTGGTAGGTATGTATTTCGTAAATTATTATGTTAAGTTAATTTAAACATTTTCTAAATTAATTATACTTCGAAAATATGTTTTTGTTGAACTTGTTTTAATATATAATAACAAAAATGCGTATTTTAAATATTTTTATTCAATAAAATTTCGCGCATTGATTCTTTAAGTAACAAAATTTTTATTTTAATATTTAACTGTTTATATTTTTTAAGGTAAAATATTATCATAATAACCGCTCCTTACACCATTTTTGCATGTTGTTCATATAAATAATATATTTAAAGCATCACATAAATCTGCTACTCGATTACAACAAAAAAATAAAAAAAAACTTCAATTCAAGTGGCTTATTACCAAACTAAAACCGCACTTAACTAAATTAATTTATGCTTAGAAATTAAATTATAATAAAATTTATTAATTTATACCTCATTTAAAATTCGCAGTCGGTTAAAACATTCCGGTCAAACAATTACGGGACATTTATTATCCGTGACTAAAGCACCAACACGTAAAATATTTAATTAATTCCGGTAGCAAATATGGCATAATAAAACGGACATAAGTAATTAGTTTTAATTAAAGTGAGCATATTATCTGTACGTAATGAAAATTTTGAAGGCACATTAGGGATAAGGCTTGTAATTCATTTTGTTATTACCTTAACTTAGGAAAAGTTATTAACTAATAAATTAATATAAAATTAATATTTTATATGATCATTATGTTGCGTTTATTTTACCTCAAAAACTGTATCGCTAGAGAGCTGTAAAACAACGTAGACATAGCTTCTATTTCTTTTTAATATTACATACAAAATGCATGCCCTTTCAGTGGTTTTAAAAATTCAAGAATCATAAACGAAGCAGACAGATAGAGGCGACGTGAAGCGAGAAGTGTTTATTTTAGTTAGAAACTATTTACAACTTTACTCAACTTGTGATAAGAACAGTAATTGAAAAACAACCAATCGTTTTTTTTTTATTACCGGACCATTATAAATGTTGCGTTTTGTTCCTTATGTAACAAGTGAAGATATTATATTATATTTATTTATATTAGTCGGCGACTTAATTCATTGATTTGCTTATACTCGTACAAGAAGCAATTGAGATAGTTCCCAAACTTGCACTAACCTCTGTTCTGTTTTATGCACAAAGAATATTCAATAACGAAGGTGTCGAGGCAAAGCGCGGCGTTGAGTTTGATCACTCAATGGCTTTAGAATTCAGCGGAAAGTGGGGAGCAGAGTGTCTTAACACTAGATTCCCTCTGCCAAATCTGCTGTGTGCGGAATACAGCGTGACAATGATTTTATTTTAAAATTCAGTAACAAAAACAAAGAATATTTAACTTACTGAAAACACTGCTTAGCATATTAATTCAACTATGAGACGTGCAAGGAACATAGAGAAGCAGCGAAGAAATGCAATTAAGCTGCTCAATGAACACCGCACAAAGTCCGCTTTGTTTGTATGAAGGACGCACTCGGCCGGAACGCGCCAACTTCTAACACCACCTATCATAATAAACTGACCATATTTTAAACCCTAATATACTACAAATAGACCACAAATAATGCCCCATTTCCTTGATTAAATAAAGAATAAAACAGTGCTAATATTCACAAACCTTGTGATGTAAATTTGTAATTGTAGCTCTTCAGTCTTCACACAGGGATAGTTCATAGAGTTAATTATCTCGTAGAGACGACCATGGTCCGACCGCCGCGGGCGACTCCTCGTCTCGAGCGCTTGCTTACGGCACTCACAAAATGCTCTGTTAACCAATTCCAAAGTTTAAATTTCCCTAAACTTATTTCGGTGACTCATAAAACTGTTGTATAACATTACAAATAAAAGAAGTTTTGTGTCGTAATTACATAAACTAAATAGACACTTGGTCGTAGCGCCGGGGGATCTATCGCTGACGGCTTTATTAAAACTATATTGTTAACTAGGTAACAAAGAGCGGCTATTACTTTGTGTGAGCTACGGTGGTCAAAGGCGCAATATTAATTGGAAAACACCTGAAAATGACAGCGCCTTTATTGCATGTAGTGGGTGTAAAAATCAAGTTTGGGTTCGGGACCGCCCTCGCCGCCGCCGGTTCAAAGACTTGACCGTTCACAGGATGGCTTTGTAATGCGATTACTCAGACTTGTCGAAAGTTAATTAAATAACGTTTTTCCAAATTACCCCGCTGGGCTCGACATCAAAGTAGCCTTGCACACGCTTTGGAAATCTTTCACAAAGGACCTGGCTTCGGGCTAGGCTCGGCGTACCTCTCTCATCTCACCTCTCTGACGCTCTGAGCTGGACAGGTGAGATCTTAAACTCAGAAGTTAAGTGAGCGACGATAAACTTTGGCGTTTGTTTGTTGGCCACAGACGATCTACATCGGTATTTGAGTTCAACAAACGTTTGGACAAAGTTGGACATTTTGATTGATGGCTTCTGATATTTATCTATTAACAATTTATTTCTATATACTGTGAACGTTAGTAGCACGCGAGATCGTTTGCCGTTAGTTACGAGTAGCACGACATTCGAAAGTTACTTATTAAAAGTATAATTTTTTAAATTGATTTTTTTTCCATATTAATTGAATAAGATAATTTAATAGATATTGTTTTATTTCAATTTTTTTTTTCATTTTAATAATAAAATAGTTACTGAAGAGTAGCGATTAATTTATTTTCTTTTAAATTTTAATAGCATACTTCGAAAAAGTACTACTAGAGGTACATTTGTTGCGTGACGCTAATGATTCGTTGTTTTTCTTTTAATCGTTTGCACACTTATTATATCTACTATTATAAAACCTTCATAAATATTAATTAAAACAATAACCATCTGATTTAATGTTTCTTGGTTATTTATAACTTCTTAAAAGATATAGTTTTATTTGATATTCAGTAATGATTTGTGTTACTTTTGCGACGTTGAGTTCATCCACTCAATATGCTTGCCTTGAAAATTCCATGAAAAAACGGAGTGTCTTAACACTTTCTACAGTGCTATATGCGGGATACGGCGTGAAGTAGAAAAAAAAAAGATTCACGTAGTTAGACGTACAATTTGGTAAGCTCTTAAAATGAATAAATGTTTGTTTTTTTTTTAGAAAAATAAAAATAAAATATAATCACGTCAGCTAGGAAGTGATGTAAATTAACTTTTGAATTAATAATTATTATTTCAAAATTTAAAAGATATTTAATTTTATAATCTCTACGTGCGTGCGCTAAACTAAACGAATTATTAAGATAGCTATAACTTTTATTATAGCAACATTACTGGTATTACGGGCAAGGTGATCCGCTTTTAACAAAGTATGTCAAGAAATTAGTGCCTAATTTATTCATTGGACACCAGTTCACGTTTAATTTAATTAATATCTAAGGAAGGTAGATTAGGCTACGAAAGACTTATAGTTCAATATTTTTTGACGAAAAATTTGAATAAGAATTTCCTCAAATACATGTCGCTATTAATGATAGATATTTAATAATTATGTTCATCATGACTAAAATGCAAAAAATCTTAAAATAACTCGAACTCTACCGAAAATTTCACATATGTAACCTTTTTATTTAAANTTTTTTTCCATATTAATTGAATAAGATAATTTAATAGATATTGTTTTATTTCAATTTTTTTTTTCATTTTAATAATAAAATAGTTACTGAAGAGTAGCGATTAATTTATTTTCTTTTAAATTTTAATAGCATACTTCGAAAAAGTACTACTAGAGGTACATTTGTTGCGTGACGCTAATGATTCGTTGTTTTTCTTTTAATCGTTTGCACACTTATTATATCTACTATTATGAAACCTTCATAAATATTAATTAAAACAATAACCAGCTGAATTAATGTTTCTTGGTTATTTATAACTTCTTAAAAGGTATAATTTTATAGTATTATTTGATATTCGGTAATGATTTATGTTACTTTTGCGGCGTTGAGTTCCGCCTCTCAATATGCATTGCCTTGAAAATTCGATGGAAAAACGGAATGTCTTAACACTAGGTACCCTCTTTCTAGTGTGCTATATGCGGGATACGTGGTGAAGTTGAAAAAAAAAGATTCATGTAGTTAGACGTTCAATTGGAGCTTCTATAATGAATAAATGTTTGTTTTTTTAGAAAAATAAAATATAATCACGTCAGCTAGGAAGTGATGTAAATTAACTTTTGAATTAATAATTTTTATTTCAAAACTTAAAAGATATTTAATTTTATTATCTCTGCGTGCGTGCGATAAACTAAACGAATTATTAAGATAGCTATAACTTTTATTATAGCAACTTTAGGTACTGGTATTACGGGCAAGGTGATCCGCTTTTAACAAAGTATGTCAAGAAATTAGTGCCTAATTTATTCATTGGACACCAGTTCACGTTTAATTTAATTAATATCTAAGGAACGTAGATTAGGCTACGAAAGACTTATAGTTCAATATTTTTTGACGAAAAATTTGAATAAGAATTTCCTCAAATACATGTCGCTATTAATGATAGATATTTAATAATTATGTTCATCATGACTAAAATGCAAAAAATCTTAAAATAACTCGAACTCTACCGAAAATTTCACATATGTAACCTTTTTATTTAAACGACTACGAAGAAAATTTGAAAAGTTTAAACGACGTCGTCAAGCTTTCTTCTACGTCGATTGCAATTTTTATACAAGTAAGACAACCTCTTAGCTTATTAGAGAAGCCAGTTATTAGAGGTCCAAGGGATCTCTGCGGAGACGACCGCGGCTTCGGAACGACTTCGTCCCAGTTAATTAGTTAAATGGATACGTCGCTTTCCGGTTGCGTCTATTTCATCGACTTTACGACTACAATAAACCTCATTTTCTTCTGTGATCCCGGAATGAATCTATTCAAATTCCCTAAATTGAAATGGAGCTTTCTGCTATTTAATTCGGGATCGAGCAGCCGAACGAGGCCAGTGATGCACTTATGCACCGGCACATTTCCCACAGCCCGGTGCGCCGGATCCGCATCTGCACACGACAAAGGACATCCGCCCACAATAGCTCCATTAAAATAATGCAAGTAAATGAGGATTTGCGGAGGCGAGTCCGCCGAATCCGGCCGCGCTGCGAGGCTCGAGTGCCGCTGGGTGCTCGGCGCTCGTGAGCACAATGCTCAGAAGGCCTCGTTGCGACGACGCTTAAAACACTATACACGAACATGTTTCATTAGCTAAGTGGGAGGCTTTTGGTGGTTGAATCTGTGTAATGCACCTAGCTAGATGTTGCGCCGCTTTTACTTAAACGCCGTAATTAAAACGTCCCCTGCCCCTCCTCCCCCCTAAGGGCGCAGTTTAAAACTCGGTTCAACTAGTTCGGAGTGGCCAATTTAGTTTTAGTGTTCCGCATTTAAGATACAAATTTGTAAATCATGTTTTTATTTTCAACTTTTTTGTTTGTGTTTTTGAATTTGCTATTTAAAATATAGCTGTTGCTTGTTTTGAAATGCGAAGATATGCATTGCCATTAAAGGAATGCCGTGATGATTTTGAATAATTAATAATTATTAAACTAAGTTTGAAGACTTGGTAGTCTTTAATGTGAATACATAATTTGTATCTACTGTTTTAATTAAGAATGTCGGTTACTGTGCGTTTATTCGTGGGAATATACGGATTTAGTGATTATATAAATGTTCTTTTTTTAATGAAATTTTTACCTAAAGCTGTATTAACAAAGTGGAAAACCAGACGATATATCAAGACGCTGTTCCACCTCCTGCCTCGTTAAATTCGAATAGTTTGTGAATTTATACTTAATTTATATCCCTAATTACTTTAAGGAGTTATTCGAGATATCATATTAGAGTAAGTATTGTGTATACACAAGCACAAATACCTCTATATCTAATCGAATCTCGTACAAACACTACATTAATAAAGTAATTATTGATGGCTAACGAGTAAAATTGATCGACATTAACGATCTTAATCGCTCGTTTCTGTGCGTGTCGATGCTCCCGTCCTGAGGTAATTTAATTGAAAGCGAGTTGAGTAATTAATTAGTGGGTAGCTCTCGAGTAATGTTTACAACGCTGGTACACGTCGAGACGTCTTGCTGCGTTTAGAACTTGTATTATTCATATTGGGAGATTGATTTTAACTATTCTATTTAAATAACTATCTATATAATAAAATTGGTTGCCATATAAAAGTAATTACAAAATTGTATTGCTTATGTTTGTATTTCGTTATTAATAAGTAATATATACATGAACATTTTTTTTTGTTTCCATTGTATCTCGAACATAGCAGGGTAGGCAGAGGTGACTGGGGGACCTAGTGTTAAGAAATTATGTTCCCATTAAGGCACTTCTGTTTTCGCCCAAATTGTGGAGGCATTGCGTGTTGAGTAGTGGAATTCCATGGCGCGAGTTGCCTCTTTATCAGTTGACGTTGCCTCAAATGGGAATCGAACCCACATTTTCGGCAGCATGCTTGTGTCCCTACACAACTGGTCTCCAATCAATATCAATGATATGATATTAACAAAAACAGAACTCGTAATTAATATAATAAAATAAGGCTTATTTAAAAATATAATTGATGTGAGCGCTGAGAAGTATCTACTCGGAGTGTGGGACTACTCTAGTAATTAACCGGTCGAGCCGCAGAAACGCGGTGAGACACTGGTAGATGTTGTCTTTAAATAATACTTAATACGTGCATGTAACTTTTAATGTTTCAAAATTAACCAAAATATAAAACAGGAATTCTTAACATAAAAAAATCAGCAGAAGGAACCTAGTGTTACGATACTCCGTTCTCCACTTACCGTCGAATTTTTCGAGTGTGCGTGTTGCCTCGGCACCAGAACGAAAAAATGAAAATATAAATTTAAATTAATATTTCATTTCCTCGAGTGCGGATCGAACCTCATACATAATATCATATTTTGGAATTAAAATCCTTTTATTTTCAATTACTTTCTTTTCTTCTAAGTTCTATTAGTTATATAGGTGAATACCAAGCCCCCCCACAACAGACCGACACATCGATTGATTCGTGAGAGCATCGCGACGCGCTTAATAGCATTTAATCCCACTAAAACGCCCCACGATCCATAATGAATATTTATCCTCCACAGAAGTAGACGCATACTTTTATGACGAATACATATTTTAGTAGCCGCCGTAATTCCGCTGATTACTTTCTTTAATTTTTCTGAAAACGCCGTAACGGTGTCTATGTAGAGTAAGTGTATTAAACAGAGAGAGCAAATAGTAGAATGTTAAGTAAAAATCCATGTTTACATTTTAGAAATATATTTTTTTCTGTGTAAATTTTTTTCTGTGTTAATTTTTTTCTAAGTTAATAATATTTATAAAGAACAAAACCAATAGAGCTTTTAGGTGTCTATTTATATAATTTAGATTTCTTTGTTTTTTTTTCAATATCAATAATACTACTAAATTATTTCAAGTTGTGGGTATAACAACTAAAAAGTATTTTTTTCTTATTATACCTACAATTGTATGTATGTTTTTTTAGCTTTACGCTGTATCCCGTACATAACAGGGTTGGCAAAAGTGTTAAAACACTATTTATTCCCTTTAAGACACTTCCTCGCTTTTGCCGAATTCTGAAGGCATTGCATTTTGCGTGAAACTCACCGTCGCGATTTTATTATATAAAACATTAAAATTCATAATTAAAACTCATTGCTAATATCGTTCCCAAATACAAATCCTCCGATTTACAAAAAAACGTGCAGGACTTGTCGGAACATTATCGTAGTCTTTTAATTTACTTTACAATAGTGTCTAATGCAATGTTTAATAATCCCTTAAGCAACCTCCATGCAGCTCTCGGCTGCGGTCACGTTTACGGCAATTTCCCTACTTAACACTCATTTTCACGGCATTCTGATGCATTTTGCTAGCTTTTAACTTTTTAACAAAAGCCAAGAAATTAATTAAACACTAAATTCACAATAAAATACTATTTAATACATTTGTACATTATATATTCCATTATAAAAATATATATACAACATAGATATTGATCATCAGATTAAAATATCACAAACAATGACATCGTATCAATGTCAATCACATTTTTATAACAGCGATTGCAATAAGCAGATGTCTCTGTAATGTGCCCTCGTCCATTAGTCATATGAACCATGTGCCAATACAAATGATATGGAGGTATATACGGGGGCTGGGGGCTGGGGGCTCGGGGCCGGGGGCTGAGGGCTGAGAGGGAACACTAATGGATTACATTCGCGCGAGTGAATTAGGATATTGTCGTACGATCTGTTCCGGTGCACTCCTTTATGATCCCTTTCAAACTGTAACCACAGATTAAATATTTATAAAAGGTATTTCCATTACCTTCTAAGGTCTGATTATAGCGAACTTCAAAACTTTACTACCGTGTGGTCTTGTTGTGGTTAAAATAAAAAATAATACTTATAATTTGTTATTATTAAGAATATCTTAAATTTAAATACAGTGCCATAAAAATAACGCTTCATAGTAATATATTAACGTATTTAACGAGGCTTGAAGAAAAATATAAGGTCCATAAAATGAAGGATAGATGGTGGTCTCTGTGGAGACATTAAAATAAGAATCATGGGTAACTGTCTCTTGAAGGCTAATTAAATATCGTAAAATGTCATCCAAGAACAAATGTAACAATATATGTTACGTTCAATAAATTAATATACTGAAAAAAACATTGAACAATGAAAATATAAATTATATTTTCATTTCTTCGTTGTGGTGTCGAGGCCAAGCGCGGCGTTGAGTTCCGCCACTTAACAGGGAATGCCTCCAGGATTCGGCGGAAAATGGAGAACGGAGTGTCTTAATATTAAGTCCCCTCTTACCCTTTTGTTACCCTGCTGTTACCCTGCTGTTACCCTGCTGTTTGCGGGATACAGCGTGAATCTGATAGACTGATATTCATACATTATTTTGGCCTATACAAAGTGTAGGATTTTAGCAAAGCATAACAACTTATAACGGTAATATAAATAATAGTGTTGTTACTTGGTTGTTAACCTAAATAAAACCAAATCCCATTATGCAATACGCCAGAGTCGTCACGCTAACTACTTTCAATGAGCTTTTAATATATTCAACTGCAATTAATCGTTATCGAAGGCATATCGACCGGTTTTATTAGGCCGTCCAAGCAAGCTTTCACTTTTAAACACGCTTTAACTTCCTGCACTGAACTTAATTATCAATTTTATTATGTATTTTCCTATTTAAGAAAAAATAAATATACATTTATATTTCTCACCATTTATTTTTCTCATAATATAAAAATCAATCATTGTATAACATTTTTTTAATATTATATAGAATATAATATATATATAGAAATTAAATTATATAATATATTTAAATATTTATAACAATAAGCAAAGCGTTTACACCATTTGCACAAAGAAAGATACCACATGACGTTGAAACTGAGTTGCCAGTGCCAAACTCTAGCCTCTCGCTACAAGGATTTCAACTTATCAATTACACCGTTCGCTACTTACCGCGCGGAAAGGGCAAATTGATTTAATGTAACCGGAGTGCTTTGACGAATATTATTAACGTCTTTTTGCGCCCTCTTTAGAGGTAATGTGCTTTGTTCTTTTGGAGTCTCGAACAACGATTCACACTTATCCGATATCTTAAAGGGGTCTAAAAATTGGTCCTATGAATGTATACCGATATATATTTTAATAAAAATATATAATTTTAATTATATTCTTGTTCGTTCTGCTTATTTAAAAAAAATATCTTAATAATAATTACTTACCACTATTTTCTGTGGACTTTAGAAATCTCGCTATACTCGCTATACTACTTCTCGCAGTAGTAACAAAAATAATAAGACTAACATACAGACAAAAAATAAATCGTATATTTATATTCTTCTATTTTTTTTGTTTTATATGTATAAACAGCCCAACGCTGTATCCCACACATATGTGTTGAAATACTCTGTTTCCATTAAGATTTCTCAAGGCATTGCTAAGTTTCGGAATTAAGCGCCGCACTTTGACACGTTACCAGAGCGAGGTACACCATTATACCACCTCGAGTGGGATTCGAACATCGCACGCTTGACCTCGAATTTATATATAGCACATAATTTTTATTTTTACATATTAATTAAAAGCAACTTAGTAACTTTTCGATATATGACTTGGTAGCTGTTGTTTCCATTGACCTGCCGATACAATTACTAGGCCGATAAATACGAATCCAGCCCTCATTACCGCCATAACTTCTCATTAGCGGGATGCTAATTAATGTGACGTTTACGACGAACGAACCTCGTATTTTAGTCGCAATACGACCGTTGCATTCGACATTCTTGTGACCGGATTTTGTATGATATTTAAAATATAATAGAAATTAAAATGTTTAATGGTAATGCAATTTCATAATATTATGTATGTATTTTTACGTGTATATAATAATGGTATAATACTAAGAAATGATTGATTTAAATTTCATTTTTTTTCTTTAATTATACAAATTAATTACAAGCAATAATTTACTATTTACTTACAAGTAATAATGAATGGATAAATTTGTCACGAGCCGAACCTTCCTCTCTATCGCTTGTTTCGCGCTCTCGCTTGTACGCTTGGCTCAGGCGGAACGTGACATTAAGTCATGCTTTTTCGTGCATGCAGCCGGCGTACCTCGATTTATAAGACGTTATCACGTCAAAATATAAAATATTTTAAAAAAATTGGTTATGAGTAAAGTAAACTATACGTTACCTCTTTTGTCATATCTTGAACTGTCATCATGAAATTAAAAACCTCAACTTTACATACGTATCAGTAGACAAACAAATCTAATTTACATTAACATCACAAGGCTTTAAATTCAATAAAATTATGTATCTAATAATATGTTATTTCGAGATAACAAATATTATGAGGCAACTCTAATAGAAATAACATGAAACTCAAAAGTATCTACCTCATTTAATTTGAACTAATGTATCAATTTGCATAATTTATCACATAAGGATGAGTTTCAACTGCCAAATTCAATAATTACACTATAATTCACTTCGGAACAACTTCTCATGTAAGTTATGTTTATAATGTTTAGATATCAGACAATATATAGTCAATTTACTTTGTATAAGTATTCAACTATATTAGCATAATTATGCGTTATGCGTGGCGCAGGGTAAACGTGGCAGTTTGTGGGTTCGATTCCCCACTTCCCCCATTCCCCATAGGAAATAAAATGTGTGTGTGTGTGTGTGACATTTTCATTTCCTCGGTCGGGTAACGAGGCAAAGCGCGGCGTTGCTTCCCACCACTCAACACGCAATACTTTTAGAATTCAGTGGAAAGTGGAGAATAGAGTGTTTTAACACTAAATTTCCCCTGCCTACCCTGATATATGTGATATACAGCGTGAAGCTAAATTTTTATATTTTCATACAATTTGGCAGTACAAGTAAAATTGTTTTATAACAAATATATTAAGCGTAAAAAGATAACAACAACATAATTATTTATTATGAAACGTGAAAGAGGCATATCACGCCACCTTCATCAAACATCATCGCCGTAATTAAAGCTTAGGGTAAAAGTTCCACGTGGAGATGGTAATCGTGGGCATAATTTTAAATCAAATTAACACTTCAACTTTAAAGCGCGGTCATTAATGCCATTACAGCGAAACAATATGGAGTCGTGACCGCAACAACGGATATCTAAATAATAAATAAATAGGCCCGCTGCTATCTCGGTATCGCATCTCCGGGTTAATATTCGATGCTGGACTTTTATAATTAACAATAAATTCGGCCTGTTTTTTGTCCAACACCACCAAGGGTTCCGTGCAATGTCGATGTTTTTCCTATTATAATCGATAGCGATCTTAATGACATAAATGTGTGTTGGGTTACACATCTGTGACGTAAAATGTATTGCGGGTGGTCCGTTATACCTTTTACGATTCTGTACTGAACTGTCTTCCTCTCTTTCCCGTTGGGGAAACGGGACACGCGGTGCCGCTGCTTGTAAAATAATTAGCTCGTTCTTTCCTCGGGCGCTCGATAGCTGCTCAACGAAATTCCTTGATTCCGTTCAAAAACTCCAAAAATAGTAGGGAGTCCGTACTCGAGTTGGCTCCGTTATCTCGTTATCCTAATGAAGTCTACGCTAATGACGAGTAGGTAAATAATAGGGCGGCTAATGGGGGCTTTATCATTCTCGAGTGCGCTCCAGGTAAGGGCCAATTAGAGAGGCCGACATCGGCCCATATTGTTCGGCGCAGTGCTCAGTTCGATTACGATTATTTCCCAACGACTCTCAGCACTGATAAATTGGACAAACTATAGCGAATCGATGTCCGCGGTTTGCGGCGCCTATTTTAATTTTCACTTAATTTGTCATATTACACACGTGTCATTTATATTAATATAATAACCTCATTTGTAATTGATATTCTTGTTATTGTTATACTACTATACTAGTACATTATTAATGGAATTTGTTTTGTTCTATTATTACTAAATGCTATTAAAATATGCCAGAGTTAATATTTCGTAAGGTAAAAACGAAATCGCACGACATACACTCAGTAGAGCGACGTTGATAGTATCAGTGCCACGATCGGTCGGCGGGCTAATTATTACATTAGCTCACGTTGTCGGTCGTCCGGCCCACGGGTCGGACTTTATTACGTAAACACACAAAGAAAATGTGTTACAGTAAAAAAAATATATTATTTTATATTTCCATTTTTGTAACGTGAGACGTTAAGTCAAGTCTATATATAGCATACCTTCTTCCTAGAAAGTCTTCGTACCAGCACCTTATAAATCACAAAATTTTTGTTCCTACTAAATACAACAAGGCAAGACCGTAGTGATGTGTCACTAGCACACCACTACGTTCTTGGTTTTTGCCAATGTGCGTCAGAATTCGTTCTGATTTGTCTATGACGATGGAAAACACACAGATATATAAAAATTATATTAGTTTACCCCAAAAAGATTTCGAACCCACACTCTTTCTATGTTACCTACATGTCTTACTGCGTACTCATAGACATGTTTTAATTAGTTTTATTCAGAAACTTGCCAATCTCTATTCACGCTTCGTTATATTATTTTCATAAAGTGAAAATAGGTCGTAGATTGTAAAGAATAAATGGTTACATATTTTATATTGCAAAGTGTGGTAGCAGAGGCAAGCGTCTTCAATCCCTTGGTCGTAGTGAAACTTCCCGCCGCTGTTTTTTATTGCGCGGGATTTAAATGCATTTTTGATGTTACGAGATGACACGCGGCGGACGACCCCCACCCCCTCCCCATAATTTTCCAACTTGAAACTTCACTACGGTATTAAGCCTTGATTGCCTGAAGAAACTTGGGACATTTTGGAGTATTCTTTGGACTCCCAGTAGATGTAGAGCTGGCGTAGGCCTTTATTACAGTTATTACACACTAACAGTGGTTTTAATTAATATAACGAAATTTCGTTTTATACTGAGTAGATACGTAAGTAATTAATTTTGTCTTAAAAAGTCAAAATTAAATCCATTCGTATTTGCAATTAATAAAATGATCATTCAGTTTGAACTAAAAAACAAACACAACACCTTTTTACGTCGCAGTAATAGTGCTTGTAAATTAATTATTTCCCCGAAACACGTGTACTCCACTCCACTCCACCACACCTACTCGTCCCGATCAAAAGGGTTACCATGTATCCAGCAAGTATGATGATTTTCAATTAAGTATTTGACGTTCGATCAGGACTCTATAGGTACACGATAATACGCTTAATTTAGCCTGTTACCCAAGTTGAAAGCCTTTTTGACTATTTATTTATTTAGGACATTTAACTATTCTGGAGGCCGTAATGGCACAGTGGCACAAGTGTGAGACTGTAAACGCGACGGTCGTGGATTCGATCCCCAGTCTGGGAAGTAAACTATTCTATAACTAGTATTATTTTCATTTCTTCTCTCTGGTTACGAGGCGAAGCACGGTGTTGAAAAAGCTAGTCTATTTTCTCAATGAGTGTAATATCTACATGTAAGAAACCTTTAATTTTTCATTTCATTATTTAAAAAAAAAAAACAAATCAGCCTCATGCTATATCTCGCACACAGGAGGGTAGACAAAGGAAGCACAGTGTAAAAACACTCCGTTCCCTACTTTCTGCCGAATTTTGAACGCATTGTATGTTGAGTGCTGCGATTTGTCGGGACACCAGAGCGAAAAAATGGAAATATAAAATAAATAAATATTTAATTTCCTCGAGTGGGGATCGAACCCATAACTAGTCGCGTTTATTCAGTAACTACTATATTCTAATAAATGAGGAACATTTTGACAATATTAATCAAATAGAATGTGTTCACAAACATTTCGCGACCCATATGCATCTGGATCTACCATTGACTCTACCTTAGTTTCAGAATTCACTAAAAGGTTTGCCATGTTCCTATTCATATAACCTGCTTGAAGTTGCCTTTGCATAGTTTGATTTGTTATAAATATTGCTAATATTTCATTTGCGACATTTTTGATACAATTTAAATTATATATTTACTTTCTTTATTTATTTATTGATAAAAATATTTTTTTTTAGCAATAATTGTAAAACGAAAAATATATATTTTGAGCCTCATTCACTCTGTATATCTGTTGTGACATTCTACTTCAAACTTTCCAGCCAAATTTTGGAGGCATTTTGTGTTGAGTGGCAGAACCCATCGCCGTGCNAGTTTCAGAATTCACTAAAAGGTTTGCCATGTTCCTATTCATATAACCTGCTTGAAGTTGCCTTTGCATAGTTTGATTTGTTATAAATATTGCTAATATTTCATTTGCGACATTTTTGATACAATTTAAATTATATATTTACTTTCTTTATTTATTTATTGAAAAAAATTTTTTTGTTTTTAGCAATAATTGTAAAACGAAAAATATATATTTTGAGCCTGTATATCTGTTGTGACATTCTACTTCAAACTTTCCAGCCAAATTCTGGAGGCATTGTGTGTTGAGTGGCAGAACCCATCGCCGTGCTTTGCTTGAAAACTAGAGCGAAGAAATTAAAATATTAAATATTTAATTTCTTCCTCCTCTGGGAATCGAACCTACAACCGTTATGTTTACAGTCACACACTTGTGCTTATGTGCCACAACTGGAATCGTTTATTAATTTATTGAAAAAAATATTATCACTTACCATTTTGCAATGGAAAAATAAATTTAAAAAGTTCAAAATTTACAATATTATTAACAAGTGCATTTGCTCATACGAGTACGGTGTTCACGTATCACGTATAGCGGTATAGCTATACTGCATAGCTCGCTGCAAAGAACGAGGCGTCCATCCTCCCCGGGGCACATTAATTAGCGTGAGGGCTCATCAAAGTTTACCGGTTAATTAGCAACCCTCGTCTAGTCGCCTCTTGTAACCTGACAATGAATATGCCTTTAGGTTATTTGCTGATAATAATGTGGATAAACTGCTTTTATTTCTTAACTGTCTGTCTATATATTGAGTGATTGAGGCTATTATAGTGCTGGGGCACAAGCGTGTGACTGTGACCGCGACGATTGTCCATTCGATTCTTTCGATTCCCACTCGGAAGAATTAATAATTATTTATGAATATTTACGTTTCTTCGCTCTGGTAACAAGGAAAAGCTCAGCGTAGAGTTCTCCTGCTCTAAACTACAGTGCTTCCGAAAATTCGGCGGAGAGTGCGGGACTAAGTATCTTAACACTCAGTTTTCTCTGCCTACCCCATTATATGCGGCATACGACGAGAAAACTGAAAAAAAATATTGCATAATAAAAAAAATATTAAGCCAAACGATAAAAATCACATATAAAATTAAATCCAACCACAATACAAAACGAAGATGTTAACGAACACATCCTATTTGCACATCAACTAAAGTATTCCTTTTCTTTCACATCAAATGGTGACTTAACAAAGGGTCCCGTAGGTGACTGTACCGCAGGTCCAATTATGCTAATGGACAGCACCCGACCTGCATTCATAGTCGAAATCCTCCAAGCTGCAGCTAATTTTCGTCTTAAGCGTCGTGCCTGGTGTAGACGGACTGTTTCAATACATTTTCTGACCTCTGTTACGATTGGTTACATAAATGTTATAAATATAACATAATGCAAATTAATTAATATGATAATTAAAATTTATTAATTATTAATCAAATTACAAATAAAATAACGTCTCGTCATATAGTTATACGACGACACATTGTTTTACTGCAATATAATAATTGCAGTAGAAATTAACTTACCGTCTAAACTCATACTTTTATATTAAATGTAACTAAAATAAGTTTAAAAATAATTATTTTCAAAAGATAAACAGTATCGTAGACGCTCGTTTGCACTCCACTCGGGTTTGTATGCATCGCGACTCATTACTTCACTAATGGAGACTTTAATGAACCAATCTAACAGATTGCTCTCCAATCCTTAGAAAGACCGCTAATTTAAAATGTACTTACTATATGTTAATTATTTTTCTTAATAATAGTAATATTTGATAGTATGTGTTATAAAAAATAATATTTAGTAAACATAAACCATTAAAATAACACAGACCGTAGTGGCGTAGGGGCAAAAGCGTGCGATTGTAAACACGTCACGCTGTGGGTTCGATTCCCATTTGAAGAAATGGATTATTAATATTGTACGCCCTCAACACGCAGAATTCTCCGGAAAGCGGGAAACAGAAGTGTCTTAATGGGAAGCAAGTGTCTTAACACTAGGTTCCCAGGTTCCCTCTGCCTACACTTCTGTTGCTAGAATACCGCGTGAAGCTAAAAAAAATAAATGCCAAATAAATAATGAAATTTCCCGAACATTTGACACACTGCTCATAATAATTGCTAAGGCTAAAGCGCGATTCCTGCAAACTTCTTTACCAACTCTAATTTGGAGCTCGTTTCCTAGACTCGCGAACTTATATTAAAAGGTCCAAGTAATTTTCTTGACAAACACAATGAATAACGAATGTATGATATAAAATTCGGATTGAGGAAGGCGTCTCGTCACGTGTCCCCCCCGACGTGTTTGTCTCTCTTAATTTTGTGTGTTTTGCTAATTGAGTCCCACCACCACCTGAGCGTTCACATTTTACACAGACTCCTTTATTTTATCATTCAGCAGAAGGTAATAAAGAAAGGAGTGTATGCTTTTAAATTACTTAATATTTCGATATTTCTTTACTTCCCAGTGAAATTCAATCAACTCCAAATTCAACATAAGGCGCAAGATTTATGATCGACACAAATCGAATTCGCTAACAAACAATATCGTATTCGAGGCGGTACGTAGGATACGATACGAGTATATCAATATTGCAGGCGCTATTAATACGTCCGTCTCATGAGCGGCGGCGGCGGGAGGGCGCCCCCCCTGCCCTCCTCGCCTCCTCCCCACGGCCGCACTCGCCGCTCTTAATTGAATGAGGAGCGGGAATTGTTTCCCAAAATGAAACAATTAATTGTGCAACGGCTATTCCGCCTTACATGGATAATACGTTCGTTTATGGCCTCCTAACGCGGCTGCACGGGCGTCCTTTATTGGACCGACTCTAGGAATTTGTGTTTATTGGCGCTTGTATTCAAAATTTAATCGCAAATATATAAGATGCGCTCGTATGGGAAAAACTGCAGCTGCACCCGTTTGATTGTCTAAAACGAGTTCGGCCAAACATTTTTACTTAAAACAACAGCTATTTACGTTGTTGGATTTTTTCCCGACACCGCAGGCAACCTTTTAACTTAAATTGCTACGTTTAAAATTTTCATGGTCAGGTCATATCACATATAATGCGGTTATACCGTGTTGAGATCCAGCGAAACACGTGAACATGTGGCGCGTTCAAGTTGAAGACGCATCGTAAACCGCCTTTACGCCTCTCGGAGAGAGCCTCTCAAAACTTTTCATATTCCCCGACCGTAAAACAAGCCAAAAAATACGACCAGCCAAAAACATTGTAAATGCTTCCAGGTTATCGGCGTAGCTGGCCATTACCCGCCGAATTAGTTTTAAAACATAGTTTTAACGGGTGTGTTGCACCCGAAATTACCTGTTCTTCCCCTTTAGTGCTGTGTTTGCGAAACGATTATGCGACTCTTATATAAAAATAAAACAAGCCAATTAACCGTAAAGGAAAACATAAGATCAGTTATTCGTGTGGGGATGAATTTTATTGCTCTACTGGGAAATGGGAGCCTTACAAATGCATGGGGCCATATAAGACATCACTAATCCCGAAACGTCTCAATTAAACATAACGAATTCGTACATAGCGACCAATTTTACTATCGCTTGTATTACAGCTGAGCGTGCACTAGTGTTCACCGAGCCAGTCTGTCCGTACGTGGTGGCCGTGCACACTACGGGGCACACATTCAATTTGCTATTTATCTGGAAATGGATCTAAGTCATTACTTAGCTGAGCGAGAGAAATGAGATAGAATGCAGCGGAAATTACACATTGTGCTACAATATTCATTGCTGACTTGACAATTATTTCTATTTTTTTAATATATTTTTTATATATTTCTTTTTATTTTATTATTATTTTTTTCTACACTATCATGCCTTATGTTATGAATAAAAATATACTTTTACCATATCACATTCTTCTCTTTTATATGAACATATGGGCTATCATAAAAATTTTAATTTTTTACGGTAATGAAATCTGAGGAAAAAATAACTAATATCTATTATAGTAAAAAATATATGACACTAAAATTAAAATTACAAAAATCTGTAACAATATACCTAAACTGAAAATTAAATTTCTTTCTAGTTCTAATAAGCATTTGTATATATTTTTTAATTAATTACAGTAATGTCATGTTGCACGCAGTGTACATTAGCTTGCTTGCACAAGGTTCACGGCGCGAGCGTGGCGCGTCCATTAAAACATTCCCTATGAAAAGAAGTCATTAAGTATGCGCATATAAATATTTCCAGCACTTAGGCATGTTTTCACTGATAGCTAATTTCGGGAAAAAAGGATAGCTCGCGGGCGGGCGCTCAATCACAGGAAGTGCGCCATCTCATCGCGGAAGTGGTTTCTCGTGTCGTCTCACTCTCACCCGCCTCTCTCGCCTCGCCTGTGTTTTGTAAACTTGCACTGTTAATGGACGCGTACGTCTACTTGATGTGCCTCGATCGAATGCATTCCACTAAATGGAAAACGCCGAATCCAATCTTCGAAATATTGCAACAATATTCGTAGAGCATTAAACTGACAACTGTTGTGAGGCTCTTTTCTTTTTATTTTTAATTTGAGCTCTTATAAATGTGAATAGTGAATATTAGAAAACAGAAAAAATCTCGACTATGATAAATAACCGCCAAAAAAATGTATGCTATTAAAGACGTTCTGTTATTATAAGATTCCCAAGACACATTCGGGTGGGTTCACCGTTATATCGATGCAATTTTCAAATTAAAATGACCGAAAAAGAAACATGACAGAATATGAGTGAAAATTCTTTTAAACGAAACCTGACGTGAGTAGCTCGAGCGCTCGATTAAAATGAATCACAACGGTGCTAATTGGGCCCGCCCGGCTCATCCAATTAGCCGCGACTTAGAAACCCCTGGCCGCAAGCCGCTGTAATCTACCGCCCCGTGAGCCCTCTAGGATCCTAGTGACTCAGTCACGTGCTTCACGCTGGCCGAGTAGGAAATGGAGAGACCGAGCTATTTACATTTATGAAGTTCGCGAAAAACTATATAGACTGTATCAATCAAAAAAAAATTTTAAATTCCTTACAAACTACTAAACATAAATCGTATTCCATGATAATTTTGTCCTTAAAAAACTAAAGTCGTTAAAACCAACAATTTGGCTTGTCAATTTAATTTTGAGAAATTTATTTGGAATGAATAGGCTCAGTTGTTTAGACAAGAAGTGATAACGACGCCCGTTGAGACTTCGCGACATCTTTAATGATACCGAAGTCGGCAGGCGCGGGTTCGCGTGCGCAATTCTTGTTATATCTTTATTACAAAGGAGTGTCTCATTAATTTGGCAGCCCCTCAGAGTTGAGAGTTGACGAACCCTTGACCTCGTTCGCGAGAGCCCACGACACCGAACCGCTTCGAAATGAAACGGTGACGCACCTCGCGATACATAATTAACGATCCTCATTACTGCGTTACAAATATAACAACTTCTGTCCTGTCCTCTTGAGAGCTCTCGCTGTAGTCATCCACTTGCACGCCTACGCCTGGATCTTTCCGTTCAAACGAACAGCAATAGGATATAACTTAGATCATTCGACAAGCGCAACGACGCCTCGAGTTCCAAAACTAGACGATTTCTATTATCTTTAATAGCCGTAAGAGTTTTAAAATGGCTCAAACACAAAACTTATTCCGTTCAGGAAGTGCCATGTAGAGAATACGAACTCGACGGAAGTTTCATATTGAATGTCGCATTTTATTGGGAAAACTCGATAATCACAAAGTGCAACTGGGCTAAGGGAAGCGTTGTCGTGGGAACCGCGGCTGTATCGCGAGTGTATAATTAGAAACACTAGGCGAGCACAGGTAATTTGTATGGAAGCGTGTATAAAGTGGCTAATGAACAAGAGCGGACTCCCGTGTCCGCGGACTCGTACATTTTTAATGGCCCGCGCTGGTACACTCACTATTAATATTTACCGAACACGTCAAGAGGGTGCACTTTACCTTTTAGTTAACTAGCGTCCGGCCGTTCATTAAATTTTCACGCGCGTCAGTTTCGGGCGAATTTTCCGCAGCGATGACCGGGCACCGGGCAGGCGGTGAGCGCGGCGGCCGATAACGAGGCGCTCGGGCTCGTTACGCGGCCGGAGCCCGCAGTCCGCGCCCGCTCCGCTACCGACCAAATTTTATTAATAATAAACTGTAACCGAAACGCCCGCTTTGAAGTAAGAGAGCAACTTCAACGATAACGACTATCGAGAATTATAATATATCACAATCCTTTGACGGTCTAACTTTTACCTAAGAGTTGTGCCATACGCAAATTAGAGCAGTCATGTATGCTAATATTAGTGATTTTTAGAAATATTACGCATATAAATAAATTGGAATAAAGCTCTAAATATATACCTACTTCGATATTTAAATTTACATTGCTTTTATCAAGGCTTTTGTCACGCAACTTACGTCACAGTAGTACCTATATATGTCACATTTAAAAAAACAATAATAAATTAAAGTTAAAAAATTTCAAGATTTAACCTTGTTGTAAGTGAAATCCTTCAGCTAAGTCTGACAGATGATTAATGCGTACCACTCGCGTGCCGCATCCGCATGAATAAGGAATGAGCGCGGGCGCACGCGACGCTGTAACTGCCGGCGCGCACGCGACGCCCCACCCTTATTTATGGGACCACCCCCCACCCCGCACTATCACTCGTATCTCACCGGTTCGTATCTCCACTGAAACGTAATAAGTTTCAGTCCGTTCAGACGCTAAGATACGTGTTAATCAGTTAAATTACAAAAAAAACATTGGATAGTCTATTGCTGGTATTTTATCGTTCACTTTCTTAACGTTTGTTATAAGATTTATTAGTTGCACGCAATTTTTGTTTTCTAAGTTTTGTCATATATTTTAAAGTATAAATGGTTTACACTGAAAAATTGCTTAATTAAAAATGGACACTTTATAGCTTCATGGTAGGCAGAAGGGAACCTGGGAACCTAGTAATAAGACACTCCGTTCCCATTGTTCCTGATTGAATTCCGAAACTTAACGCCGCAAAACTAACATTAAACCCAATTTTAATTTAAATACATCTTATAAAAACTATAAGACAAACCTAACCTACGAGTATAATACACCGCAGTTCAATTGTTTGCGGACCGCTCGACTATTAAATTATTTAGGCGGTTTCGCATTGTGTCGCGAAGTCTCGGCCGCACCAGGATCCCGCCAATATAAACAGTCGTTAGTGTTGTTACAATCGAATACGAATGTCCCGAGCGTGGGTATCGCTGGCAATCGTTCTGATCCTAAGGGTGACTGCACACAGGCTCCAAGAAACAATGCCTAAATTGTGTTAGAAAAGCTTGTATATCTATATTTCTCGTAGAAAGGGGGAACAATTCTGTTCTCTACTTTCTGAATATTTTTAACTAAGTAAGAATTCAACGATAAAAAAGGTAATACAATTATATATACACAAAAAATACGTACCAAACGCTTTTTTTTACAAATTATTTTCTTGTTCTTTTGTTAAGTCGCTAATAAAGATATCATTTTGCTTCATTCCGTGTTTTTTACATTTGTAAATTTAAACTGTAAATTTTTTGGACAAAACTTAAACTTGCCTACCGCGTCTAGTGCACAGGGTCCCTAGCGATGAGGATGCGTCCCGCAATGTTTGCTCGACTAGTTAATGGAATGCCGATGGACCATTGTACGCGTCGAGACGTTTTCTATTCAACGCCGATATTAAATTAAGCGCGTAAGCCGTGTACTCGTACGTACTCTGTGGAGGTACATCCCTATTCCCTTACCAACTTGTTAATACAAACTGTTATAGTAAATCAATTAACTTGTGATTCAGTGCCTTTGTTACTGTAACAAACGTGAACGTGTACGTGGTTTAAGCCCTTTATTATATAGACGTGATTAATGGGGCACTTAGCGGTTATTGTACGTATTTACCAATATAGTATATTAAACATACATTAGTACATATTAATGTCTTTATTTAGAAAACAAAAAAAGCTGCTTCATTCTGTATCCTATAGCTATAGCAGGGTACGTAGAAGGAACAGGGTGTTAACATCCGTTCCCCACTTTTCGGTGATTTTTTCGAATTTTTGGAAATAAACCCCGGATTTTTGCTTTGGTGACCTAATAATCCATTCCCACCCCTGCGCCACAACTACACTTAGCAAACAAATAAATTTAACTAAAATAATAGTTTAATACTGTTGTTACATTGTCGAATACAATTTAATATTGGATACGAATCTTATGTCCACTAACAACTGAACCTAACGTTTACGTTTTATAGCTTCATTAGTACCGGGCAGCAATTTGTAAAGTTCGAGGGATTCAACCTCGTCTTGGACTGCTGTTGATTGCTCGATAATGATTGCTATGCGATACTGCAGCATACTGGCGTGCATATGTACAGATGCACCTACATATGTACGTCAGGTTATGGTTTTGCTATTATATTTACTTTATCATTTATTTAATTTCCATTTTATTTTGTATTACGATTGGTTGTATTCAGAAAAAGAAATATTATGTTAAGCATGTATGTACTGTAACGCTAAACGAATATTAATTTATTGTAATTTTATTTATTTAATTGTTTTTCCAAGCTACATTTATAAGTTTTTTTTTAGAAGTATTATTAAAAATTGTATCTTTACATTAAAAATTATAATTTATGGTAATAAAAAAATACTTAATAGAACAGGGATACAATATTTAATTATATTATAATTAGAAACACAATTTAAAAGAATCCAACAAGACAAGCTTTATCGTGTCTTAAATTCAAGAATTAATTAATATAATATTTAAATTAATATTATCATAAAATGATTACAACTCACCAAATTACATAATTTAATAAGAAGATACCCTAATAAGCAGAACAATAAAGAATATTGGCCGTACTACTAAAGTACGCCGAGTTGGAGGTCTTTGGGGATCTGTAACTTGCTCAACTAACAAATTCAATTAGGCGTGTAATGAAAATGGTTTACCTTACACTACTTTGTTTGCGTGTTAATAGTGAAATGTAAAGCATTTTGATAAATTGCTATTTTATAATTATTATTATAGTTATATATATTTTTTTATAAATACTGACTGTTATCTATATCAATATTGAGATAGTTCAATTTTGTACGGGAAGTTAGACCACAACCGCATGTATCGTTACGTGTCAGTAACATTTCCATATAAGATAGAATAAATATTAGTTATTAATTTTTTTTATTTTTTTCATAATTTTATAACGTCACTAGAAAAAATTAGTAATGTAAACAAACTTCAGAAGGACAGTCAATTTCTTTAATACAAAACCAATATTATTCCTTCATATGTATATTTTGAAATAGCTTGCAGAGGAGCTTTTCAATTAGCACACAATAGTATAATTACAAATGCTTCCGTCCCGCACAAAATGGAGCACATTCGCGCGGGCAAGTTCCACTACCTCGTATTAGTTTGAAACGCAATTGTTTCGAGGACTGCGGCGGCGCTGAAGCCCGCGGCGCTTCGGCCACGACAATACGTCGCCTCCACAAATATTATGCATGTTTAATTACCAGCATTCCTAATTCATAATCCGACAGTGATAAATTAGACCCCACCGCCAGTAATTATGTACGCAATTATCGCGGCCCGTTTGAATTCATTACCGACGAAAGTACCGGTGGTGGTACCGGTACCGTGATTTATTACCGGCCGTGTCTTACCGATAATTAATATCGCGTTACACGTGACCCCCCCCCCCCCCACTCCCCCCACTACCACCCGTCTACTTGTTTATCAATCACACGCCACTCGCTTCCGGTACACTTTTAACCTGCGTTGTAACGTTATTAATCAGCTCGATCCTAGTGTTCGATGCTATTATTAGGCAATGAGCGGCGTGATTTCCGCAACCATGCGTTATTGGAAACCCTGTACGGGTATATAATTTACCTAGCCGCCCGTACCACCTGCCTCGATGGCGAAACAATTGCCGAGGGCCTAATTATATTTTAATCGTGACCTGTCCCCCTGACCCCGCCCGGGCGGAGACAAGCGTGGCCGGGGGATAGCGCCTAATTCATTTGTATTATGAGTCCGTCCAGCGCGCAGCCTCCGGCGATTGTTTATTCTCATAGGAGAGTTTAGGTCTCCTAAAGCAATACCGACGCTTAAACATATTAACTAAAGCGTTTACGTGAAGGGTTTAATTATGCAGCATACACTTTAGCGTGGGCACAATGGCGCCAAGTTAATTAAACCGTACATATTGTTTTGAAGGCACGACGTTCTTCCAAACTAATATTATAGACGTGCCTCTTTTTAACGAAATGTATATTATAGTGGATATGTAGAGTAAGATTATTCTTGGTTCTGAATACGTAGACTATATAACATACCAGCACTAACTTGCCTAGAGTTCATCAAGTGCAATAAATATTAAAGTTACAATATCATTGTTAGAACACTCCGTATAAGCGCGCAGCTGTTTCCGCGAACTATTGCCAATTGTGTGGAGACCTTTGTTCGCAGCATTAACTATGAAAGTGTTATTATAGTACAAAACCAATCTGCGTTTCAATCTAAAATATATTCTAACCAATAATGGTAATTGAAATATAAAAATGTTTTTACATAGATGTCCAAAAGCATATAGATTCGTTTGACTTTAAAATTTAATAGGAGACGTAAGATCGAAACTATCACGGCTTACAACGGTAGCTAGTTCCTCTGTATAATCAATTTTACAGGACATGTGTGAAAAATGGGCGCTAACAGCTGCAACGGCAACGATATATAACCGGCTAAATGGTAGTATTTATAATTTCTTTGAGACACAAAATCAGTTTGGAAAACAAAAGTAATGAAAAGTTTTAGTAAGAAATTAAGGATTTTTTATTTTTCACGATTTTTCATTGTTAATACTGATTTATATACATTATAATATGATGGCTATTTATGGAATTAAAATACCAAAGATCAGAAGTTAAAGTAAATCATAGTTATGTATAACAATTTAAAATGATTACCCAGTTTATACACAATTATTGAGCAAGATCAATGAGGAAATTATTGAGGCAATTTTCAATTGCCACAATTATTTAAGATAACAACATCATTTATAGTAGTAATTTTAGATGTAAATGCTGATGCTATACATTTTATTTACTTACAACTAGGAACTCTTT
The DNA here is from genome assembly GCA_036379175.1 of Heliconius cydno galanthus. Classification (NCBI taxonomy): domain Eukaryota; kingdom Metazoa; phylum Arthropoda; class Insecta; order Lepidoptera; family Nymphalidae; genus Heliconius; species Heliconius cydno. The sequence continues at coordinate 848,826 of JAKRZM010000941.1, read as the reverse complement.
TAATATCTTGTAAATAATTCCATTTAATGGTTACATTGGAAATAATAAATGCATTTAAGTAATACTTTTTATTTTAAAATAAAAAAAAATAAACAATTTACTAAATTATTTAACGTAAAAACGCAATAGAGACTGTATTCTGTACATGTAATACTGCATGTAAGAAAGTTGTAGCGAACGTAGCAGCGGTGTACTCTTACTTGTAGCTACGACGTGTTATATGAGTTAACACTAAACGGCTTGCTCCTGCGCCCGCTCTACATTAGCCTGAAAGCCTCCTGGAGGGAGAGGGAGAGAGAGGGAGGCTGCGCATTGGCCATTAGCGTGATTAGAGAGCCCGGCGCCACTCGCGAATTCTTTAGGCCTCTCATCTCATAATACTGCCTACATATTTCATTATTTATGTAAGCACTGTTTTACTTCAATCTACTCTACCGGTGATTATATTCACAATATATATAAATGTACATTAACATTTTCTTTTGGTCGATTGCTTTGAAAAATTGTGATATAGTATTATAATGTATAATATAAAATTGAATTGGCTTCGAGTTTGAGGACGTCATTTAGCGTAGGGAAGCAAAGTGTGGCTGTAAACGCGATGGTAGTGAGTTCATTTCCCACTTGATGAAATATTTTATATATTCATTTCCTCGCTATTGGTAACGAACGGTCTGCCTACCCTGTTATGTGTGGGATACAGCGTGAAGCCACAAGTATAGCTAAAAGTATGTACTCTATTTCATAGAGTTAGAGTTTCTGTTACCTACATTGTTATCCTATAACTTACAATTTTACGATAATCCAAATAATAATATCGTAGTATTTAATTTTACGCTTTACTCAATTGTCAAATTAACAATTTTATTTGTATTTTTACAGATGATGGCGTGTTCGTATTTGAGTACTGCGGGAGTGAAGTCTGAGCGGACAACGGCTGGATGTTGGACTCCACCATACTCCTTGCCGGAACCCGAGGCCAACAGTGTATCGTCGTACATACCAGTGGGGNAATTCCCGTCTTAGCGAGCACCTACGTCCTATAAGTAACTCCTATGCAAAGTTTGAGATTCCTAGTACTTGCAGTTTCTGAGATTTCGTGATGAGTGAGTGACCTTTCGATTTTATATATATAGATATAAAATTGAATTGGCTTCGAGTTTGAGGACGTCATTTGGTGTAGGGAAGCAAAGTGTGGCTGTAAACGCGATGGTAGTGAGTTCGTTTCCTACTTGATGAAATATTTTATATATTCATTTCCTCGCTATTGGTAACGGTCTGCCTACCCTGTTATGTGTGGGGTATAGCGTGAAGCCACAAGTATAGCTAAAAGTATGTACTCTATTTGATAGAGTTAAGATTTTGTAATCCAAAATCATAATATCGTACTAATTAATTTTATGCTTAATTCAGTTTTAAAATTAACAATTTAATTTGTATTTTTACAGATGATGGCGTGTTCGTATTTGAGTACTGCGGGAGTGAAGTCAGAGCGGACAACGGCTGGATGTTGGACTCCACCGTACTCCTTGCCGGAACCCGAGGCCAACAGTGTGTCGTCGTACATACCAGTGGGGCTGCCTCGAGCTCCTGCACCTGCACCCGCGGAGCCCGCACTCGACCTGACGACGACCCCCAAGCCTCGCGCCAAAACCTCCAGTGACGATGACTCAGAGTGACAGTGTTGTGCGACAGACTATCGAACTAATCACCGGCTGTTGATTATTACTCGCGGCAAATCTACTTAATTAGTCTCCACGAATGTGCGGTCAGTAATAATTCGCGAGCCTTTGTTGTGTTATTCCGGTGCACCCGCCGCCGTAGCGTACCCGCGCGCACCGCTATATGACTATAGGAGGCGAGGTTCTATACAGCGCGCCGTACGACTACGCTGGCTGTTGTACCCACTAAATATTTAATTTCGGTTGTGAAAATGGCAATTTATGTAAAATTTTACTCGCTGCTATGTAAATTTCCTTACAATTCTGAATACTTTAAAGAGTTAATGTGAATGAGATGTGTTAAACACAAGTGCGTTTTCTATTTATGACGTGATAATGAAATGTAAATGAGAAACTTAAATTGCATATCTTAATCAATTATGAGATTTAATAAAGTAATATTAGAGCTCCTTACAAAGAATAATTAAATGGCAAACGACATAGTATGTCGTGGTAGTGGGACAGGGATTCTTTTTCCCCATTAGAGACATATATCACGAAAAAACTACAATCAACTTCATGTATTCTTAACTGATATTCTATTATTTAATATAAAATACTCTTATAATTTGACTGGCAGTTTTTATATTCCAAACACAACGTCAAACATTAACAAGTATCAAATCTAGAACAAATTTTATACATTTTTACTTTATGAAAATGCAAATCACATATATAATACATATAAACAAATATGTATGAAGGACGGAAAAACAACAAAATTATAGTGTAATCTCGCTTCTGTACTATACCACATGTATTTTGATACCGATAATAACAAATAACTACAAATTCTTGCCAATACGTACCTATTACGATATAACGTTATTTAATTCTACAAAATTTTTAGCACGCATGCTCTGTGATTTGCAAACTTTGTAAATATCTCGATTAATTGTTATTTCGTTTATAATGGACGAGACGAGCTGTTACTTATCTTCTAATAGCCCGTTATCAGTCGTCGGTAATCAGTTGAGTTGTATATATTAGCCTAAAATATTAAAGTAAGTAGACACTTGTACCTAAAGTTTAGGCGCAATCTTAGCAATAATTTTGATGCCAACGTCTTCGAAGTTTTAACTCTGGCTAATTATGTCTATCATCTATGTATATACTCTACATGTTCTATCATATGATAATAATGAATTAAATGTATGTACACACTATCGGGTTCTAGATTATGATTGTTTACTTTAAGATTAGCTTCCTTTATATGAAGACGTTTATTCCAATGAAATACACATCTCAACATATCTGATTTTAATGAGAATGTTATGTAAGAACTTTACAATATTACAAAATACTGACAAATAAACTATTAAGTTTTACTTCTTAAAATAAACTCGAAAATATTTGACTTGCAGTCAATGAATTATTAATTTTAATCCAAAAACACCGATTTATTGTAAATTAGAATTACTGTAGCATAATCTAGAAACCGATAAGAATATGTAAGTAATCTTAAACGCTAACATTCCTTTCCTTAATAAATTAGGTAAGGCAATTTTTCCATTTTTTAAATTATCTTCCATAAATATCAATGTTATATGTAACGACATATTTAAATGCAAATTAATTATCGATATTAACACAAAATATCTTTAATTATTATCATAGTAGTGTAATTATATATTTTAAATGATTATATGGCGTTCAATTAAAAACAAATGTTAGCGTTTAGTGAATCTTGCCATCTATCCGTGTATTTGGTTACTAGAAAGTGTTCAGACGGCTTGAAATATTTGGACCGCAGTCTATGGTTGACTTTGTATCTTCGGAATTGGAAACTTTTTCTATTTTGTATCAATAATATAATAATATTTATAAAAGTACATGTTTATTATAAGTACATTTAATTGGTAAAGAAAATTGGCATCACATCGACGTGTTCTGGTTGTATGTTCCATTTTTTTTAAATAAACCTTTTTTTCTTATTAAATCTGAATATTTATTTAAGATTACTTTTACGCTGCCATAACATGTTAATGTGTGTAGATCCGTATCCATATCCGTAATTTATAAGTAAATAATTGTACCAATTAAGTAATTTATATTTTTTTATCGAAAGCGGTCCGGTTTTCAAAGGCGTCTGACAGTTTTTAGTAAATAACAATTGTGGTGTTACCGTTACTCAAAAAGTAAAACATTACATCCTTATAGCCTAAGATATGGGGACAGGAGAAGAAATTAAATTTTGTAAATTAATCTGATCGTTTTAATTCTTACCCACTATATGCTCAAACAATTTGTATAAATTATAATGAAATTAATAAAAATTGTGATTTCAACTAGCTTAACTAAATATGAAATATGTGTGTGCGAACTATTTCTAGTATTTTTTATTATTTGCATGGACATTACAAGGAAAATATTAAACACTACATAGCCATCTGATTGCTTTGGATTAAAATAATATTATAATAGTAGGTGGTAGCGTGTTAATTACAAAATAAAAATATATTGACGTTGACTTTTTTTAAGTCAATTCATATTTATTTAAGTAAGTCAACTTTTTCATTTAAAAAAAAAAAATAGACGAAGAGATAAAATAAGAAAATTTAAAGAGTTTTAAAATTGAACGAATATAGAATATTTATACTAAAAATAACAACAGATAATATTTTTGCATAAGTATCTTCGAACAGTATTAAATATCCCTTTAACAATGTCGTTATGTGAAGCCTTAACTTTCTGCCCATTACGGGTGACTAAAATGTTTAACTTATTTAATGAAACACAAATAATTTTATTGTAATTTAATGCTGAGTTACAATAATGGCTTATGAAAAAATACGATTTCATTGCATTGAGTTAAGAGAAAAGAAACCAGATGGCTACTGTTTAAAATTGCAAATTGAATGATTATGTAAACAAGCCTTTTCGATGTCTTTTTTCCCCGCCTCATGGCGAAATTAGTGGCAGAGTTGTTTAATTAGTATTCAAAAATATTTCGATGTCTTTCGTCTTGACGCAGAAGAAAATGCTGAATGAAATTACTCTTTAAATTGAATACGTAACTCCGCAAAGTATTAAGGGCAGTAAATGAACGCAAAAAAGAATACATTTCACTCACTTAATGTTAGAGAAAGAATTTGTTTATTTTTAAATGTTAATTAAAATTTGCAATTTGTATCTAATACGTACAAAATAACTTCTTACCAAACCTTACTTTAGTTGAAAAAGATTTATTAGAATAAAAATTTCTTAAAACTCTCTTTTAAGAGAGAGATAATATTGAAGCGACAATAGTAAAATAATAAATATATAATATGGATAGATTTCCAATAAATAATATGATTTTAAAATATGACAAGTTTGTGCGAAAATGTACATTCGAGCGCACTTTACGCATATTGAACACGAGTTTTGGACATAGTGACTACAATTGGATTAACTCATTGTACGCGTATCGTTGGGGAAATCATCGCACCGTAAAAAGTATTTGTCACAATAAATTCACTAGAATAGTTCCAGCCGATTCAATTTTTGACGTAGGTATCTCCGTAGTTAGTTTTTTTTGTTAAAACATCAATCCCAACAAATCTTGCATACAAGTTGCGCAGAGATTGCGTTCGTATACAGATATTTCAATAGAACTCATTAACTGGCTTCCGATGCCAAAAGCCGCGAGCTTTGTGAGAATCTATACGCCGGCAGGACCAATTACGCAGTCATGCTTCCTTCCTGACGGCCAGCATCAAATATGCACTGGTAGCTGTGGCAGAAAAAATGGTGAAAACAGACGAAAAACGGTGCGAGCCCTGAGTGACGTGTGGACTATGAATGAATGATGGCCACCGAACGCCGGTGACTAATCAATAGCGTCGCCTGCAGGCGATCCTGCAAAATTCACGCAGTAATGGCCAAAAACCAGCCTAAATCTGGGACTGAGCCGCCGCTAAAATAGAATACGTGTCCACGTAAGTTCTCACGGCTACGATGAGAAAAAAAGTTATACGCTACAAAAATTGACTAATGACATATATTCGTATTTATTTTCTATTTTACATACGAGTATTTCTCGAATTTTGTGGCATATTGTTGTAATACTAATGACAAATCTTTGTTTTGTTTTTTTTTTATTCAATAAATATGTAGGTATAATATTTAAAACGAAACGTCCGTATGTAACATGTCCCGTCAAGTGGGACTTGAAAAAAATTCCTTTACTATAAGAAAAACAGATGCGTTTATCTATTGTTAGTATTATTTGTCTTTTCGGAAGTGTATGTAAATTATGAATGCATTTTTTTCCACGATTATGCTTAAATTTTAAGTACTAAAAAAATATTGAAAATTAATTTTAAAACCTGTGCGCTGTATGAAATTAATTTCATCAATAAAATTTGAGAGAAATAAAATAAGAAACTCCCACTGCAAAAACTCTAACTAGAAAAGTTGGAGACAATTTATTTCTTAATCTAACCTAGATTCAGAGAAGTTTTAATGGGGAATTTTGAATATATTTAGCTACATATAGGTATATGATTTTTATTATGATATTGATTTAATTTTTCTTCCTGAAGTGCTCGGTTTCAAAGGGCAGAGAGAACCTAGTGAAGAGTGAGGAAATGAAAATAATTCATTTAATCGAATGAGAATCGGACCCACAATCATTGCACTTACAGTAAGACGCTGACAGACAGATGCCCCGATGCGTAGAATATACTCATTAAAATTATTATTTTTCTGAATATACAAAAAAAACCTATGGCAAATAAGTAGGTTGAAATTTGAGGACCCTAGCCTGGAGCGCTCGCTTAACATACATATACTTAGTTTAAGCTAAGGTCAGTCGGGCTCGCATGTCCACTCTACAACTGGACCAAAAGGTTTCAATTTGTATTTCATTTGTCAGCCACTTTCTTTATATTATTATAAATATTTTAAAATGAACAAATAGTTTCATAACTTTTCTCTCATTATTTATGCAATTTCAAAGAAAACTTATACGCTGTATATTTCGTTTCTGCATAATAGAATTTAATGTTACTTTCTTGAAATATAACGTAAATTGTAAAAAAATTAAAACCGAATTATTAATAATGAAACAAGGTTTGTGTGTTTGTAAATATATAACACTTTGGTATTTTTTGCAACTTCACGCTATAGTTCGCATGAGGAGTCTAGGCAGAGGAAGCCTAGTGTTCAGACACTCCACCCCTCACTTTTCACCGAATTCTGGAGACACTTCATGTTGACTGAAGATGAAGCAAAGAAATGAAAATATTAAATACTAGCGGCCCACACGCGGCTTCGCCTGCGTGAACTACTTTATTATTCATTTCTGTCTCCACGAGTACCTACGTTCTATAAGTGACGTCCATGCAAAACTTAAGACTCCTAGCATTTGTAGTAACGAAGTTTCATACATACTTTCAACCCCAAAAACAACCCTTAGAAGTCGAATATTGCAAATTCCCGTCTTAGCGAGCACCTACGTCCTATAATTAACTCCTATGCAAAATTTCAGATTCCTAGTCCATGTAGTTTCTGAGATTTCGTGATGAGTGAGTGACCTTTCGATTTTATATATATAGATTGACCTCGAGTGGGAATCGAACCAACTTTAACATATTCATAAATATTTAAAGTAAAAACATAACTTTTGTGACCGTTGTATGGCAGATATTCTTTCATCTCGCTTATTATGATACACTTTAATAATGTCAGCATACATCATTATGCGTACGATGTCCGGCCATGCTAACATGTTAGACTCTAACAAGATATTTTCTAAATAACAACATGTTTTGAGAAATAATGACCTACCCTCGTATACTTTATATCGATAGTTATAATAAATAATAATATGGCGTTTCTATTTTATTTAAAATGTAATTAATAAATAAGAAAAAACAAAATACATGTGAGTGTAAGCGCAACAGGTTGTGGGTTCAATTACCACTCGAACTTAATGGGAACAGGGTGTCTTAAAACTAGGTTCCCAGGTTCCGTACAGCCTACCGTGCCATATGGGGGATACTAGTCGAGTCTTTGATAAATGGCCGTTAAAGGTGTAAATGAATACAAAAAAAAAACAATCCAATAGAGCTTACTTAATCTAATATACGAGTAAGTAGCCATAAGCGTTAAGTTAAATTAAAAAAGTTTATTTATTATGGTTTGCTGTTACACTAGATATTATTTGAATAGCGCCGCATAACTTAGACTAACCAACAAAAACGGTGAACAAACACACCGTATAGGCGAACTTTTAATAGATCGTTTATTCCGCAATCAAGTTGGTAATAAATTAACGCCATTACTAAATTATACCGACTTCTAGATTAATCTAGAAGTCGGGCCGCAGTCCGCAGCGGCCGCTCTTACATTATTACAGCATTCATTAGAGTTCGCTAATTACTCCTTGCTTTAATGAATAAGCTCTAATGAACCACTTTCTGTTAATTAAAGGCGGCGTGGGGGTGAGCGGGGGAGCGCGGGGGAGGTACGGGAGGGCGCGGGGCCGCGGGTGGTCGGAACTTTTCCTCGGGCTCTGATTGCAAATGTGAATTTGTGTAAGTCTAGAAAGAGTGTTTCCGTTGAAAAGGGGTAATGAGGCGGTCTAGCGGCCGAATTAGTTGCAACTGCAGTATTAATTACGATTCCTAAACTGAATTGTTTAGCTTTTATAAATTAATTGCGGTATTTTTAAAAAAACAAATGATCTTAGTAAAATGAATAGGTATCGTAAATCTGAAGAAGATGTCCTTCGAAGAAAGTATCTAAGAAGTTATGACAATCTTATTCCATACTGACGTGAAATATAAATGAATGTATAATATGAAAATCACATCATGTTACACTTAAACGTCTCATACATTAATTTAAAAGATATTTATTACAGCTAATAAAATCTTATAAAATTATTTAAGACCTTTGAACTAAGCTTTTTTAACCGACTTCTGTGGGAAAAGGAAGTTATCAATTCGACTGTTTTTTTATGTCTGTTACCTGAGGCAAGGTAAGAGTTTACCTGCGCATATATAGCAATCCATATCTATACTTATAATATCTTTTCCGTATAATTACAATATTCTGACTTACAATAATTATTCGCATATTTTTTTTATTTTAGCGTCACGCCGTAACCCGCAAACAGCAGGCAGGGTAGGCAGAAGGAACTTAGTGTTACTGTTAAGACACTCAGCTACACATTTACCGCCGAATTCTGGAGGCATTATGTGTCGCATGACAGAACTCAACGCTGCGCTTTGCCTCGACACCAGAGCGAAGAGATGAAAATATTAATAAATCATAATTAATTTTCCCGAGTGGGGATCGAACCCACAGCCGTCGTGCTACAGTCACACTCTTGTGGCCCTGCGCCACGGTGGCCTCTAATTATCTAATTAATGAACCTAACATTAATTTATTGACCGATGAATATGTCTTAATGTTATTTGCACAGATTATTAACATACATGAACTGCTTTCATATCGTAACTAAATGAGGCATAAATTAATAATTTTACTGCATCATTATACCTATTTGTGATTGTAATTGGAAAAACGTGTTTTCCTCTTTTAATGTTTATTTTAATGTTTTTTTTTTATTTTAAAATATTTTTATTTTTGTATGATTATACAAATGTATGAACATGATAGAACTATCCCTTGTTTGATAGGTAGGTACTCTAAGTAATCCGTCCTAATTGCTGGTCTAACATAAAAACCTTAATTAAAACTAAGGGTAGATATTCTAAGATCCGACCCAAATAAAAATTAAAGGAATAGGTAAACAGGTAGACATTTTGATTAAGCGTTCTACATATAACAACTACAATTCATTACTTGTAATAGAATGCAAATAACATTACATAATAAGAAAAAAAATAAGTAAAAATATAAAATAGGTATGCAATGCTACAAAAAAGGACAATGAAATGTCAATGAAATGGCACTTAGCTACGCTTCAAGACAATTATTAGAAACTAGTTATAGGTAGTATTACATATACTACTTCTGAAATCAATGATTTTTTGGGCGATTTGGTTTCTTCAAATGATTTTACTTCATTTTTTTAGTAGCTTAAAATTATTATATGCATTAATTTTTTTTTATAGGCTAGTGGGTCTTAATTTTGAGATATTACGAAAATAGTACAAACCGCGCTCAACGAATAGTCAATGAGCGTGAAAAACTGAAGGATAATCAGGAGTTAACCAATGTGTGACTATAAAACTGGCTTTCGCTGTGTTTCAATATTAGACATATGTTGTTGTTACTTATATAGTTACGTTCCAAGCGAAAATTATTTTTTTGTGAAAATGTTCGTCCTCTTTGCGGTAAGTTGTTATAATGCTGTTTTTTGTTTTATTTTAATGAAATTGTGTTTTTTTTTTTAATTATCAAAAGAACCCAAAAAGTGTTAAATGCATAAAATGTAATGTAAAGTAATATTTCTTTCATCTTTATAGCTCGCCTCCCTCATCGCTACAGCGGTGGCCGCACCTTTTGGAGGATATGAAGTGGCGCCAATTGTCGAGAGCTACGTAAGTTTTTGATTATTATAGTTTTAAAAGCACTATATACTATAAAACACACACACTTATCTATAATTTCATTTTCTTAGCTTCACGCTGTATCTCGCACATAGTAGGGTAAGAAGAGAGAACTGGAGAACCTAGTGCTACGACACTTCGTTTCCATTAAGACACTTCCGTACCCAAATTTCCTCCAAATTCTGGAGAAATTGCGCGTTGAGTAGCGGAATTCAACGCTGTGCTTCGCCTCGTCCCCAGAGCGAAGAAATATATATATTAAATATTTCATTTCCCGAGTGGGAATCGAACCCACAACCTTCGCGTTTACTGCCACATCCTTGTTTCCCTGCGCGACCATGGCGTCAATTATAAAATTCCAAATTTTATAAGCTTTCTAGGGTTAATATTTCATTTAAGAATTTTGTGTTTTAGTCTGTGCCACGCTATGAGTTCAACTATGCGGTTAATGATCCTCACACTGGAGACAACAAAGCCCAATCGGAAGTGCGGGAAGGCGACGTGGTAAAGGGCTCATACTCGCTGACCGAACCCGACGGCACCCTGCGCGTCGTCGAGTACACGGCGGACGCGGCGCGGGGCTTCAACGCAATCGTCAAACGCATCGGCCAGGCTGTCCACCCCCAAACTATATCCTATCCTGTCGCTCCAGTCGTTTCCAAACAAATCGTCCAACCAGTCTATGAACAGATTGCTCCCATTGCAGCTTCCGTTGCCCCTATCCTGGATGACGCCTATGCATATTCCGGGGGACTGCTCGAATACGGAGGATACAAAGACGTGGGATTGGGACTGGGATTAGGAAGCCTGTTGTACGGTGGCCTTGACTATGGAAGCTTACACCATTAAATTTGCACCCCTAGACTATGTATTTTCGCACCTGAACGTGTCTATTTGTTAATTTAGACGCGTTCATTGGCGAAAATTATTATAGTTATCATTATAAGATATAATAGCCAAAGAAATAATAAAAACAATTATTTAATTTTCGTATTTTTATTTTTAAATAGATATACGAATGTGTTGTAACAAACTTATTGGATTTGACCAAATCTTATTCTTACTATCTAAAGTGTAAATAAACATTAAAGTCAATTAAGTTAGGCATATGTTATGCACAACAAATAAAAACATCAAATTCAAATCGGTATATCAGTTAAAATTATTTTAACCTAAATAAGTATCTACAGATATAGAATAATCCAAAAATAAAACGTCATAATAATTTACTACACATTTATTTCTCATAAATAAAATACCAACACATTTACATTGTATTAAATGCATATATTTGAGCCGTACGCGCCACACTGGCCGACACCGACCACATTGCGTACAGATACCGTCATAACAGGTTTTGGAATTATTAAGAACACATAAAACGTATACAAAAATCAATTTTTATTTAAATTACAGTTCGTTGCTTTGTAAGTTAATTACACAATAAATGAAGAAATATATGGAATAATATCAACATTCTTATACTGTGTATTCTTAAATAAGATTATGTATAAAATGTAGCATATAGAAATAAAAGTCAGTATATTCAATATATTAATCTCTTCTACAAACAATCTTTTTAATATCATATACACACCTAGCTTTGCCTTCTAATAATTCCATACATCTTTTTTAAATATATAATTCGTACACCGTCGCATAGAAAAATGCCTTCAATATAAATATAATTTGGTTTAAAATATCGAAAATAACATTACACTGTACCTCTATATTTTTCGTTGCTACTAAAAGACAAAAATCACAATTTTACAAAGTATAGAAAAACATCAAAGTTATGTAAATACAGTGTAAAATCTATATAACGATAGGTACTCGATTTAACGATGAACTCACTAAAGCGTCAAAATACTTCTAGTTTAGTTGATTTCATTTGTTTTCGTTATACTCTTATATATCTGGTTTTTATTAACATTGCAGTAAGTGTCAATAAAAACCAAAACAACTCCACTGCAGTCAAGAAATGCTTTTTTAGATTTACATATTTTGATGATATTACATTTGAAAAAGTATCTATAATATACTATAATAATAAAGACATTCAACATGTATATAAAAAAATATCCATGATTTTATTAATTTTAAACATTTGGTATTTATAAAATGCGGTAGTAATAGGTATAATTTTTGTCACCTCATTTAGCGGCTAGTGACTTCAGTATCGTTATATAGAATTCACACTGTAATTACATATTATATTATTATATAGGTTTTCGAGGCTAAGTATAGTGAAAATCTTTAGGCACGGGCATCACCAAACGACCAAAGACATATTCTATCCACCAGGTACGCGAACACCATGTCCGCTATCAACACTTGAACGACAATTACTCGATACTGAAAATAAAAAAAAGATAGTTATAATATTCAACCGCGGCATCGAACTAATGGTCTAATCGAAGTAACTAATTAAAATAAATAAGTAATTATGTATGACGGATTTTACATGTCTAAAATAACAGACCAACCTACGGCACTAACATCGAAACAATTAACTTGATTTAATATATCATAACATCGTGATGCGGAAGCACAAGTGAACGATAAATGCGACGGTTGTAGGTTCGATTCTCACTCGAATGAAACATTATATATTTTTATTTCCTCGTTCTGGTAGAGAGGCAAAGCGCAACGTTAAGTTCCGCCACTGAATACGCAATGCCCCAAGAATTCGGAACGGAGCGTTTTTGCCTACTCTGTTATGTGTGAGATAAAACTAAAAATACAAAAAATAAATTACTAAGCAAAATATAAAGAAAGTCTCCACACTAACTTCTCTCTGCCTAATACAATAAAACATACAAAATACTCACATCAGGTGGGAAATAAACAATTTCAAACAAATTAGATAAATCAGGAAACACGCCCGTCGCTAGCGCCAGCACAGCGCCTCCTGATACAAGAATACTGTATAAGAGTGGTTTATTGTCTTTCAAACCTTCCATAAATGGTTCGCCCTAAAAGAAAAAAATATATTTATTTAATGAAGTCGAACCCGCGATTCTCGAACAACAAAAAATTGTTTTCCAAAATATTTTTCTGTTCTTATTTTGAGATAGAAATTTAAAAATTTTATAAATAGGAAGAAATTTCCAAATTATGTGACGACTTTGAGTAGTCAAATTACATAAAAATATTTTTAAAAATCGTATACAACTAACAAAAGAATATTGAATATTATTACTATGAAATTAAATGTTGAACATAAATAAATATATGAAAAATATTTTAAAGTAATGAATATTTTGTTTTATAACTCTATCAAAACACTTTATTTAAACAATACATTTTACAATAATAATTTTATAAAATATATAATTAATGAATATACATACTCTATAATTGATTGCAAACGTTGAAACTTGAAGTGCCATAGATATAATATAAACAGTGCTGTTTAATAAATCCGGAGTGAACACATGCTCTTCATCCTCGGCCAAATCCATATCTAATTTAGGTGTCATATCCCTAAAATTATTAAAATGTTTATAATCATTAATATATAATAACAATAGGCCAGTTGTGAGGCAGGAGCATAAGTGTACGACCGTAAACGCAGCAGCTTTTGGATTCGATTCCCACTTAAGAAAATGAAATATTTAATATTTCACTCGCTACTCAACATGCAATGCCTCCAAATGGCACGAAAGCTTAATGGGAACTTAACTTAACACTAGGTACCCAGAATCCTTCTGCCTACCCTGCTATGTGAGGAATATAAAGTGAAATTTAAAAAAATATATAATAAAATAAAAATATGTTTTTAGTATTCATTGTGGTAGTGTATGACTGTATGAATATATTAAATTAATGCTTGAATTTTTTTTTTCAAGTATCCATTCAATATTACAATAACAATGCAATTGAGTTGAGTTATAAATTATTCATAACGGAAAGAGTTTTTTTCCCCGTTATTCACCTAACAGAATACGCCATATTGGGTTTAGAATGAAGTCACGTAATAAAATTGAACATAATAAAACTTATAAACAAATTAATATATCAATTGAGGAAAATTTATGGTTAAGAAGACAAGTGAAATATGGCACAAGACTGAAAATTCTAAGTGATGGAGGTGACCGCAGGTACAGTGGGTTACATTGAACCAATTAATGTAATGTAATATAACTTTCCTCGATAAATGGCCATAAAAAAGAACTTTTAAACAAGGACATTAGACGAGATTAGGGCGGTCACTCAAGCAAACTGTTCAGCTTTATAGCGTCAGTAAAGCTAAAGATAACGATAGTAAGACAGAAAATATAATTACAGCAGTAGGTTTTAAATTATTTCTGATCATCTGGTAAGGTAAAACACTAGTAGTAGTCTGTCTATAACGGAAAACGTCCTGACACTTAAAAATATATAAAAAAATGTAAATTTTATACCTGTCAGGCGATCTGGCTGTGGCTTCACGAACTAAATACACGAGACAAATAAAGTGAACTGCAAATTGTGCGAGCACCGTGACTATTGTGTAAACATTGAAGATATTTGGTAGAGGCCGCTGCTTTGATAAATGTTTCAAAGGCTGAAAGAGAAAAAAATATAATTAATAAGCCAAAACGAAAAGTCGCTTTATATGGAATGAACATGATTTTTTAAAAAAAAATACATTTTCCGATTAGATTGAATCCACACCGCTGTCGTCAATATTTAATTGTTGGCATCGAAATAAAATAATTATTCTCATACTTACAAATGTGTGCTTATAAGGTTTTTTATTTTCTATTACTCCTATGGACCGTTTATTTTGAAAGTGGTGTAAGTCCATTTTTGAGAAAAATTAGCTATCACGTAATTCATGCTTAATTTAATGTCATTTTTTATATATAACTAGTCCGTGTTTAATTTCTCAAAAAAAACCCATGTTTTGAACAACTTAAAATCGGTCGATAAATGAAATTGCATAATCATCGACATACTAACCTTTAATTTTCTCGAAACAAAAGAAAATGGACTTACACCACTTTCAAAATAAACGGTCCATATATAAAACATAGTAATTATGTACAAATGATAGTTTCTTACCTTAGATCTCGATATAAAAAGAAAACATGATGCCAAAAGTAGACTTTGTAGTGTTGCCTGAGTGTCACTGAATTTAATGCCATCCAAATACAAGACAGATTGACTGTACGCCAGGATGAGTGCATTTAGAGCTAGGATTTTAAACATTTGTAAAGTGGTCACGAGAGTACAGCGACCTTGCTTTATGATGTGACAAACTGGAAAGAAATATTATTAATAATAATAAATAAATAAATAAATTTCAAAATGAATTTAACCAAAGCTGATTTTGATCATTGTAGTTCAATAATGCGAACTGAAGGAAATGAAAATAATTAACTTATAGCCCCTGGGGAAAGAAATCGAACTCTTCATCATCGCATTTAGCGTTAGATGATGTCCCTTTTATATTAAGATCCTAAAATATCATATTATACAGAATCTCAAAAGATGTGTTTTTTTCTAATTACAACCAAAAAAGTCACAACAATAAACATATAAAACATGGTGAAGTACAACATATAAAAAAAGCATCACAAAACAATACTCACTACACAATATACTAGATAACCGGCTAGTAAACGGCGCGGCGACACTCGCATCGCCCAATCTAACTAATTGGGGCTGATCGTCCTCCTCGAGCTTCTTTATAGCTCTTCGTAGTCTGGCTGCAGCTTCAGCTCGGCTTTCAGCTCGAGGGTCGCGGGGTTCCCTGAGCTGTAATGGCCTACGAGGTTCCGGGTCTGGACGCTCTTCACGCTTCTCTTTCAGACGTTCGGGTGCATTTGCTAGGATTGCTACACCCACCTTTAAAGATAAAATGATTTTATGAGTATTAAATAATTACGATTTGCGTATGTAACAATTTTCTTTTAAACTAATAGTTTTTATTTATTTTTTTATAACTTCAACTTGTATTTCGCGGAAAGTAAGTCTGGGTACTTGATGTTAAGACACTCCGTTCCCATTATGACACGTTCCTCACATATCGCGGATTTCTGGAGGTATAGTGTATCGAGTGGTAAACCTCAAATTCCTTTGGAAAGAACGAGGAAATGAAAATATTAAATATTTCATTTCCTCGAGTGGGAATCGAACCCACAACCTTTGCGTTACTGTCACACTCTTATTGCCCTGCGCCACAACGGCGTTATTATAATAATAATAAAAAAAATCTTAACATATCTTACGATATCAATAATAATAAAGAACAAAAAATGCACAGACAAATGAAGTCGGTGGGGCGGCAATCATTTAGTAAAAAAATAAACAATAACTATACAGCATATTTGATCTTAAAATTTAATTGAGAAGAGACAACTAGATAAAAAAATGACTAAAAATAAAGTTGCTAAAGAGGTGCTAACAACACAAGTTTTAACGACGTAAAAAGTTTCATCGTAGCGTGTTGTGAATGTACGTATAATTTAATTGATATGGGATCTAGATGCTTTAAAGCGTGTTATCTTTAAGTTAGAGGCGCAAAACTTCATTTTTTTATTTTAAAGACTTAAGTACATTCGGCGAAAGGTAGGAATTGAATATATTGGTTATATTTTTGTTCTGAGTTATGCTATAAATTGTAATTTTAAAGAATCATATTTACTTACGTCAGCATGTTTCAAGGCACCCACATCGTTGGTTCCATCGCCACACATGAGTGTTACGTACCCTAAAGATTTCAGTGTGACAATAATAAATTCTTTCTGTTTTGGGGCAAATCTAGCGAACACTTTTATATTTGCTATAATTTCTAATAAAAACTTATGATAATTGTCATTTAAATACTTTAATCCTTCTCCGGTTATGCACAGATCGTATTTATTTGTCAGCTCCTTTGATTTTTTAAATGGTTGCACCGGAAGTTCCACTGTTTCATTAATAGATTTCCACATCCAATCTGTTTCAGATTTGGTAAGAATCAGTACGTCGCTCTTTTGTGTGAATTTCAGTTCTTTGGCAACGTGGCATGCGGTCAAAGGGTTATCACCTGTAATCATTACCACTGAGTGTGACGCGTGGACAATCTCAGCAATTGCCTTCTTGGAGTCACTCTTCAAAGGACACGATATAATAACAAATCCGACGAACGTCAAGTCAGATTCCACATCTTCTCTAGACAAATCTCTAATGTCTTGCGATGTCAGCTTTCCTAAATTTCTATACCCTAATGCCAACACTCTCGCACCTCGTCTGGACAGAGTTAAATGCACGTGATCATAGTGGCTAGGAACCTCTTTTAACATTGTTTTGATTGTTTCGGGCGCCCCCTTCACACTGCTGATATAATGCGTTTCTAAAAACCCTCTATCATTAACTTGGTAGCCGGCTACTACGGACATTCTTTTTAAAGCACTTGCAAAATGATTTCTATGAACGATTTTCAAGGCAGGTGACTTTCCTTTTTTTGGTACAACAGCATCACCTTTAGTGAGATTCCATTCCGCCGCCTTTAATGTAGCCTTTTCAAGAGGATCCCCGACAACACCATCATCTAACTGTACCAACGAATGACAAGACGCTAACACTTGTATTGTTTCAATTGGAGCTTCTGATAATGGTATAACAGTAG
This sequence comes from Heliconius cydno galanthus, assembly GCA_036379175.1. Classification (NCBI taxonomy): domain Eukaryota; kingdom Metazoa; phylum Arthropoda; class Insecta; order Lepidoptera; family Nymphalidae; genus Heliconius; species Heliconius cydno. The sequence goes on along the minus strand of JAKRZM010000941.1, from coordinate 830,998 downwards.
CATCTGTGTGGTCCCCTATACCTGCCACTCCTTCTACTACCAAATTGTCACTAGTCAATGTGCCAGTTTTGTCAAAACAACATATTTCAACTTTTCCTGCAAAAGGTATCCTAAATGGTTCTGTACAATATACTGCTAATTTTGATAATGATAATAAGGAAGTGTTTACGGCCAATGATAATTCAATTGGCAATTCAGGAGGAACTACAGATGTTAATATTAAAGTACATTCTAAAAATAATTTGTATCTATTTCTTTCAGGATCCTCACAACCCTTTATCCACACATATGCTGCTGCAGCAATGGCAAATATGAGAAGGAATAGAATGAAGCCAAATGTCTCTAAATTGTTAGCAGTAACTCTCTTGACACCAAACAAAATAGTTCTAAGCAGTTTTCCTTGTGATGTATTAAAACCATTACGAATGACATATCCTATACAACCATTATCAGGTGCTTTAAGTCCTGTAGACATAGTTTTACTGGGTGAAGAATGTTGGACTATTTTAGTACCACCAAACAACATATGCAATTTACCATCACCTTCTACAACTAAGTTTTGTTTAAGATCTTTCTCATTTTCTAATGGCTCTTTCATTTGTGGAACACTTTCTCCAGTCAACATGGATTCATCAACTATACAAGATCCTCTCAATAGAAGTATATCACAAGGGACTAAGTTATCAGTAAGGGAGCGAGTGAGTGATACAATATCACCTGGTAACAATTGATCGCTAACTATTTGGCGCCACCTTCTATTCCTGTATACATGTATGTTATAAGGCTTGTTCCCCATTTTTCTAATTTCAGCCATGTTCCTCAACTGTTGCTGTACAAGAGTGCATTCAAACATAACCAACATGACAAGAGTGAAAATAGAATAATACCAATACTTATCAAGGCACCACAGAGCTACACAGAATACTTGAAAAACAAAAAATGGTGCTGTTGCTCTCTCCTTAAAGAGTTCCATGAATTCTGGTACAACCTAAAATGGTTAATAATTATAAGACATCATATTTAATTAATTACATAATGTATTACATTTTTGTACTCTTACCATGACCATTTCATTTTTTCCATATTCTTTTTCAGCAATATCCAATGATTCATCATCCAAATATCCCTTAGACTCCACATATTCCTCATATGTTTTATTAGAAGGAAATTCTATTGTGAAAAATGACTTTTTATCCCAATCATAAACATATTTACTTTTTTGAAATGTAAACCAAACATCTGGATTAAGATTATCTTTTTTGGTAGACTACAAATAAATATAATTATTGTATCTAAAAACTTTGTTAATATGTATTTAATAAAACATAATTATAAAATATTACCTTTGTATGATGAAGCTTAACTATTTCTGAAAAGCCATTGTTCGAAGTAGGAACTACTTTGACAATTTCTGCTTGTAAAGGATCCTTAACCTATAAATGGAATGTCTTGTTTTTAAGTAGTTCAATTTCAAATATATAACTAAAACTTTAAATTATACTTACTTGTGTACAAGACAGAAAACATTGAATGTGTACACTCCAATAACAACAGAGGCAAATGAGTATTTGTATGATAGCTACCACTGACACTATAACAAAACCCGCTTCAAAGTTTTCATTAAAACCGTATACAAATATCCAAAAATAAAATATTATTGGATAAATTATCAAGAAAGGTAACACTGTCCCTTGCAATACAGTAGCCACAGGTTTAAATAATTGTGTATATTGAACTAAGTCGTCCAATGACGACTGCAACTTGTTTGTAACCATTTTAATAAGCTTTGTTAAATGCTTGAAGCAAAAACAATAAATAAATATTGTAACAAAGTAAAGTCTATACAAACATTTTACATTCCTTGCATATATAAAATCATTTGTGACTAACTAAGTATTTAAACTAAATTAAATTCAAATGCTCAATACCCATAGCATGACACGAAATCTATGTCACAGTCACTTGACTAATTTGACAGGTAAATGTTAATACTCTAATAAGAAATACATGAAACAAATATATTATCTGTGCTTGGCACTCTGAAAGTACGGTATGTACTGCTATCGTTGGTTGAATACAAACAACACCGGTATTTTTAAAAATATTCCAATAAAATCCAATGTTTTTATTTATTATATTAATTAGATTACTATATGCCGGAAGATATCGATATTGACGTAAAGTCTACTGAAGTAAAATGTAAATGAAAGTCGTTAGTTGAACTGCTTCAATTTGTACTCCGGAGAAGTTATTTATTTTTATATTTAGTTACGTTGTATTCAGTAATAAAATAATAATTTTCTTATACTATTACAAATATAGTGTATCGTTATATATATTTAATGTCCTGGTGGTGGTTGTGGCCAATGGACCATCAACTCCATCAAGGCTTTGTTAAAATATAAGTTAAAGTCTAAAAAAATTTCTAGCCATAATATTACGTTTAAAATACCATAATACAATACGGTAGCCTACATACCTACCTACAACATGTAAGTGTTTGTACACTGTCCCTATTATTAGCCACAGAAATAATAAATAATAGCTTACATAATTGATTACTTTGGTGTATGATTTCTTAAAATCAAAATAAAATAAAAATTCTTTAGGAGTAAACATTTATTAAGTAGAAACTTCAAATTTGTGTGCGATGTTCTATATTTTTGCTAAATTATATTTTGTGATATATTTTTAGTGTCATAATAAGTTTTTTTTTTAATTTCTGGACCTTTAGCAATAATGTCACAATGACAGTACGAATAATTTAGCGCCAAAATATAATAGTTATATTATTTATAAATACGTATATTATAAATATATACATAAGTTTTGCTATATTTGTTATTAATAAACCAATTTAAAATAACCACTGTTAAGTGCAAGTATCGTTATGGATTTCAAAATAAAACGAAAATCTACTAAAACAGTCATTACAAGTAGTCTAATCGAGTGTTATCCTCATGATTTACAAATGTATAAAATTCCACCAACTGAAAATATATCTTTACAAGCTTTTGAAACGCTAGCTCTGGAAAGATTAACACTGTTAAGATCTTTAGCTACTGCAACAACTTTAAAAGGTCTCCGAGTGTATTCCCAAGAATGGACAGATTTTGTGATAAACGATTTAAGGAACCAAGGATTAAAGTATTATGCAAAACTTTGTGAAAGATCTGGTTGTGGAACACTCGAATCTGATTTAGAAGCTAGACGGAAAGATCATATAGCTCATTTTATTTTAAGATTAGCTTATTGTAGAACAGAGGAGCTACGCCGATGGTTTATTTCAAGGGAATTGGAACTATTCAAAATGAGATTTATGACAATGAAATCAGATGCTATAGATTCATTTTTTAAACTAAACAATCTATGTTATACAAGCATATCAAATGAAGAAAAAGATGAAATTATGAAATACTTGAGAGAATCAACACATTATACAAACAACCAGAACATAGAATCATTTAAATTCTACAAAGTAAAATTTTATGAAGTGCTTGATTTAGTTAAATCTAGAAAAGTGTATCTTAAAGGTGGTTATGCTTATATACCTCATAAAGATTTTATATCAGTTCTTTCAGCACAGTATAGGATGCACCTGCGACAGAGTTTAGCTGTAGCAAGTCATCATTTAGGAGAAATAGAACAAGATGAGCGACTTGTATCTTTACTTAAAGGTTTACATCAATCATATTCAGGAAATGATTATACTAGTGATGCTAAAGTAATAATTCCAATTGAGAGTATTGATGCCTTATCTGTAAAATCTTTTCCTTTATGTATGAAACAGTTACATGAACAGTTGCGTTTAGCCCACCATCTTAAACATGGAGGGAGACTACAATATGGACTCTTCATTAAAGGAATAGGTGTAACACTTGAAGATTCTCTCAGATTTTGGAGGGAAGAATTTACCAAAATTATGGAATTAGATAAATTTGAAAAACAATATGCATATAATATCAGATATAACTATGGTAAAGAAGGCAGTAAGAAAAATTACACACCTTTCAATTGTTTAAAAATAATCAATACTAATGTTGGCCCGGGGGAGTGTCATGGCTGTCCATTTAGACACTGTGATAATGGAATCTTGAAAAATAAGCTGAAAGGATATGGGTATGAGGGTCAAGGTAATAAAAACACATCACTTTTTGTATAATTTAATTAAATTTTATTTTTCTTACATTAATTAATTTGCAAATTTTACAGCTGCTAATGATATAGTGGACATGGCTAAAAAAGGACACTACCAAATAGCTTGCAGTAAATATTTTGATGCAGTGCACAATACAGATTTTGGATTAGGCATTAATCATCCAAATCAGTTTTTTGAAGAGAGTCAAAAAATTTTGAAAGGTGATATTAAAATTGAACCTAAAATGGAACAATCCTCTGATACTTCTGTAGTAAAAAAAGAACTGGATGGCTTAGAAGACATGGATTATGATGAAATTGCAGAGTGGAAAGAATAAATGCTAAAAAAATATTTTCACTATAAATATATACAATTCATTATAATTATGGTCTATTTTCTTTTTATATACATAGCTTTCTTTGTCATACGACCACAGTATAAACCAAATATAAAAACTAAACCTACAATTGAAATGCCTACAACTAAAAAGTACTTCTTGGAAGGTGAAGTTGATATCTCATCATACATATCACCTAGGTTCTCTATTACATTTACCTGAAACCAAAATTTAGTAGCATAAAAATATATTGTATAGCTATTTACAGTATTCAACATTTTATTGGAAAATTATGAAATAAACTTACTGAAGCAACATATCTGTACATCTCAAGTCTACTTGATAATTCTTTTTGACATTCTGTTTCGAGTTTTCTGTTACTGTCATTAAGAATTATCTTTAAGCATTTCAGTCCTGAAATAAAAAAAAATATATATAAACAGTTATTTTATAGATCATTCCCATTTGACACACCATTTTGTTTTTTAATATACCATTAATTAAGCACTATTCTTAACAACATTTTTTATATTCAAATCCTACATTATTATTGTTAACATATATTAATGTTCTTCTTATTTTAATTATTATATGTCATAGGAATAATGTTTAATGCTATTATGGCATTGTGCATCTTGTTTTAATATAGTTTCTCTGCAAAAGCGGGGATACTGCGCATGCGAAATAACGACGAAAGAAAATTAATTACGTTTTTTAAATAATTTATACCAACGGGCGCCGCGCGGCTTTGCTCGCTTGACAAATATTTAAGAATGTGTAAGAAAGAAATATAATTATTTCAGTTTGTTTATTTATACTCTTTTTTAATATTCAATATACTATCATCACTATTAAAAATCTTACTTCGTCCAGCACCATGTTCCAAATCTTTACAGTACTTCAGCAAGTCCAAAGCACAGGCTCTTTCCAATAGTGGATCAGCCTCAATGTCCACTTCTGTTTCTTCTATAATCTGTACTACTTCCCGGGCACATTCCGCCGAAACGATTTTGTGGTTTAAAAGTGCATTTTTAAGACACTCCTCCACCTAAATAGAAAAAAAAACTTTACAAAAATAGATTAAGTATAAGACAAACAGATGTTAAAATAGTCTTTTTATTGAATCTAACAACATATTTCATATATATTTATGCGTGTCAAAACAATGGTCAAATTCTCGCATCTCATATTCAGTAGACTTCATTTAAGTAAATTAAAAATATAATAATATAATATGTTAAATAATAATACAATATTCAAATTCCAAAATCACCTGTCCATCTGAATTTGTAATAGAATCATTAGGTACGGCGCATATTGTTTGTATTTCGGCCTTGCACAATTTTCCTAAGAGTGGGTCAAGACGATAATTCAAGGCCTGTTCTTTCAAAACATTTGCTAATTCATTTTCACAAGTTTTCTCCAGTTTTGATTCTCTAAATTTATCTTTTAAACAATACAACATTTTGCCTTGAAGTTCTACATCTTGAGGTTCATTAACTAAAAAAATAATAATTTAAGTTACATCCCATATTCGCATTTGCGACGCAGTTAGCTGATTTCACCTAACTGCATCTAATCTACATCTAATTAACGTATTTCTATGTGATCTGCAAAAAATTGCTTAACGTCTAATGTAACTTTTATAAAGATTACGCAGATGGAGTTAGCCGGTTTGTGAATTAAGGTATTACCTATATTATAAATATAGAAAACAATTTGACATAGTTTAGTACTTTAGTCAGTTCTCAAAACATCAAAATAAAATCATAGTTTTGATTGTACATGCATCACACGTAACGATAGTTTGAGGGTACTCTCGAGTGGGGATCATTCACACAATTAACGTCTACTTAAGTTTTTACTTTAAAAATATTTTCATGTGTATCCTTTGTAGGTACTAAAAGCACACTATTGGGAATGAAATATTATTAGAATCAACTAATCTGTTTCATTATAATAAACTTGCAAAAATAAATATATGAATAATAATAAAAAAATTGTTCAAGTTCGAGTCGGACTCAACCAACAATGGTTCTTTATCACTTTCAGGACTGTGGAGTAAAACTTATAATGATGGTACATACGATGCAAGTATGTTTCGATTATAATATAATAATAATAATAAGCTTTATTTCAGTTCCATACAGTTATACATTTATAATTATAAAAATTTTAATCATTGATATATATTTAGATTTAATAAGTTTTGTTATTAATTAATTTATAGATTGTTATATTTCATGTCATTTAAAATTATTCATTATTTTAATTGTTTGTTAATTGTATGGACCCCTTTCGGGTAAAAGCCTCCCCCAAGGAATGCCACGATTCTCTATCCTTAGCTGTGTCCAGCCAAACTCGAGAGGAGTACTATTTACTAAGATGGGGGTTTCACTGCGGTTCGTCATAACTTTTGTTTTTTCCAGGTTCATGTCTAATGTTTCGATTACGTAGACTTAAATGTTAAGTTGTGCTTTAGGGGACAATAGACTGGGGATAGGGGATATTTGATATAATTTCAGTTCCACGCTATATTGAGATAAATGTTATTGACAAATGGACAACAAAGGGATCCTAAAAGGTTCCGTATCTATTAAGATACGAAAATCTAAAAATAATGAATGTACTTATTCATTCAAAAACATTTTACTTACCAATTACATTCATACAAAACTTTTTAATGTCTCCTTTACAAGCATTCTGCAAGTTGTTGTTCAAACGGTAGTCCATGTTTTGTTCTATCATTCTATTGACAACTACAATTTTACAATTGTTACTGAAATCTGCTTCTTGACGGTGTGCCTGAAAAAAAAAAATGCTATTGAAATGTTTCCTATTTATTGAATTATTTTTAATTAAATGATTTTGTCAGGACTTTTTTGACACAGAAGTAACAAGACAAAGTGCTCTGATTACGTATTTTTACGAAAATTGGGCGGAAGATGAAAAACGGACTGTCTTAAACACTAGGTTCCCTTTGCCTTACTGTTCTGTTATTAAGTTAAAATAAAAGTATCATTCTTTTATCCATATGCATCTTTAAAAGAGGATTCTTTCTATATATTCTAATAAAATTATATGTTATTATAAATTCCATACCTTTAAGCAATCTAAGAGAACTGTAGGTTCAGTTTTGTGGCAATACATATCTATCATATCACTGCAGCTTGTTATCAAATGATAGTCGATGCCATTGTCTGAAAACTCTTGCTTCCTCACAACAAATAAAGCTTTTTTACAGTTTTCGCTTAGCTTTCCTTTAGCTGTTTGAAGGCATTCCAAGGCGGCTGATTCCCCATGAGGTACAGATGGACAAAAATCTAACAAATCTTTTTTGCACGCCTCTTTAAGATCAGGATCTAAGTCGATACTTTCTTTTTGTTGAAACAATTGACTTCTAAGTTGTTGACGACATTCCTTATATATTGTGTGTTTTCTTCTAGAAATTGTATCATTCCTTATTATTTCACTCAAGCACATCACAACTTGTACCTTTGTTAGAGCCCTTGGGCAGAATCTTACAACATATGACTTGCAAGCATTTTTGAATTTTCTTGTAAATCTATAGTTTTTAAGTGAAATTAATTGTTCATGTTCAATTGCAGCCCTACATTTTACATTAGCTTTTACTTCTGCATCATTTTTGTGTGCTATTAGACAGTCTAATACATCATCTTCATCTTTTTTGCTTCTTAATTGAGAAGTACATAATTTTTCTATAGGAACTCTACAATTAGTACTTATAATAACATTTAGTTCAATATGATCACTTTGAGTTTCTGTAAAATTTGAGACAACCTCCCTACACTTGGGTGATAATTCTTTAATTTTGTTTTGCAAGCACAATATTTCTTCACCTTTACGAGTATGTTCAAAACAAATATTGGCCAAGTCGTCCATACAAGTGTCTGCTATTTCAGGAAGCAAATCCACACTTACAGCCCTTTGCCTCATCACTCTTCTTACCTGTTGTTCACAGGCTGGCTTAAGTATACCTCTGAGTTCTGAATTATATGCATAGTTATATAAACAAGGTAGTATTAAAGGATCTTTCTCAGATGGGTGTTCATTTATATCAGCCCATTTCAATTTTGCTTTACATTGTGTGACAGCATCAAATTTACAAGCCTTATATAGCTGAGGATCAAGTATAAAATCTCTGGAGATGAAGTACTGTATTTGTAACAATGCAGTTTCACAATCAGATGTCATTAGAGCTGTTCCTAATTTTTCCATGAGGCAGGACATGACTCTACCATTACCCCCATTGACTTCCCGGCAAGCTCTATCTACAACAGGTTTGCAAGCTTTTCTTAGAATAGGATCAACCCTCCAGTCTTCGCCAGGATCTGCTTCTTGTACTAATATTTCTAAAGATCTCTGGCATGGTAAACTGATTCTTTTATCTTTCCTTTTCCTTGGCCTAGCATGTTCCATTAGACAATGTATTGTGCGTCCTCCAGATTCAATACCTCTACATAATGTTGTAATATCATTAGCACAATTCTGCATAAGTTCCGGAGATAATCTATAGTCATCCATGAGCATTTTTCTATGGTCAATCATTTCTGCCATACATTCTGGAGAAATATATGTGCTTTCTACTCGTGATATATTTTCTAGACACAGTAAAATTTGTGCAAGTCTTACATCTTTATCTTCAACAACACCTTTTCTACAATGATATTTGCGAATATCTTCTTTACAAGATTTTACTAGACCTTTGCTCATTTTATAATTCATTATCATATTTCTTTGTATGTAAAATAATTGGTCTTGACACTGTTTTGTCATAGCTGTAATCAAGAAAAAATTAGAAATATTAAAATAAGCAACAGACATGCTATTTTTCAACCATATTGCATGTGGGGGGAGCCTGGTGCCCACCTCAGAAATTTTACTTTGAATAAATTTCAATTACCTCTCGAAGTAGTGAAATATTTAATATTTTCATTACCTTGTTCTGGTACTGAAAATGTACTGTCTTAACATTACAACCTTAAGACAAAAGTGTATTTTAGTTTGTATCTCAAAAAAAAAAAAGAAAACCTATGTTGAGCTGGTATGGTTGGCTCATGTAAGAATGGAAAGTCAATATATTCATGACAAAAACAATTTCTTATAAGCCAGTGTATTTACTGTAATTTACCCTTTATCTACAAACAAACAAATGAACAGTTTCAAAAATCTCTAATATATTTATTTTTAAAGGAGTACCCAATTGACTTTAAGATGTAGGGTAATATTCTCTGTACCACAAGTTTAAGCCTGTTTGTACAGTTCATTTATAGCCAATTAAATTCACCATATTTGTAAAATATTAAACAATTTTGGGTTCCATTTCCACTCAAGTAAATAAAATATTAAATATTTTCATTCCCTAACTGGAGAGAAGGCAAAGTGCGTAGAGTTATGTCACTCAACATGCAATTCCTTCAGAATTAGGTGGAAAGTGAGGAATGAAGGTATCTTAATGTGGGGTAAAATGGGTTTCCCCTGCCTACTCTTCTACATGGCTATGTTTACAACATCAAACCAAATTACCACTCAGGGAAACAATTTATTTTCATTTTCTCACTCTGGTCTAAGACAAATTTCAGTAATGAGTTCAAATCAACATAATGTTGCAATAATTTAATGGTGAGTAGACACAAATAAGCCAAGGTACAGAGGTCTTGACACTAGGTTCCTTCTCTCTACACTTCTATAATATGCTGGATACAATATGAAACAAAACAGAAACAATAAAAAAAAATACCATTTTCATATTTATGTCTCACTAGACATTTGTACATTAACAAAGAGTCTGGTACTTCATCTGGACAGAAATTTTTCTGATCAATATTACATGCTGCAAATATAAGTTTGTCTATCTGCAAAGTTGTATATTTCATCTCTTTCAATGCTACAATTTCTGATTGACATACTGGTTGTAATTTATCTCCAAGACTTTGAAGGCATTTTAATGTAAATGTCTGGGAAAGACTTTTAGGATCTGACGGAATTCTACCACAACTGTGTGCTTCTACATCATCTAAACAGTTCTTTAAAAAGTTGCCTGTTATCTGCCAATCATTGAATATTAATGATTCTAACTGATTAATTGTTTTTTGACAAATTATATTCTTTAAAATTGGTTTCCGTTTTAATATACAATCAAGTGAGTTGGAACTTGGGTTTAGACAATCAGAAATTATGGTTTCTTCTTGGCATGGTCCTTTTAATTTGTATTCTATATAACTTTTATCCAGTAATTTATTTTGGAGCGTCCATATTTTATGTTGACATGAAAAGGGCACCTGAGTTTTATTATTATGAGTTATGTTCAACGCACAAGACAAGATATCAAAATCTTCATCTAACTGTACACATTGCCTCTCAAACACAGCACAACCTTTTAAATCTACTGTATATCTTTCACTATTTGATTTGGCACTCTCTATTCCTTGAAATCCATTTGCATAGCTTGTAATTAAATTGATGAAATAGCAAATTAATAATAAAGTTGTTATGTTGTTATACATTTTAACGCACCGGTTTACTGTTTATTGCCAATTTAGCTACCATTGAGATATTATTTGGGTTTAAAACACATAAAATATGTTACTTTATTAATCCAAATTTGTAACATATCTTTTATATATAAAATTTATTAAAAATCACCACATATTCAAAAAAAACAAATATGCAGACAAATTGCTACAAGTTGTCAACAATAATGAAGTACAGATAACATTTATAACAGAATTATACCTGCTATAAAGTCTGTAGAGATGTAAATATTACATTACATTAAAATGATTGTTATTAGCTATCGATTTTTCATTTTTCGTTTTTTTTGTTTTTGTTATTTTCAATAGTTACCAATTTATTATTTTAGCAAGTTGCTTTATATTTTTTCCTTTTTTTTTTTTTTTTTGTTACTCACTATCCACCCAATTTTTAGTCTCTTTAGAAAACTACTTAGCAATTTATGACTTGGTAATTACATAAATTCGAGTGGGGACTCGAAAAAATTAAATATTTATTGAAATTTACATTTTCATTGGTTCGCTCTGATGTTGAGGCAAAGTGCGGATTGAGTGCCATCACCCATTACGCATTGTCTCTAGAATAGGGTGAAAAACGGGGAACCGAGAGTTTTAACTCTAGATTCTCTCTACCTGGGTACAACTTGATGCTGATTTATTTTAATTTTTTTAGCAAATTTGCAAAACTATGTTGAGACAATAAATTTTTCAGTTCGATAATCTTTTGAAAACATGACAAATCTCGTCTATCTAAATGTTTTAACTGCATGATATATGATCATTGTAAGTAATTGATATACATATTATGTATGTATAAAAATATTTAATAATAAATTATAATAACCAAATTTCTCGGCTTCGCCGAATAATAATTGATCGCATGCGCCACTAACATCCCTAGTTCAGAAAATATTTTTGTGAGTCTGTGTGTAGTATTAACAATTTATTCCTCTTTTTGTCAAGTTTATATTGCTTGTAATTACTGAAGACTTTTAGTATTTTGTATAAAGTTAAATTTATTTAAAGCTTAACAGTTTATATTTATATTTCGATAAAAAAATTATGGAAGGCTTTATCGAAGTGAACGAAATATCAGATTTTGTCTCATATATAAAAAGTGTAAGTGTTCAGTTGACGTGTTATGCGGCAAAATATGCAAAATATATCTAACTTTAATTTTGTGCTTTTCTAAAAAAATAATACTTAAAATTAATTTTGTTAAGAATTCTGCCTATCATAACCTTTATTAATTATAAAAAACGATACATATTTTATTGAACTAAACAAAACATACGTTTTTTATTTATATTATGTATTATCAATTTTAATTTATAACTTTATGTTCAAAATAATTATTGAAAATGATTTCGACAAACACGAAACCGTGGAATTGTGTTCAAAAATCTCAAAAAGAATTACAATTTATTGTAAAGTATTCTAACATAAATTATTTATTTTTAGATTGAATGGAGAGATCCATGGCTAATAGCCCTTTTATCATTTCACGTTCTTGTTACCTTTACCTGTCTGTCAACAAGGAATTATAGCAACTTTCAAATTATTTTATTTATTGCATTATGTAAGTATTTTCTTTATTATTAAATAGTAAATATGTTAGTGAATATATATTTAAGTATGAGCATAAAAAATCTGTAAATTAAACATGTTTAGTCACAGTATTTAATATTGAAAAAGTGTGATTTGCATCTATGTAAATAATATGACAAGGAATATTTAATGTTATTATATCAAAGTATGGGCTTTTGTAGCAGTGTGTTATATGTATGTTGTGGTTATGAGTTCAATCTCAATGTCTTGAAATCACACAAAACTCAAGGAACAACTTAATACTAGGTTCTCTCTACCTACCATATTCTATACATATAATTCATTTCATTTCTTTGAGTGGGAATCAAAACCGCAACCTCTCCTGCTTACCTCTCATGCTTGTGCCCCTGTACTATGACTGGACTTAAAATCCAAAGACCTATAAAGTATTATTGTTATTTATTTTTGTTCAGAATGCTATAATTGATAAACTGGACGGATATTGCCTTTTATTTTAGTGGCTATTAGGTGTATCTTGTAATATAATTTAGGCACAGTAGTAGAAACAGTTTCTCCTTGCTTTACTTCTTTTTTATTTTAAATAGGATAGTTTATATTATATAAAATTATAAATTATTGCAAGAAACACATCTGTTTCAAAATTATTATAATTTAAAGTAGCATATGTTTATATAACTGTTATATATTTTTATACCAATGCTCTTGACCTTTGTATCCATGCTTCCAAGGTTACTTCTTTAAAATTATTATTATATTCTTTAGTAGTTGCAAGTGAATTAAATGAATTATATTGAAAAATGAAATATTGGTTATAGTTTAATAAGCAAACACTTGACTTTAAATAGCCATTTTTAACCAAGAAAAGGGAAACATATATGTTTATTAATTATTAATTTTTACTATACATATATTGTGTACTGCAATATATTTCTGCCTAGAATTTACATTAGTTCATTTCCAGAAAATAGTTGCAAGGTAGTATTAAAAGAATTATATCAAATTTAGTGTCAGTGGTGAGTAGAGAGAGAAGCTTGGGCAATAGAGTCAAATGTTAAGTGTGTTATTGCACATTTTAAAAACTACATTGGTTCATAAGTCCCAGGCACTCCTTTGAGCTCCAGCTTCTCATTCAACAACTCTGGTTTCTAGCTCATGCAGTGAATCCATGGAATGCAAAGCATTTTTCTCTCCTATTATCAATTTTAATTATGTAAAACCGTTAAATTATATTTACCATCCATAAAACTTTTAACTTAAACAGTCAACTTTAAAACATGTTTTATTTGTTTTCACCTTTTTTACTAAATGACCTTTAAAAATTAATTATTCATGCTTGTGATATTATTTATAATGTTGTTACGGATTTGTATGATTAATTTTGTTATTAAGTAATGATCAATGACCCTATTTTGATAATAAATTTATAATTTTATATTGTTACACCTATTCCACCTACAAGTGACAGGGTCAAAAATATTGATTATTGCTAGTTGAAGTAGCCACTACCACTCTTCACTATATACTGTGCATTTATTTAATAAAGTAAAATCAAATTAAATCAGCTTCACGCTGTATCCCGCACACAACAGTGTAGGCAGAGGGAACCTAGTGATAAGACACTCCATTCCCCACTTCCGCCGAATTCTGTAGGCATTGTGTGTTGAGTTGCGAAACTTAACGGCGTGCTTTGCCTCTACACCAGAGGGAAGAAATTAAAATATAAATTTAAATAAATGTTCCTCGAGTGGGGATCGAACCCACAACCTGTTGCGTTAACAGTTGCACGCTTTTGCCCCTGAGCCTCGACTGGCCTCTCACATTTAAGTCTATTCACATTTAATTATAAATCGTATAAGTAATAGGAACGCATCTCAAGGTGATCAGTACTAGGCTTAATCTGAATGAAACCTTTACGAATAAAGTATCAGGCTTAAACAGTAAAACCTTGGAATACTATACCTTTGACTTTACAATTAGAGTACTATATTTATTTATTTTTATTTATCATATAAATAAGTGCTTTATTTTAAGATATGTCAGTCTCCTTGGGATCACCAAAAAGTTAACTTCCATGGGCCTCATCAAGAGGAGATAAATAGATAGAGAAAATAAATTGAAGCATGTGCCCTCATAAATTTATATTAAGGGCATATAAAGACATATCATCTATACTATCTATATCTATACTAATATAATAAAGCGGAAGAGTTTGTTTGTTTGTTTGAACGCTAAGATCTCTGGATCTACTGGATCAATTTACTTTGTTTTTGTTTTGTATGAAAGCTGCATTCTTCAGAAGTGCTATAGGCTATATAATATTACATTACACATATATACTAATAAATTAAAATACTTTCTAATTTGACATGTAATTTATTCTGCGATGTTAATAACAACCGTCGTCGCTACGCGGCCGCGTTCGTCACCGCGTCATTTTGATATTCATCCTTATGAAAATAAATATATTAGTCACTTTTAGCATTTCATCTAGATTGAAATTATATTTCTATAGAAATTATATTCTTATATTTCAAGCAGGCGTAGCCGCGTCCGGGTCCGCTAGTACTATAATAAAATAAAGCTTTTAAAAAACAATATTTTGATCATATGCCCATGACGTAATGTACTGAAGTTAAAACAATTTTTATTTTGATATTAAGAAGTTGTATTTTTATTGGAATAATTACGGACGAAATGCGATATGATCTTGCGACTGATGTTGTTGTACTTGATAATACCAGATATATTTACTTTTGTTAAATATAACATAAAAAATTTAAATACATTTTTTTTCTTTCAGTACTCCTCGTTTATTTTTCGGAAAGTATAAACGAAGTTGCCGCCAGGAACTGGAATCTGTTTTCAAGGCAACAGTACTTCGATAGCAAGGGTCTATTTATATCGGTGGTGTTTTGCATACCTATCCTGTTAAACTGCATGATAATGGTGGTGAGTATTGTATATTTAACTTTTTTAAAGTATATGAATATAATTGATAAACATTTCAGTTGAGGCCAGTAGTGGCGCAGGGGCTCGAAGTGTGAATGGAACTGGTTGGGGGTTCAATCCCCACTCGAGGAAGTGAAATATTTATTTAAATTTATATTTCCATTTCTTTGATCTGGTGTCTGGGCAAAGTGCGGTGTTGAGTTCCGCCACTAAACACGAAATGCTTCCACGAACTCGGCAGAAAGCCACTCATACGCAAAAAATGTCATTTTGAAGTTTAAGTCAATAAAAAAATTATTCTAGTTGTACATAAACCAGCTAGGTCTTGTATAAGAATTCGATAGCCAAATAACTACTCGGTTAAGTTTCTAATCTTCAATCAAATCGTTAATCTTCACTCTAAAGTCGTTAAGTCGTCGTATCGTTTTATATCATTTAAGACTTATAGGATTTAAAACATTTTTACAAATAAGTCCCGGCGTTAAATAATAAAGGTAAACATATTATTAACATTAAAGAGATTGTGGCAAAGCAAAGATGTGTGTGTTAATTTTGTACGCAGCAGACAGTATTAATTGTTAACGTAATCACGTATTATGATATTAAGATTAGTTTATTAACCGTGCGGAGAACGGAATTGTGTATGTTATCGCTAGTTTTCTTCATGGCTCTATTTTTTTATAGTTTCTACTTGTAAATATTGAAAATAAGGCTTAAACTAGACAACATATGGATTTGTCTGTTTACAAAACATTAGAATATGTCTAATAAACTTTAGAAATTGGGAAATAGTTAAAGAACTCGTATATCTCTTCTAAATGTTGGAAAACAACGTTATAATTATAACGTGATACAATATCGCAGACAACAATGGTCCGATGATTATGCGTTATCATGTTATGCATTCTTTGATTATATTATACAGACGTCCTAATTTATAATCGATTTTAATATTTATGTTAATATGACGATGTGGAGGTTTACTTATATGTAAAAAAATGTCGGAATCATTTTTTTTCTTAACACTTAATTCTTCGAGGCATTGTGTGTTGAGTGGCAGAACTCAACGCCGCGCTTTGCCTCTACACCAGAGCTAAGAAATGCAAATATAAACCTAAATAAATATTTGACTTCCTCGAGTGGGGATCGAACTCACAACCGTCGCGTTACAGTTACACCTTTCTATCGCTGCGTCACGACTGCCTCGTGCCACTCAACACGCAAGTCCTCGAAACATTCGTCGGAAAGTGGGGAACGAAGTGTATTAACACTAGGTTTCCTCTATCTACCCTGCTGTATGCGGGATACAGCGTGAAGCTTAAAAAAATTTTTTCTCAACCTTAAACGGTGTTAATCGAAACGTATTTTCAGTGACCTAAACTATTGCACTAGGAATGGTGTGATGTATTCGCCGCTATAGTACGTTTGGATTCGAATACTTATTCTTGCTAATAATAGGTGGAGAAAGTAGTAGGAAAAATGGAGAAAGATGGGATGATCAGCAAAATGTGATATATACACGAAGTTAACAGGTTTTTACTATCCTATTTCCAGGGGTCGTGGTTGTACCAGTCAACACAATTAATGACAAATATCAAGAAGGCTCAACTACGGCAACGTTACAAAGAGCTAAAGCACAAAGAACAACAGTTGCACGACAAAACGGAATAAATAGATCAAGTTGCCTTGAAATATTAAAGAGGTAATATTTTTCCTAAAATAAGACTCCGTCGTTTAAAACCACACTATCACTACTTAACATGTACGATATCTAAGGAAATGAAAAAAGAAAAATGACCATGTTGACGTTAATTTGACCTCAATCGTTTCTTTTTAAATAAGTATATTATTAAGTGCATTTTTTATTTACTATATTTGGAGTCTTTTTTTGTCAAAATTAAGCTTGTATATAATTTTACTTACGATATATTTAAATTAAAATATTAAGTTTTCATTTTCCCGTAAGCTGGCTTATCTAAATCTAATATCTTTTGTTCTTGCCTTTTCTGTAATGACTATTATTTGTCTCATTCGCATGTAAATGACTCGTAAAGTACCGCCATATTGTCAATTATAGCTAACGGCCATAATAATATGTGCAATATTTATATGTTATATAGATAGATAGTAATAAGTGTAATTTGTAGGTATGTACTGTTAAAACAATAATGTTAAATGTAAAAGGGAAACTGTTTATTCTTATTTTTTAGAGCAAATAATGTTAAGCTAATTGGAAATTTAAAAGGTGTTAAGATAATTTGATTCGTATCTAAAATGTCCCAAAAATTATACTAAATTCTACTTCAAGTTTTTCCCGTTATTGTTAGACTGAAACAACGTAGTATTTCCGCTCAGTCAGTATTCTGGACAAAAGACAATATAAATAGATTTGTTATGCGTATCTCTATAGGATTCTGTAGTTGAATGGCAAAAAATGGAACTCTCATTGATATGACTTTAGGATCTACATACAGCGCTTATAATTCGGCCATACTAACACCAAATCCAAGTAAACTGACCACAAAATCATTCAACGATATATATATGTTAAAAAAAAACTTTTGTTTCGTTAAATTGTAAAATATAAAAATATAGAAGTCATTCTCCCGACGTCATTGTTGTGCAAATCAAAAATAATTCGCTGTAATACCGGTTTGTTTTACATATTAATTTTAAGTGCTTGGGTCACGCGAGTAATTATTTTATTTATTATGTTTTGTTTTTTTGCTATCGGTAGGTAACTTTGTTAATATTCGTATTCTCGTATATTTAATCTTAGCACAGAGTAATTGTATTTCTTATCATTTAATACCTATTTTTTTTCACTTACAAGCAATTTAAAATTATGTATAACATATAAATACTTATATATTTGTTGTACTTATATATTTCTCACGATTGTTTCGAGTCTTTTTTTCGTGTATTGTTCTTGAAGGACATATATTATAATAGAGGACTTAAGAAAAAATCAAATTCCAAAAGCATTTTTTCAAACCAAAACGTCTACTTTTAGTTCGTATTCTTTTAATATACGATACGGTCGATGATCGCGAATATAAAATGTAAATCAAGATGAACTAAGCACTCATTAATATTTATTACGTAATTTACTTAGTATTTGCGAATTATATTGCGGATATAACGATATTCTAAATATAAATTAATGTTCTAACGTAATTTTATAAAATACTACAATAACTGTCCTCCATAAACAATGGAAAATAAATTATATTTTTTTTCATAATTGCTTTTAATTATATTTATTATATTTTTACAAACCGGTTATTTTTCACATAAAATAAAAAAAATTAAAATAGTTATAATTGAGTGTTGGCTTATCAGGATATAATGATTTTTAGCACCGATATTTTTATAACATTATTTTAAAAAATTGTTGCTAAGTTTTTATCATATAACATTGCTTCTTTCATTACTTAAACTTAAATTTCTTTCTTTCTGCAGTTATTTAGGCTTAAAATTAAATGTTGTTACACTATTGGATCAAAATACAATCACTTAATTCTTCAGATCCGTACTTAAGTTTTTTATTTTTCTATCATTCGAGGAATATTGTAAATTAAATCTATAAGTTATCTATAGTTGTTTATAATATATATTTTTAAATTTATTATGTATAAGGACAGTTACACACAATTCTCGGTTTTATATAGGTATTTTTTAAATTTTTCTTCTGAAAAGTAATACAATTATTTTATATCTTATATTTTTGTTGTAACTATAGAGTAATAGTAGAGCACATAGTTAACTTAACGTAACTACATATTGTATTATTGAAATAATCACAATTTTTTTCACAACCCTCGTGTTCTATGTTGAGAAGAAATAGCAAGTAAAATATATCCAAATAGCACTATCAATATTGTGTGTAATTATTCAAATACGTATTTTAGTCGAAATTGGTGATATTTTGTTAAAATAATGAAATGTAGAATAATATTTTTTTGTGGAAATGTTTAGAAAGCTAGCGCGATATTTTTTAAGTTTTTATGTATTAAGAACGTAATGAAATAAGATTATTAAATTTTAAATCATTCTGTATGTGTTAAAATGAACAATAATATTGTTTTTCATTTCATAAATATGTGCAATGTGCATAGTGCCATAACAATTTTGCTTTTTTTCCCATTTCATTCTAATTTGTTGGTAATATTTTCATTACAATTTAAAATAAACAATAACCATAGTCAATTCAGTGGTTGATTGCCTAAGAAATAACGGAAATACAAAAAAAACAAGTTTAGACAATGTTCATTGTTCATTGTTACAATGAAAATAAATATATAATTCGAATAATTAAATTTCAAAAAAATATTTCTTTTTGTTATGTAATAAATTAAAGGTAATTTACAAATACTTTCTAGTGAAGCGTTGTTGTAGAGTGCATTACGGTTTATATTCTAAATTAATATTTAAGAACCTAATATTGTATAAATTGTGACCGTTGTGGCGCAGTGGTGCAACGACTGACTGTCAACGCCGCGGTTGTGTGTTTGTTTTCCATGAACGGTACGAATTATTTTTATTTCCTCGCTCAACGCGCGAGGCAACGGAGTGTCTTAACACTAATCAAAATACGTGTGTAATAAGCAAGGGATTGTTCTATTGAAACATTATGCTGTATTTTTCTAATTACTTAACATTTACAATAATATAAAACATATTAAGTTTATTCCTTAGATGCATTTGTGTGTCTAAATTAATATTATTTAGTATAATATGTGTCTTTTTTTACATTATGGCGTTATTACAAATAATATTAAACACCGTAACTTACACGCTAGTTTAGTAATTAGAATGCTAGAACTCATCACTACAAATACTAAAATAAAAATAAAAATAATAAAGTAGATGTTGTCATATTTAATGTGAAGTGACCTTTTATTGATATTTAAATATGTGAATATAAATAAAAAGTAAAAGTGCGTTTTTAACTATTGTGGATATTCGTTGTAGGTCACTTTGCCATTGACTAGGTATATCGTGTTTTATCAATATTGCGTCTGTTTTTGAAGACGATATGAAACGTCCATCCTTGAAAATAACATGAATTATGCTGATTGTGGTATTTAATGATGAAAATTGTGAGTTTCAATTGGTCAAATATCATATATTAAATATAAAATAATCATAATTTTATAAAGCAACTACCTACATTTTTTCTTTTTCTCCATATCATTGTTATTATTATTATTTTTATCAAATATTTTAAATATTCACTCTAAACTAAAGCTAAATTATGAATATTATGGCCAATTGAGATTCACTCTTAAAAAACTATTCTAAAACGGAATTTGTGCGTCACTCATTTCTCATTTACCAAATTTATTTATGACAAAAATATAAAAAAATAAAGTTTGACTTTAATTTATGATAAGAAATTATTCATCTATTTTTAAAATAAAAGAAGGAAAGAGCTAAAACCTAATCTCTTCTCTTTCACCAGACTAAAACCAATTTTATGTGAACTCTAATAGTTTTCAAGTGTTGTCGTTTTACTCTAATATGTAGTATACAATGAAGTAAGTTTTATTTAAATGTAATATTCGCAGCGAGTCGCTTTTTATTTGTAATATATATTTGTCGAATATAATTTCTCCATAATATGAAATAATTTCGTTATTTTTATTAGTTATTAGAAATTGTATTATATTTTTACTACTCTATCGCCATCACACACTTGCTGTATAATAATATTTTATTTTATTTTATAGAGGATCTGCGAGTAATTTGATTTAACTCATTTTAGTGTAAACTTAAATGCTTGAGTGTAAGAAAAACTGTTTTTGTTAAAATTCGGTTTATCAGCGCAGCCAGCCTAATAATGTTTTAAATAAATAATAATATATTTTATATGGATGAAAAACATATTACAATTTATAACTATTACAATTAATTAATGAATATAAATAGATTTTCTTACACTTACTGCGTGTTGCCTAATGAAATAAGAATATTTTAATGTATGAACGCTTAATAAAAATATGTTACAACTTTGTTTTTGTTTTTAAATCCCTTATGATGATTATATTTGTTATATACATACTTACTATTTTATACTAATATAGGCTTATGTTTGATAGCGTCAAGCTTGATGTGTAGATGATGTCTACAGAAGTACCGTGGACCATTCAGAGGAACCTGGTACTTAGATACATTCCGATCCGTTCCTCACTCCGTTGACTTTTTGAGGTATTTCATATTAAATGGCTCTTTACTCCGGTAACCAGGAAAAATATTAAATATTTCATTTACTCGAGCGGGGATTTAATCCACACCTTCAATTCGCCCCGCAAAATTTCCTCCTACCCGCCATTTTTGCCATTTTTTAAAAAATAATAAAAAATATTAAATGAAAATTATATTGTTACATTATTATTTACTTTTAAATATCTATAAATCGGTTTCATTTTAATATAATGCTTTGATATCGTTAAATTTTTGTTAATCAAAAATTCTTGGGGTAAATGTACTCCAGAATTAATTTACCTCTTAGAATTGTAAAAATAAAAATAATTTGTAAA
This sequence comes from Heliconius cydno galanthus, assembly GCA_036379175.1. Taxonomy (NCBI): domain Eukaryota; kingdom Metazoa; phylum Arthropoda; class Insecta; order Lepidoptera; family Nymphalidae; genus Heliconius; species Heliconius cydno. The sequence goes on along the minus strand of JAKRZM010000941.1, from coordinate 808,930 downwards.
GTTACTAATTAATAATTTAATGAAGTAGAATAAAATAATTATAATTAAATCAATATAATGCTAAATCGAAGGATGGGTGTACCCCGAGAAACAAATTTCAACAATATGTGAGAAAAAGGAAACAAACGCTTAATACTCAATTACTATTAGATTTAATTTTTTCCTTAACTTCTTTTATCATGAGGGACACCAATTTATCCATATTGATTTCAGGCTGCCAGTTCCAATCTCGTCTAGCGTCGCTATCATCAAACACTTGTGGCCATGAATCAGCTGTAATTAAATAAATAAATGCCATTTAAAATGTATACATATCTATAAAAGTATCCAAGTGCCAGTCAGAATCACTCATGAAGTGTTCCGTAGTAACAAGCGTAGATTAACGCTACCTAACGTACCGATTACCTCTACCTGCCCAAAATATGGGTAGTACTATCGTTTCCACCTACAAAAAATAACTTTGTTTTTCCTAGTATTTTGATTTTTAAAAATTTACTTTATATAATAAAAATGCTGACTATACATATAATTTACATCAATTCTCGTTGAAAATGTTCATGGATATCTGCAGAATATTGTTTATGATCATAAATTATACTGGAAAGACACGAAGATAAGGATATTTGTGTCTATTTTTACTCGCTAACTACGTTTATTTTTTTAAGAATGCATAAAGAAGAGAATTATTATGCTCACCTATTTCTTGTCGGCTATCTGGTTTGTAAGTTATTGTAAAATCCGATATATGTTTAAACATTTGATCGGTGAGCTCCTCAGGGGTGAAACTCATTGAGGTAACATTGTAAACTCTACGTCTTAGCATTTCATTTGGAGCTTCCAAGAAGTTAGAGAGAGCCCTCAGGGCGTCCCGCACATGCATCATCGGCAATCTGGTGTCTGGTCTCAGGTAGCATTCATAGTGGCCTTTGCGAAGTACGTCATGGAAAATAGCTATAGCGTAATCTGGAATAAGTTATAGATTTTTATAGATAAGCTTTTTTTTCTCTTCTCTTCTCCCGACAAATAAGAAAAAGTTAATAACCTTGTCAAGCCNATTACCTCTACCTGCCCAAAATATGGGTAGTACTATCGTTTCCACCTACAAAAAATAACTTTGTTTTTCCTAGTATTTTGATTTTTAAAAATTTACTTTATATAATAAAAATGCTGACTATACATATAATTTACATCAATTCTCGTTGAAAATGTTCATGGATATCTGCAGAATATTGTTTATGATCATAAATTATACTGGAAAGACACGAAGATAAGGATATTTGTGTCTATTTTTACTCGCTAACTACGTTTATTTTTTTAAGAATGCATAAAGAAGAGAATTATATTATGCTCACCTATTTCTTGTCGGCTATCTGGTTTGTAAGTTATTGTAAAATCCGATATATGTTTAAACATTTGATCGGTGAGCTCCTCAGGGGTGAAACTCATTGAGGTAACATTGTAAACTCTACGTCTTAGCATTTCATTTGGAGCTTCCAAGAAGTTAGAGAGAGCCCTCAGAGCGTCCCGCACGTGCATCATCGGCAATCTGGTGTCTGGTCTCAGGTAGCATTCGTAGTGGCCTTTGCGAAGTACGTCATGGAAAATAGCTATAGCGTAATCTGGAATAAGTTAGTTGTTTTTATTGATAAGTAGTTTTTTCGTCATCGAGGCATATTGGGATGACTGTACAGGTTGTTGTTGCATCGATAAATAAGGAAAGAAAATAATATTTGTCAATGCACTTAAAAATATATCGGAGTATAATATAGATAATATTCAAAGAGGCCAGTCGTGGCCATAAGCTGAAATAAGCTTGCCAGGCAGTGGGTTCGATTCCCACCCGAGGAAATGTTTATTAATTTAATTTCTTCGGTGTCGAGGAATTCAAAAAGTGGGGAACAGAGTGTCTTAACACTAGGTTCCCTGCTTACCCTGCTATATGTGGGATACAACGTGAAACTGAAATATGAAACACAGATTTCTTATGTATATGTATAGATAAGTCTGTCGTCTGTTCCACAACAGCTATTAAATTTGCTTTATAGACTAATGAAATCAATTTATTTTAATATTTTTATTTCCATAACATCAACACCTCTGGAATATTAAAAACCTTAAAAACACTACGTGTGTAGTTGCTAGTAAAATATCTCACCTGTCGTTCCTCCGCCAGGGGGATCACTTGAAATAACACCGGGGAACCTAAGACAACGGAAGTCCAATCCGAATTTATGAAAATAATACTCTCCTAATAATTCTGCATGCACTTTTGAGACACCGTAAATAGTCCTAGGTCTTTGCACTGTAATATTTGGAGTGGGGTTTCTCGGAGAGTCCGGTCCGAAGGCACCTATTGTGCTAGGCACAAAAACACGGAGCCTATACTGCTTCGCAAGTTCTATTACGTTATGCATGCCTTCTATGTTCACTCTAACAGCTAAGGAGACATTTTGTTCACCAATAGCACTAAGTAGAGCCGAAAAATGTATGAGCCAGTCAACTCTATGATCGACGACGATCTTTTGAAGACCTTTAAAGTCTAAAATATCAACGAAAATGTATGGGCCGTCGTTAAATACTTCGTTCGTCGGTTTGATAATGTCAGACAGTATAACATTGTCTCGTCCATATTTTCCTCGTAAATATTTTGCACATTCCACTCCGAGTTGACCCAGGCCACCTGAAAACGTGTATAAGGAATTAAAAATAATACAATAAGTTTTATTTAATAGAATTCATTTAAATAACTGGAATTTAAATCAATTCTGTTACAAAAATAAGCATATTTTTGTATTGTGTGTGACATGTTCATAGTTTAGGTCGAGATTACTTTTATTTTTTTTGGGATTGCATGTTTAGATCCACAATTTGCCTTTATACACTCGCTTGTCCTGTTTCAAATGGTATACACAATTTCTTTCCAACCAAGACAAGAAAAAACAAAATATGTACCTATAAAACCTAACCTATGGAAATTCCAAATAAACTCTACATTTACATCATGCGCTTGTAATGTTGGCGCAAATAACAAATCATAAACAAGGAAAGTGTGTTGAGTTCCTTCACCTTCCTCACATCATCCAGCAATATCAAGTGGAGAGGAAGTGAAATATTTATTTACGTTTATTTTTCCATTTATTCGCTCTGGTGTCGAGGCAATGAGCGGCGTTTAGTTCTGCCACTCAACACGCAATGCCTCCAGAATTCGACAGAAAGTGGGAACAGAGTGTCGTAGCACGAGGTTCCCTCTGCCTACCCTGCTGTGTGCGGGATACGGCGTGAAGTATAGTTTATTTGCTACGTAAACATACTAAGCAGGTAAATACTTTAGATTAACAGTTTGTTTTGATTTCACTAGAAATGATCATTGTTTTAATAAGAGCGCAAACGTAAACAATGAAATTATCATATTGTCATAAAATCATCATAATTATATAAAATTATGATCCTAAATTTATTTATGTTTATAAAAAAATATTTTCTTTACCAGTTTTTTGTTAGGGTTTCTTTATAAGTTATAGTAATGACGTTGTTATTAATATTTTTTATAAGTTATTATTTTTTTCTTCTTTGGGGGTAACTAATTTGTATACATTTCCTTCTACCTATATCTTACCAAAATAGTAGTTGATTTAACGCAACATTATTTGTTTAGGGTCTACATAATATTATTTATCCCTATTGTATTTCAAAACGCAAAAGCGCGACGTTCTGTTAAGCCACTCGACACTTCCTGTGTGATATAATCAGAAATGAGGACACCTGTAAGAGAATAATCTCGATATTGCTTGAAGAATTGCTCAGCTGAAGTGACTGTGGGCGGCACACATGGTGAGGAGAACATAGGGCGGAATGGTTATCGAGTAGCGGCCGCGAACCGGACGATGCTCGGTGGCCAGTTCGTCCACCAGGTGGACCGACTTTCGGATCAGATCGGCGTGGAGGTCCTTGGGGAGGCCTATGTCCAACAGTTGGCGTTGTAAGCCTGCTATGATGATGATTATGATAACAAAGGGAAGATGATCTACTATAAGCTTTTTGGGGCCAGTCGTGGTGCAAATTTATAAATAAATATATTAGCTATAAATATTTGAGAAATATTTTAGAAACCAGTTTTAATTTGCAAGTCACTGTGGAGTGACGACCGTGACCTATTATTGAAAGTTATTGCTTCGTAATATCAAATATAACAGGTAAACCATAATATTATTTGTCTCCTTAAAGCTTTTACATAAAAACTTTCAGTAATTTACTTATATCTTCTTACATTTTTTCCACATACCAAAAACTAAACGGCATGTTTAATTATCCGTGCTAGAATATTAGTTCATAATTTTATCTTAATCCCTTATATTAATATTGTTAAAACTTTGGTCCAGATCACTAATTTCACTAATTAGCCGAGAAAATTACGTTCATTTAAAACTGACTTTTAAATTTGACTATATAATTGCATTAAATGGTACATCGCCTTTTTATTTAAAGGCATTAGCAGTTTTAATAAATAACATTTAAATATAATATTTGCTATTGTTTATTTTAAATTAATGTACAATATTTTTAAACTAGTTATTTGTAGTGTAGTTGTATAAGTACTCAAAGTTTTTCTAATTAAATATGTTTCCTAGATTACCTAGGCATCATAAATAATTTATTATTTAAAAGACGGACGTAATCGCGTTATTTGCTTGTAATTGAAGTGATATGTGTAGGCTCTTTTGTGTACAAAGGCTAACGTGTGTTTAGCCTTTCGATTCCATAAGGAGAGTATCATTAAAACACTGCCATTTAATTATATTGCGAGAGATTATTTAATTTTCCATAATTATGTAAAAAAGTGTACATATGTAAAGTACTTTCTATACATAAATTAAATTTATAATTGTATATTGTATAAGTAAGTATACAAAAACGTAAAATTAAAAACAGTTTCAAGCCTTTTATCGTATAAGCGATGCCAATATTATTAAGTAATTATATTATTAAGATACTCCCTTCTTCACCTATTTTCGGGATCGGGGCCTTGTAGGATAGGTATATTGAGTTACTTATGTGCGGCGCAACGCGGTCTGACCACAAACGGAAGGTATAAACGGAATGTATAAATAATCCCATTTCGAAATAGAGTTTTTCTATAATAACCAGAGCAAACCAGAATTTATCTTTATATATAAAGGCAGACCCTGGTAATAGCCGGGATTAATGCCAGGAAGAAGAAGATATAAAGGGAGGAGTTCCCACTGACTGAGGTAGGTACCTACAGACGCACGCACAGTCGCTGCTGGCAGAAACGTGAATTTTTGACATATGTTTATTTTCGTAATGTTGGCTGTACATTAAAAAGGGATTTTAAAAAATGTTTACCCTGAAGGGATGAAATAGGTGTTGAAAGTTTGTACGAAAACATCGGCACCCATTTTTATGAAAATTGAAATTCAAATTCTTAAAAATGTGTTTCATGGCTTATTAGAATTCACCCCTAAGTGTGCAAATAAGCGGGCGAAACTGTTATACATATCATGTAGAGAAAATTAAAAATATATAATTATATCACGCTAAAAAAGGAAAATAAAAATATATTTTAATTACGAAAAAAATAAGATCACAGTAAGTAGTAGGTACTTAATTCTTCCAACTTCCTTTAAGTTCAATAAATTTGCATGGAAGAGTCTCAAAAATCTCTCTCCAGTCTCATGTCATGAGTTCGACACCATCATTCTAAATGCACTGACTCTCATCGCCTAGAAGTATGCAAGGCTAATTTAAAACTATAATTATTAAATGAAAGAAAAAGAAAGAAATTCCTGATAAAGATAATCATTTAATTAAATTTGCAAAACAATATAAAAGTTTGAACGGAGGACATTACAAGGGCATTAATCTAACTCTGCAAAGGCAATCAGGTTTTACGATATAAAAATTTAAATAAAACAGGATAATATTAACAACTTACCAGTTATCAAAATTTTTGGTGGCTTATTTGGACCTGCACTATATTTTCGTGTATTAGTTGCAAGCGAACAAAATATCCTTTTAAGAAGCGTCATTACGATATACTCGTATGAACAATATTATCTCAGATAGCTACGTGGTAGGTCTCCCTTAGACAGCTTATTACTTACTGAAGGCTGTCACGAGTATAAGATGTTTTGTGGATCAGGAAAACTAGTTTCGCTAGAAACATTAGAGAGATACGCAATAAGGCAAAACAAACCTTAATTCCGATATTTTTGCACTACAACTTGTGTGCGAATTCTATTGGCAATAGAGTTAGGTGTGTTTTGCGGTTCGTATATACCTATATATATATATATATATATATATATATATATACTTAACAACAAGAATGTTAGAAATCTATATTTAGTTAATCTATATTTAGCACTTTATATAGTATTTGCTATATAAATAAGTAGCTATAATATAATTATGATGTTTACAATATAGGCATATACTTTTAAATATTTTAGAAATAAGACGAAAACCATTAAACAAACAAGGAATATTATAATAATGTATGTATATAGTTATCTGATAATTGATAAGTATATATTACACATATATGGAGCTGTCTAAATTCATACATAAATAAATGAATAAAATTACTATTAACTAAATTGAAGCCTATCATGTCAATAACCTACCTATATAAGGTAGACTCTATGTTAAGAAACTCTATCAACTAATGGAAAGGAAATCAAAATCCTTGGTGGACTTCTGGTAGATAATCTAATGATAATATGATTTAAACTATATTTTTATTGAATTACGATTATGTTACGTTTAATTAAAATTGACTTGGCATTTTTATTTTTAATGTCATACTAAATTTAAAGTTGTCATCTTTTGTCATGTTAGATAAATGGAAGATCTTATAACAACAGACTTATATGTACCTAGACTTATACGCAGTTGGACGGCCTCTGACTCTATAAACGCAATGGTTGTGGGTTCGATATAATAAATTATTTTTAATTCCCCGATCTCCACTTGTAATTTGAATTCCACCACTTAATTCCATTTCTTCGCTCTGGTGACGAGGCAAAGCTCGGCGTTGAGTTCTGCTACTCAACACACAATGCCTCCAAAATTCAGCAGAAAGTGGGGAACGGAGTGTCTAGACACTAGGTTCCCTCTGCCTACCCTGCTGTGTGAGGCATACAGCGTGAAGCTGAATGATAGAAAAAAGTCAGAATAAATGTATATTTGTAGTTTATAATTACATACAAAATGAGTGCATAGGCCCGCAAACTTGAGATTCCCAACTTTTATAAGCGGTATTTCCCGTTGACCTACAATCCTGAAAACAGTACGGAACCCGGAGTGTGGGAGTCCAACTCGCTCTTTCCAAAAATATAATATATTATGTTACTCTATGTTGTAAGTATATAAAATTCAATAACGAAAAGCTCATTTTAAAGCGTCAATTAGCGACCCTATTTTCGCTTCGTCATGCTGCTAACATAGCGAACTCTCATAGTGAAAACCGGATATTTTACTTAATAATATTCCTCTAATCATAATCTATATTGTAATGAAGATATTTTATTTATAAATACACTTTTCTAATGTTTTCTACGTGTATTTGAATATAATATAAGTTTACTAAAAAATATAATTTAAAGTAGATAATTGTATAAATATAACATAAAAAATATATGTGTTCTATTTTACGATTATTAAAAATGTTGTCTATCTTTTACTTTATTTTTGTATTATTTTTTGTATTTCATATATGAAATGATGTAGTTTGCCATAATCGCCTAGACAGGATCGAGGCTTTTTGTTGGTAAATAAAAATAATTTTAAATTAAAATTATTGTTACGCAGTGAGTGGGACAACGTCTGACTGTAAAACCGACGGTTGAATTTCCAATGACAGTGGAGACATAAAATTCAAACGGAGTTGTGGATTAGTTACTAATATTTTTTTAATACATAAAAATTACAAACATAACAATAATAAGCATTTAGTATTCATTTACAATTTTAAAAGTTGGTGATATTCATTTTAAGTTCAGTAAGAAATAATATTAATTTACGCTTAACGTTTTACGCTTAAAATAGTTAAAAAAAATATATGTTTAAAAAATTAGGGAGATAAATGTAACTTTAATTGATATGTCAACTTTATTGTCCAACATTCCTAGTTGTTACAATGCCGGATTAATCTTGATTAAACGCATGCAATTTTTATTTTGCAACTGACCAAAGATTATTCAGATGATAGACAAACAATGTACCTATATATATTTTTTAGCTTTGTTCGACTCTCACTTGAGGAAATGAAATATTTATTTAATTTTTTACTGTGATTTCAAGGCAAAGCGCGGCGTTGAGTTCAGCCACTCGACACCTGCATTGTGGCGTCCAGAATTCGGCGGAAAATGGTGATGGAGTGTTAACACTAGGCTCCCTCTGCCTACCCTGCTGTGTGCCAGATACAGCGTGAAGCTGAAAATGAAAATATTTATAGTAAAAGCTCAATTCCATATAGTATATTCAGGCCTACAGTATTTAATACACACTGGCTGGTCTACATCTAGAAGACGAGGTTACGTATGAAGGCACGCGCCACAATGGTGAAAGATAAGTTACTTGGTGCGCATCGAGCCATGAACCGAAAGTCTGGTGTTCCAATGCGAAATATGCATCACATCCAGTCCGTGTTTACCCATCATAGGCCTCGGTTGAGCCCGAAAGTGAAGACTTACGTAACTGACCATTTTATAAGCTTCTTGAATTTTGTGTTCATTTCCCAGGATATTGTTTCGTAACAGGTAAAAATAGGTTATCTGTGCAATTTTGTTTACACTGTTCACATTTATTTATAGGTAACATATAGGTATTAGTATTAAAATAACATAATTTTATTTATTTTTTGATACATAAAATTAATCAATTGACAAAATTTGAAGCCAATTATAATAAAAACGTTTGTGTACTCTACATACTCGTATATTAAAAAATACACGTGAGGCTCTACGTTATATTATTATTACTATCTGATGCGATTACGCAAATTGCGCGCAATTATAAAATTTGTGCCGGCGCGGCGCCTTACTTGGTTTACATAAGGTAATACAACGGAAGAAATATAAACATATTTCACTAGTCATAGTGTTTACATAACATTATAAAGAAACTCATAAAAATGTCATAAAAGGCGCGATTCGGATTCGCCCCAATTTCAGGATTCAACGAGAAGTACAGCTTATAAAAGTTTACAAACTTAAGTTTGTGAGCGTAGCGCCCTCTTTTGGTATTGTATTTTCCTATGAAATATCTATACGTTTTTACTTTTCGGATTTTTTCATTTGTTTGTATTATAAGATCTCCATCCATCAGCCTTTTTAGGTCCACTGCTGGACATAGGCCTCCCCCAATGCTCGCCACTCCGTCCGGTCCTGCGGCTCTTTGAATCCAGCGGGTTCCCGCTGTGTTCTTAAGGTCATCGGTCCACCTAGTTGGAGGGCGGCCTGTACTCCTTTTGCCGAGACGTGGTCGCCATTCGAGGACATTTCTTCCCCATCTTTATAAGATCTCACTCCGTGCCAAATTTCATGCCTGTACCTAAGTCTACGTGAAGTACCCGATAGGTTTTCATTATGCTGCAAATTTCAAGCAAAATGCAACAAAAACGATGCACAAATGCTTGTATCTTTTGAATGCGTTAACTTTAGAAGCTTGATTTTTTCTGTGCTCCAAGGGATCATAGACTTGAATATTTTATATTAATTTCAGGTCGATACATAAGTACTCGCGGTCTCGAGATAAATGGTCTTGATAGTTTTTGATGCTATGTAGGTCAGACATAATACTTACTTTGGTAATTATTAAGCAACAATGACAAAATAAATAAAGTAAAATAAAAAATAGAACATGTTCAGCTGCATGAAATTGTAATGACAGAAACAATTTTCTAGATTCTAAATGAGAAGAAAACTATAAATATATTCTATTTCAGTTTATAGAGCACATCTTTTCTCATATAAATATAATTAAACTATTATTTTTAGTGTAACCAAGGTCTATTACTTAATAGTGGATAATTTCTAACAGCTCATTGACTGAAAAATATTAAATATGAGGTGTTGGTAATCAAATTTCATGTTGTAATATTACGTTATGAATTTAATTTGAATAAATGTAGAAGATAAAATCACTATTGTGATATGCACACTCGAAATTGTTCACCCAAATAAGAAACTGATATTTGTAATTATTCAAACTTAACAAAGTTAAATAGAACGACCGTATACGCTACTGTAGCGTCATTGTCTTTAAAATATATTTCATATAACTATAACAACATCGCTAGGTACTAGTCTAAAACTACCTATACCACCATACCACCATATACCATATTAGGTACATCTAGGATCTAATATGATTGAAATTTATAGCTAAAATTTCTAGTTGAATGTAACGTTGTCAGTGTTTCACTCGAGTAATTTTTCCCGTTGACAGTCTAATGATGTCGCACTTAGTCGCGACGACTATAATTTTCAATTTATTTTTTCTTAATATTTTTTTAATATCACTATTTATTTTAATATCGCACAAAGCTGACAGAGGAAACCTGGGTGCCTAGTATTAAGATACTCCGTTCCCCAATTTAAAACGAGTTCTTGAGCATGTTGAGTGGTGCAACTCAACGCCGCGTTTATTTCGCGAGTGTAATCCATCCTCAACCGTCACATTTACAGTCGCTTATGCTCCTGCATTACGACGGCTTATAATGTATTGTCTGCTACCATATTAAGTTTCTTTATTGCTCAAACAAAAGCTGCTATTTGCTATTTGCTATTATTATGAATTCGTCAAATGCTCCAGATCTTAAATTTTTACATGTGGATTAGAAATGCGAATCACGCTCAACAGCTCGAACAGAAACCAAATCCGTAACCTTCGTTTTCAAATAAACATACATCAACTGCGCCATTAATACTTAAATATATGTAGGTATATTGNTTATTTTTAGTGTAACCAAGGTCTATTACTTAATAGTGGATAATTTCTAACAGCTCATTGACTGAAAAATATTAAATATGAAGTGTTGGTAATCAAATTTTATGTTGTAATATTACGTTATGAATTTAATTTGAATAAATGTAGAAGATAAAATCACTATTGGGACATGCACACTCGAAATTGTTCATCCAATTAAAAAAACTGATATTTGTAATTATTCAAACTTTACAAAGTTAAATAGAACGACCGTATACGCTACTATAGCGTCGTTGTCTTTAAAATATATTTCATATAACTATAACAACATCGCTAGGTACTATAAAACTAAATATTTTAGATCCTTTCTGTGTCCTGTATATCTACTTCGCTCCGTTTTTCGCCCTTATTCGAGACATTGCGTCGTGTAGAACGAGAGAACGAAAATAATCCTCCTAGCTGAAATCGAACCCACAAATAAGTCTAAAGCTGCGCATTTACGCCATATCTTCGTGCCAGCATGTTTGTTTTTCATAATAACCTTATAGTACCCAAAATAAATATAAAATAGTACCTGCAACTTCGTTGCGTGAACTTTTTGACCATTTCCATATTACTTCTAGGTTCTAATTACCCACTACTCAATATCATTGAAACTTATAACCAAAATTTCTAGTAGAATGTAACGTTGTTAGCGTTTCACTCGAGCGGTTTTTCACGTTGACTTTAATTTTCATTAAATTTTTTGTTAATATTTTTTTATCATCGCTATTTATTAGCTGACAGAGGAAACTTGGGTACCTGGTGTTAAGACACCCCGTTCCCCAATTTAAGCCGAATTCTTGAGGTATTGCATGTTGAGTGGTGCAAGTCAACGCCGCGTTTGTTTCGCGAGTGGAATCCATCCCTCAACTGGCTTATAATGTTTTATTTGCCTACCTTAATAAATTTCTTTATTGCTCAAACAAAAGCTGCTCTATTATTATGAATTCGTCAAATGCTCCAGATCTAAAATTTTTACATGTGGATTAGAAATGCGAATCACGCTCAACAGCTCGAACAGAAATCAAATCCGTAACCTTCGTTTTCAAATAAACATACATCAACTGCGCCATTAATACTTAAATATATGTAGGTATATTGAAATACATATTTATGGTTGGTATACTATATCCTAGTAGTGTTTTTTGTCCATTTATAGCGACAGTTATTTACGAGAAAACTACATAACTGTAACAAATGTGACTGACTGGTCGCGTTGACTGATTACGGGTTACGTTAGAAGATTACATCTAAGTACGTACCGTATAACGTTAGATTTACAATTGAGAAATTTTTGATTAGGTCTGAATATTTTATTGCAATTTTGTAATAAACGTTTTGTACCTACCTATTTAGTGTAACAAATGTATTGTGTACAATTCTCTAAGAAAAATTTGTAGTTTAGACAAAAATATTTTTTTGTAGAGCCAGTGACACATAAGCACTAACGTGACGGTTGTGGGTTCGATCCCCACTCTAGGATATTAATAATTATTTTAATTAATATTTCAATTTCTTCGCGCTGGCACTAAGGAAAAAACCTGGCGTTGAGTTCTGCCACTCGGAAAATGGGAAACGGACTGTCCTAGGACTAGGTTCTTTTTGCCTTCCCTGATTTTCTGAAAATATAGTTTTTTTAAATATTACAGATATTTAGATTTTTACTTCTTTATAATTTATATTCTTTAGAAAACAGACTTAAAAGTAAAAAACAAAAAAGTTTAAATATTTAATATTGAATTAATCTTATATAGGCCTATCTATGGGCGATATGGTTTTCGATTTACACACAAATTTGGCAACCTTCAATTTATTGTGTAATCGGCAACCGTACAACCTGTTACACTGTTGCAAACTATTAGGAGCTACAGATAGCAAATACGGACAATGGGAGTGAAAGTGCAACTAAATAACTGAACTGACCATTGTTTTACACTTATTGTTTCATCACGTCCTTGATGCAACTGGATTATTAAATATATTCTTTTGTTTATTAGTATATAAGATATTTACTAGCATTTCTAGGTTGATATTAACTACCTATTTATGCTAGTGATCCTTTACAAACATGGTTGTTTTACGGGTAATACTTATTCCCGAAATAAAATAGCCTATAAATTATAATACATTAGAAGTATAATTATGACTTTTACGTAAAATTGTTTACTTGGGTGTAACGTGATGTTTAGGGTGGGAAAAGGGTTACAGTAAAATCTATTTGATATAGTTTTCTTAATAAATATAGTATCAAAAAATGTTTAAACGATTCTTAATGTACCTAAAATTTAATGTCTTTAAAATATTTTCAGGTGCGATTAAATTAAATGAACTACTTAAGCATGCAACAATGACAGTCTGTGAGGAATGGATTTCAAGAAAGAAAAAATATTATTATGGTTAACACTGTCGATACTTCAAATTGCTTCAGGACAAATAACAATATGTCCTTCTCCGGATTCCATACTTCCTTGTATATGTACCCACCGAAACGAAGACATACAGATATGGTATCTCGTATTATAATTTTCCTCTTTTTTAAAATTATTAGTGTCTATTGCACAAAGAAACCCATAAACTCAATTTTTTTTTATTATAGGTGCACGCACAGCGACTTGGCTCAAGTTTCAAAAGGCATTCAAAAAATAGGCGAATTAATAAATAAAAACATAGATGAGTTAATCATTGAAAGTAATTACTTGCCTTCGTTACCAGGGAGATTATTTCAAAATGTAAAAGTTCTTCGTTTAATGCTTCGTCATAATGGTCTAGAACGTGTGTCAGCTGCGTGGTTAGAGACGCAGGAAATGAACCTACTTGAAATATTTATAGTGGAAAATGATCTTAAAAGTATCCCATCGGAAAGTTTGATGAAATTACAGAATTTACAAGCGCTGACAATACAATCACAAAATTTAAAACGGATACCAGCTCTCATAAATATGCCCAAATTACGATATGTGAATATACGATCAGAAAGCTTGAATAGTATACACGAACGCAACATTGAAAACCTTCCAAGTTTGGAAAAATTATTCATACAGGGAAGTATTAATTTGCATGCCTTAAAAGAAAATGCTTTTTATAATTTGCCTAAACTTAGAAAATTAGAAATCACCGATTGTGGGATCAATATTATTCATATGAGAGCTTTGTCATTACTCCCTGATCTGACTGAACTATCGCTAAGGAACAACATGATATCAGACGCATCTATGATTGGTAGAGCTACCAGAGATTTGCCTATGCTCTCCGTGTTAAATTTAAATGATAATGTCATCAACAAATTGAATGAAGGAGCCTTTGTAGACCAACCGATGTTAGAAATCTTGTATTTATCAAATAACAATATAAATATAATACACTACGGAGCGTTTCACAGAGTACCAAAATTAAGAATAATAGATTTAAACTTTAACGATATAGTAAAAATTCATCCTGAATCGTTCCTACAACAATCTGGAAGTGGTGTAGAGGAATTATCTCTTATTGGTAATAAAATAATGCACATATCAGAATTTATATCTTTACTCGATGCATTGCCCCGTTTAAGATATTTAGATATGAGTGATAACTTGCTACAAGAAATTCCACGAGGCGCATTAAGAGGTCATCCAAGCTTAGAACGATTACACTTAAACAAAAATACTATAAAATTTATTGATGCAGATGCGTTCATTGCTATGCCCGCCTTACGAGAATTACATTTAAGTAACAATTCCTTAAACGATTATAATGAAGGTCCATTTTGGAATTTGCCTTCTCTGAAAGGGTTAGATTTGTCGAACAATTATTTTCAAAGATTACAGCCAAAATTATTGTACAATCTTCCAGCCTTAAGAAGAGTTGATTTGAGTAACAATGAATTGACAATAATAGATCCATTGACTTTTATGGAAACTCCTTTATTGGAATATGTGAACATATCAGGCAATTCTTTGATATCGATTCATCCAGCAACTTTCCGTAATTTGCCAAACCTATACGAATTAGATGCTAGTTCCAATAGATTAGTAGAATTTTTACCTGGTTTACCAAGGGGTTTAGAGCAATTATGTTTAAGAAGAAATCAAATAACAACGTTGCCATTGCCTCCATCTCCAGATTTGGACTTACCATCTCTACGCACTCTAGATATTTCCAATAATGGAATACAGAAAATACCCTTCGGGGGTTTGAAAACGTTACATAATTTACGCAGATTTTATATGAAACGAAATGGCCTTAGACAGGTTGAGGCGTCGACTTTTAGTGATTTAGAACATCTAGAGATATTAGATATAAGTGACAATCAAATATTAAGTATTCATCCAAAAAGTTTTAGTAAACTTTCTCATTTAAAACAAGTTAATGTTCATGGAAATAATATAGAGAATTTTGACTTTATGACAATCCAGAATAACGATGTCTTATTGGAACTCGATTTCAGTAAAAATAAATTAAAAAATATCACACCAAATATAGTGAAACGACGTCTTGAGGTAGAAACTTTGAACATATCATCAAATATTCTTCACGAATTACCAAATACATTAAATATGCTATCGAAATTAAAAATATTAGACGCAAGCCATAACCAAATAAAGATTTTTGACGGTAATAGTATAAATAATATACAAACATTAAGCAACTTTAAAATGCAAAGTAATAAAATTATAGAACTACGATCGGGTAGCTTCAGAGATTTAAACAATTTAGAGACTATAGACCTAGATAATAATCAATTAGAAATAATTCACCCAATGGCTATAGCTAATCTTCCCAAGCTGATATCTATATATTTAAGCAGAAATCATATAATAGATATTCCAGATCGCGCTTTTTCAAATCTGCCCAAGTTGCGCATTATTGAAATGCAAGGAAATAGGCTGCAATTTATAGCGTTACGAGCCTTTGAAAACATACCACTAGTACAATATTTGAATTTGAGCAACAATCAGTTGAGTAATTTGGAAAATATTGGCATAAAACAACTTGTCTCCCTGGAAGTTCTTGATTTAAGTTTCAATAGGATAACAAGGATTACAAAAGAATCATTTCAGTTTATGGAATGGCTAGTGGAACTGAATTTGGACAACAATCATATATGCGTTATTAATAGTCAACCTTTTGATAATATGCCCAGGTTAAAAATTTTGTCTCTACGACATAATAGACTCACATCCGTATATGAAAATAATTTTGCAAAATTAAGAAATAACATTGCTATTTTAGATATAGATGGTAAGATTTTTTATATTCTTTGAATGATGTGTAAGATGATTTAATTGATTGTGATGATTTATAATATTTTACAGGTAATCCGCTAATCTGCAACTGTGCTATTATTTGGCTTAAATCATGGTTATCCGAATCCAATTCCATTGGTCCAAAATGTGTTGATGGAACCTATGTTAAAGGAATGCCCTTCTCAAAACATGACTGCGCCAAAATGCCAATTATCGAGCCAGATTTCAAATCGTGTTCAAATTTCGAAAATGAAGCACTTTTACCAAATTTAGCAACGTCACAAGTTTATTCTACCTTAGACAAGATTAAAGACTACGAGACACACATGAAAAATAATTACCAAGAAAATAAATTAAATAGTCGCCCTTCACCTGAAGAGTCCGAATATTTCTATGATGACTATGTGGATTATCCTTATAATGAAACTTTTATGGAACATATGAATGATGAATTTAATCACACTAATAAGCTTCTTAACAATAATTTGGGAAATACACCCACTCTTTATGCGACCATGAAAAACACAACAAAAAAAACTGGAGTTGCTTTAAAAGTCCCCATACCAAATAGTGGCTTTACATTTTTTGGTGTACCTCTTCCTTCAATAGACATGGGAAAATTATTGAACACAGGGCGTAAAGTAGACTGGACAGAAAATAAGAATAACCAGCCCCATACAAAAAAATATCAAGTCACAGAACCACCTAGATTTGAGACTGGTGGTTTTTCACCAATGCTACCAACTACATCGGATGGCTTCATGCCTATACCAGGTCCAACAATTGGAGTTTATACAGTAAAAGGTAATGATGCTGTTAAAGAAAATTTTAATTCTCAGAGGGAAACTCAAATTATTTCAGATATTGAAAGTACTTCCCCAATTACAATAAAAGCTAATAACACTGTGATTCATAAAAAAATAAAGAGTGAAATACATCAACTAGAAGCATACAATAGAAATGATAACAGGACCCAAGTTATGTATAATAAAACAAAAAATATTGAAGAACAAAATATGGATCCCCTAAATTTAAGTAAGTATAATCTTATGGAAGCAAACATAACTATTAGCTTTACAACTGAAAAAGAAGGAATAATCACTACGGACATAGCTGACGATATCAGTATTCAGGGGTGGCCAGAGATAAATAGTTCAACACCTCTAACCACCTCTACTCTCACACCAACAATAAAAAACATAGAAAATCAACCCACAGCTCTATCTGCAATACTATTACCAAGTTCAGAAATTATTGATATTAAAAATAGCAGTAGATCAGCAACTATTACAAAAGTTAACATGCCTCATGCTGAACATTATGATCTTCATAATTATTCTCCAGTTATCAATCGTGAAGCTAAAACAAGATTTTCAGAAATTGAAAGCTCTGGATCTAATAAACAAAGACATGTTGACAATCATGAATGGTATTATAAAAATTACAATAAATCTAATTTAGAACCATATGTTGCACCTGAAATTTTAGCATCATTTAATGGTGAAATGGCTTTACATTACAATTATGTTTTAATGATTATGTTAAGTTTACTAATATGTGCAAGTAAATAAAAAAGTATTAAAAAGATATAGTTTTAATTTTACACTTAGAAAAACAATAATTAGAAAACATTAAATGTTTTTTGTTATGCCTACATTACTTAAAACTGTGAATTATTCTCTATAAAATAATTTCTTAATTTGTCTAATGCTTTATACCTATGTGAAATTTTATTTTTTTCTTCTTTTTGTAATTCTCCATATGTTTTATCATATCCAATAGGTTGAAAGATACAATCCCATCCAAAATCTCTAGAACCTCTCGGATATACTATTGTACCTTTGGTTATTCCTTGAAAAATTACTACTTCACTATTTTCACCTGAACTAAAAGCAAATGTGCAAACTGCTTCAGCAGATTTATCTTCCCAACCTGTCAGAAGTGTATGTAATCCTTCAGGTTTTAATTTTTCTAAAAACCATTTAATATAAGGTCCTGGTAAGCCCTTTAGTGCATTGAAACACAGGCTAGTATCTTCGATAAAAACGGGCCTCTTTAATTCACGAGCTGCCTCTTGGCATTTTTTTATTGATACTTCGTCTATTTCCCCTTGTAACTCTGGTAGATCTAATTTATAATTAACAACCTCTAAAGGAAAAGTGTTCCCCAAAATAGCTCTTACTTCCTCTAATTTTTTGATGTTTCCAGTCACAAACGTAAGCGTTCGTTGAGCCATTTTTATTACTTCTTAGTTTGTATTTTTAATTTAAATAACCTATAAAGTATAAACCAAAATAATGTCAACGCTGACAAGTTGACAACTGACATCTGAGGAACATTACTACCACAGACCACAGAACGCATTACTACTCTATACTCTTCCATAGATGACTGAACTGAACTGGTTCTACAGAACTATGCTAACATCTATCAACAAGACGCGTAGTGGTCTACTATTTGTCTCTATAAATATATACTATCTATGATTTACTTCAAATAAAAAAGCTAAGCTAAAGAACAAACAATGACTTTTCCATAGTAATTAAATGTTTAAAATGCCCCTCCCTACACTAGTGCTACTAGCGGCAAAATAAATTCCGACAGTAATCGATATTATTATATATCATAGACAAAAATTGTATTTTTTATGATGACTGTCAAATTTTGTTATTTAAGTGTAATTGTAATTTATATTCTGTGGACTGCTTGGTGATCGGCGATTTTTGTATTGTTGTAAAGAAAATTAAATTAGTGATTATTTAGCGTTAACAATCACCTTTGTATAGTTCATGATTGGATTGTTTCTTTCTTTGTTTAATACTCAGAATACGCTAACAATATATTAGAAAATGCCTGGTCAAGAAGTAGTAACAACCAAAGTGGTTGTTCACCCACTGGTGTTGCTGAGTGTTGTAGATCACTTTAATAGAATGGGCAAAATAGGAAACCAAAAGCGAGTTGTTGGAGTTCTTTTAGGGTGTTGGAGAGCTAAGGGTGTATTAGATGTCTCAAACAGCTTTGCAGGTATGAAAAATTACTTAAAAATATTTTTGAAAAGAGTTTTACACTACCTTAATTTATTTAACTTCAATGAACTGTTCAACAAATATATTTACTGACTTATATCTTTAGTACAGAAGCATGTTTCATAGTTGAAATTTTTGAGATTCTAAAGATTGAACTTAACATTATAAAGCTAAAGAGATATTTGCTTTTATGCACTATCTCAGGAACTACTACTAACTAGTTTTATATAGTATTTTCTATTTATCTAAAGATAATAATTTTAATTGTTTCAAATATAACTTACTGTACTTATGATCAGAGTGACCCTGGGAACTTAGATTGTGTCATACACACCGTTAGGTATTTCCATTTGACTGCCACTACATGTTAAATGTGGTTAAAAATATATGCTCAGTAATAGTGCCACAGCATAATACTTAGATTTTTTTAAATTTTTATAAATTTTTCTTAATTTCAGTACCCTTTGATGAAGATGATAAAGATAAATCAGTTTGGTTCTTAGATCATGATTATTTGGAAAACATGTATGGGATGTTTAAAAAAGTTAATGCCAGAGAGAAAGTAGTTGGCTGGTATCACACAGGGCCTAAACTACATCAAAATGATGTTGCTATTAATGAATTGATTAGACGATACTGTCCGAATTCAGTACTTGTTATAATAGACGCTAAGCCCAAAGACTTGGGCTTACCTACAGAGGCTTACCAAGCAGTGGAGGAAGTGCATGATGATGGTAGTCCAACTACTAGAACATTTGAACATGTACCTAGTGAAATTGGGGCTGAAGAAGCTGAGGAAGTTGGTGTAGAACATCTTCTTAGAGATATTAAAGACACAACTGTAGGCAGTCTCTCCCAACGTATCACCAATCAACTGCTCGGCCTTAGAGGTCTCCACTCACAATTGAGTGAAATAAGAGATTACCTTGTCCAAGTAGGCCAGGGTTCATTACCAATGAATCACCAAATTATATACCAGCTTCAGGATATATTTAATCTGTTACCAGATATTACTAGTGACAATTTTGTTGATAATCTCTATATAAAGACTAATGATCAATCTCTAGTAGTATATTTAGCGGCCTTAGTGAGGTCAATCATAGCATTGCACAATCTTATCAATAACAAAATAACAAACAGAGATGCTGAAGAGGGTAAGAAGGATGACAGTAAAGACAAGAAGGAAAAAAAAGATGAGAAGGAAGAAAAAAAATCTGATGACAAAACAAAAGAAAAAAAAGAGAAAGATGAAAAGAAAAAATAATTTGGAATTATCAATAGGTTAACTTGTTTGTAATGCTGGATTATTATAATAAATTGTATTTACTAATTTATATTGTTGTTTAATTGTTTAAAGAATGTTAAGTTTGTGTTCCTGACAAGATTAAGTAATTTTCTTATCACTATTATATATGTAGACAGAATTTTTATAACAAAACTATTAAAGTGCTAGTATTAAAGGTCTAATGATGTGGTCATGCATGCTATCTTTGAATATTCATGATAAGATTGATTTATCTTTACAATAATGATAAATATTGTAGAATGTTGATAAAATACAGCATAATACTTCAGTTCTCATTGAATATTGTGACAGTGATGTAAATTTAGAAATGTTTTAGTGATTAAGTAGAATCTCAAGAATTGATTCAAAATGGCTGACCGCATACAAATATCTGTAAGTAATATGTTAATAGACACCTACCTGTAAATTCTTTGGAAAACAGCTGATATTTGCAATTTTAAATTGTTTTTAAGGAATATGTGTGGTTGCAACCAGAGAAGAAAACAGAATTTGAGGTGCCAATCGCAGTTAAGATTTTAAATAGTTCTGGAGGAAGAATACAAGTTAAAGATGATAATGGGGAGGTGTTTTCTACAGCTGTTACAAATGTTATTAAGCCGCTACACTCGACCTCCATTACGAGTGTCGAGGACATGATCACACTGGGGGAACTACAGGAGTACACAATACTGAGAAATTTACATATAAGATACAACCAACAGCTTATATATGTAAGAAGTATAGTTATTTTCTTATTTTAAATAGTTTTGTCCTAAAATGCTGAAACTTATTAAATTAAAACATTTAGATATTTAAAATATGTGTTATTGACATCTGGGAATCTATTTGTCTGTATGTGAGAGTTGAATCCACTGCAACCTTTTTTTATTCGTTGGACATATTTACTATGAGATGAATTTATAGATATAATTATACAGACATATTTATAAGCTTCCATATAACATTCCAGCTTTGACTAATTTAAATAATAAATGATAAAAAAATCACGCTCTATCCCGCACACAGCAGAGTAAGCAGAAGGAACTACAGACACTCTGATTTCCACTATTCGCCCAATTCCGGAGGCATTGCGTTTTGAGTGGCGGTACTCAACGCCGAACTTTATCCCAACAGCAGAGCGAAAAAATTAAAATATAAATTTAAATAAATATTTCATTTTCATTATCACATTTTGTGTCTCTGCGCCACTGGACTGATTTATAAATGGTACCATTTAAGTTTTCCAATTAAAATTTGTACTTTAAAATTTTCTAAATGTCAATATCTTAAAATAAATATATGAAATGAAAAAGGAAAGCGGGGAGCGGATCCTCTTAACATTAGGCTCCCCTACCCTACTACATGCAGGATACAATGTGAAGCTATAAGTATAACATTACTTTTGCTTATTATTTCAGACATACACAGGCTCCATGTTAATTGCAATAAATCCTTATGAAATACTACCAATATACACAATGGATCAAATACATTTTTATCAAGATAGCAATATTGGTGATATACCGCCGCACATATTTGCTATTGGAAATGACTCCTACCGAGAATTACTGGACACCTCGACTAATCAGTGCATTGTAATAAGGTTCATATTAAATATTATTTACGTATTGCACGCTTGATTATATTTATTATCCAAATATCCAGCTGATATAAAGATATAATTGATAAATTCTATAATAATAGATATTCTCGAAATACTTACTTAAAAATTTTGGGGAAATACATTTTTGTTTAAAAATAACTTTAAAATTCTAAGTACTTATAAAGCTTTAAAACATAAAATTAAGAAAATTACCCATTTCAGTGGAGAGAGTGGTGCAGGTAAAACAGAAAGCACTAAATTATTACTCCAATACCTAGCAGCTGCCAGCGGTAAACATTCTTGGATAGAGCAACAAATACAAGAAACAAGTCCGATTCTGGAAGCTTTTGGAAATGCAAAAACTGTTAAAAACGACAATTCATCACGTTTTGGGAAATATATAAATATATATTTTAGTAAAAAAGGAGTTATAGAAGGCGGGAATATCGACCAGTATTTGTTAGAGAAATCACGGATAGTGCTACAAAATAAGGGCGAAAGAAACTACCATATATTTTATTCATTGGTAACAGGGTTGTCTGCTGATGAGAAAAAACGTTTAGAGCTAGGACGCCCAGCCGACTTTGAATATTTAAATTCTGGCAACATGCTCACGTGTGATGGCCGCAATGATGCTATAGAATTTTCGGACATAAGATCAGCTTTTAAAGTTCTTAATTTTTCTGATAACGATGTTTGGGGCATATTTACACTTTTAGCTTCCATTTTACATTTAGGGAATCTTAAGTTCAAACCGTTGAACGTGAATAATATAGACACATCGGAAGTATCTGATGCAGTTAATGCAAATAGAATTGCTAGTCTATTAGGTGTTAACAAAGCGAGGCTTTGTGAGGCATTAACGCGAAAAACCTTATTGGTTCAAGGAGACAGAGTGGTTTCGCCTATATCGGCGGCATCAGCCATTGAAAGTCGTGACGCACTTGTCAAAGCTATATACGGACACATATTTGAATTCATAGTGGAAATGATAAATAAAACTTTACACAAAGATCGACCACTCACTAGTGGCTCAGTGGGTATTCTTGACATATTTGGTTTTGAAAACTTCGATTTTAATAGTTTCGAGCAGCTATGCATTAATTATGCTAATGAAAATTTACAACAGTTTTTCGTAAAACACATTTTTAAGCTGGAACAAGAACAATATGCCAAGGAAGGAATAGTATGGTCGAATATCAATTATGTAGATAATCAAGAGAATTTGGACTTAATTGGACAGAAACCTATGAATTTACTTTCCCTTATCGACGAGGAGTCTAGATTCCCCAAAGGGACAGACCTCACATTGCTCTCTAAATTGAATAGTAATCACAACAGTAAGAGTTGTTATATCGCTCCAAAATCCACGCATGAACATAAGTTTGGTGTTAGACATTTTGCTGGAGATGTACAGTACGACGTTAAAGGTGACCTAATATTTCTTTTTTCAACAAAGTTTCACTACTACTACTATTATTCATTGTTAGTTGTTATCGATTAGTCAAATATTACGTATTTTTATTAATATTATATTTTTTACAGGCTTCCTAGACAAAAACAGGGACATGTTAACGGCAGATATAAAAGAAATGATACTTGAATCTAGTAATTCGTTTTTAAAATCTTTATTTGCATTGGAGACTTCTCCGCAACAGAGCGGAAGCAGAAAAGTGTTATCGTTAAGTCACCAATTCAAGACCTCCTTAGACTCACTAATGAAAACTTTACATGCTTGTCATCCTTTCTTTGTGAGATGTATAAAACCCAATGAACACAAAAAGCCTAGGGTAAGTTGTATATTTATTGTTCCTCACCCTTTATCCACCATGTAATAGGGTAGTCAGAAATTAATATCTAGACACTTGATTCTCGGTTTTTCGCTAGTATTCGGGAAGCTGACTTACTTTGTGTGCTAAAAAAAAAATTCATTACTCTGAATGAGAATCGAAACCACAACAATCGCATTTTACAGTCAAATTCTATAAATAAAATACAATTTAATTATATCTATCTATGTTATTACGTAAAATTCTATTTTTGCTTTTTATTCTTATTTCGGTGGCCGTGAAAAAATAATTATTGCTGTATCGCAATCAAAAGCTAATTCTAAATACAGCTTAAATGTAACAATTTTAGTAAAAATTTACACCTTTTTTTTGGAAAATATACTTACCTAATTATATTTTTATCACTATTTCAGCTTTTCGACCGCGCATTATGCGTTCGACAACTTCGATATGCTGGGTTAATGGAAACCGCTAAAATAAGACAAGCTGGTTATCCAATACGTTATACATATTCAGAATTCATACATCGCTACCGGCTGGTCGTCCCCGGTATACCATTACCTGAAAAAACGGATTGCAAAGCAGCATCCAAAAAAATATGTAGCGAAGTATTAAACGACGATGATTACAGATTGGGTCACACTAAAGTGTTCCTCAAAGATCATCATGATGCACTATTAGAAGAATTACGTCATAAAATACTTATTACTACGGTTATACGGGTGCAGGCTAACGCTAGGCGATTCATTTACCGGAAAAGATACTTGAAGCTGAGAGCAGCTGCTATTGTAATACAGAAACATTTCCGAGCACGCGGCTATAGAAGTAAATTCTTGCGTATGAGACGAGGATATCTAAGATTGCAAGCCGTTATCAAGTCAAGGGAATTGAGAAAGACTTTTGTTAACTTGAGAGGATTTTTCAGAAACTTTCAAGCTCATTGCAGGGGTTATCTTATAAGAAAATTAATCCAAGAGAAGGGTCAGATAATGAAAGCTAAGTTAGAGCAATTGAAAAGTGATAAGAAAGGAATTTCAGATATTAAAAAAGCTGAGGATGATCACGAGAAGAAATATGGGGAACTGATGTCTTCTATTTGGATAGCCAAGGAAGTAGTCCCTGAGAGTGATGTACAAAATACAACGATCATTGATGACAGATATGTTGATGATGTATTCGGCTTCTTAAAAGACACCGCAACTCCAGCTGGAACAGTGAGAGGAACAGGATTTGGAATGGTAAATATGGTATTTATATTATTACCCAAATTATTTTTTATCAGTTTCACGCTTTATCCTGTATTTGTATAACATTAAGAAATACATTATCAAGACACTTCGTTCCCCACTTTCGTGAATTCGAGACATTTTGAGTTTATCTTTCTAGAGGAGAAAAATTTAAATATTTCATTGTCCCGAATAGATCGACACAATCGCGTCTCTGAGTGACGCGAGTTCGTGAAAATATATTTTAGTAATAAAAGTATTGTTCATATTCATCCAGCAATACATATTTATATATTTACAGACGTCAACCGTCAAGCCAGCGTTATCAAGCGTTATTCCATTACCCCAAGAAGAAGAAGAGCAACATTTTGACGAGTTCAATTTCAAAAAATTCGCTGCAACATATTTTGTTGGGAACATTAGCCATCAATATTCAAGAAAACCTTTGAAACACTCCCTTTTAGATCTACCATCGCCAATTGATAAAATAGCATCTCAAGCTATATGGATAACTATATTAAGATTTATGGGAGACTTGGCGGAACCCAAATACGTTGATGATAAAAGTGATAACGTTCCAGTCATGAGTAAATTGTACGATACAGTGGGACGCGCTTTCCAGAAGAGCAAAGAATTTGAAGTTAGTATTTTAAGTGTATGTTTTTTTAATAGATATCTTAATATTAATAATTAAACTACCCAATAGAAATAAAGTCCATTATTATGAATTAAAAAAAACTGCACACAAATCAAATTACGAGTTACGTTAATAATAATAAAGTAGGGTCGACGAGTCGAGGCAGCCTTTAAGTTAGGCTTACTGAACTTATGCGCATTGTTAATTCGGGAATATATTTGATTACGCCCGAATATGGATTCGGGCATAATCAAAAGTAAAAAAAACCCGAAATGAAATCTGCGTAACCACCTGTNGCGCTTTCCAGAAGAGCAAAGAATTTGAAGTTAGTATTTTAAGTGTATGTTTTTTAGTAGATATCTTAATATTAATAATTAAACTACCCAATAGAAATAAAGAATTATTATGAATTAAAAAAAACTGGACACAAATCAAATTACGAGTTACGTTAATAATAAAGTAGGGTCGACGAGTCGAGGCAGCCTTTAAGTTAGGCTTACTGAACTTATGCGCATTTTTAATTCGGGAATATATTTGATTATGCCCGAATATGGATTCGGGCATAATCAAAAGTAAAAAAACCCGAAATGAAATCTGCGTAACCACCTGTAGCTAATTTCAGAGTGGCCACGACTCTTCAACCGTACATAATTCAATTTATATCTTAGGAACTTATGATACAAGAACACGGGCAAGGAAAGAGCAAAATGCTTCAGCGAACATTAAAAAGACAAAGTAAATTGAACGAAAACCTTTTAAAGAACTTGGTAAATGATGAAGTGACTAACGAAATGTATAGTAACTGGTTGAATTCCCGCCGAAGCTCCAACTTGGAGAAGCTTCATTTTATCATTGGACATGGCATTATTAGAAAAGAATTAAGGTAAATGCAACAACCTTTCAATATGAGTAAATATATTATGCATATTATAATTTGCTATACAGTTGTGGCGCAGGGGCACAAGCGTGCATCTGTAAGCGCGACAGGTTCTGGGTTCGATTCACATTCTAGAAAATGAAATATTTACGAGGCAGCGGCGTTGAGTTCCGCCACTCAACACTCAATCTCTTCACAATTCAGTGGAAAATGGAGCACAGAAATGTGCGTGTGTGTGTGAAGGAAAATATACATCACACTCTAACAAATAATATTTGGTGTTATTTTAATCGTGTATTTTATCGTACATTCCAGTTACTTGTTAATTTGAATATAATGTCTTTAAATTTATTTTTTAATATTTAGAAACAAAATATACATTTATTTATATAATTACAATTTTTTTCTGTTATTTCTTTACAGAGATGAAATTTTTTCTCAGTTATGCAAGCAACTAACAAATAATCCATCAAAAGCATCATTTGCCCGAGGCTGGATTTTGTTATCCCTTTGCGTCGGCTGTTTCCCGCCTTCCGAGCGTCTTCTTAAATATTTACGCTCCTTTATACGACAAGGCCCGCCTGGCTATGCTCCATATTGTGAAGGACGCCTAATAAGGACATTTAAAAACGGTCCACGAACACAACCACCAAGTTGGCTTGAATTACAAGCCACGAAAACGAAAAAACCAATTCTTCTAACAGTTACTTTAATGGACGAAGGCTTGAAAACAGTTCAATCTGATTCGGCGACCACGGCAGAAGAAATTTGTCAGCAAATAGCTGAGAATGTAGAGTTAGTGGACACATTTGGATTTTCGCTTTACATTACTTTATACGACAAAGTTCTATCGCTAGGAAGTGAGGGAGAACACATAATGGATGCGATATCACAGTGCGAACAGTTTGCTAGGGAACAAGGAACTCCCGAAAAGAATGCTCCTTGGAGATTATTCTATAGGAAAGAAGTTTTCACCCCTTGGCATAATCCCGCTGACGATCCAATTGCTACTAATCTTATATACCATCAAGTCGTGAAAGGTGTTAAATTTGGCGAATACCGCTGTAATTCCGAAAAAGACCTGGCCATAATTGCAGCACAACAACACTATATAGAGTATGGACCGCACATAGACCCTAATGTATTGCGAAAAGTAATAGTGAACTATATACCAAATCAATTTATTCAATCTAATGATGTAGCTTTAACTAAATGGGAACATCTCGTGACAAAGGCGTTTGAATCGTCGCCCAGTATTCAAACGTCAGTCGATCCCCTACGTTGCAAAGAGGACATTGTTATTTTTGCCAAAATAAAATGGCCGATGTTGTTCTCAAGATTCTTTGAAGCAATAAAATTGAAGGGCGATACGATTAACAAAGACCTTATCATCATAGCTGTTAATTGGACCGGCATTTATATAGTGGATCAATCAGAACATATTCTCTTGGAGATATCATACGCTGAAGTTACTTATGTTGCGTATGATGATAATGATGAATTTGATAAAGCTGGCCGAATTACGATTAGGACGATACAGCAGGAAGAGTTTGTGTTTCAAAGCGTGGATGCAAGTGAAATTAGTTCCCTTGTTATATATCTTATAGATGGCTTGAAGAGACGTTCTATCTACGTAATAACCCAAAGTGATTCGCAAGGTTATAGCGATGCGGCCTCATTTTTGCAGTACAAAAAAGGGGAACTAATCACATTACTACAAGACTCAACTGGAGAAACTTTAATGAACGCCACGTGGGGACATGGAGAATGCAATGGACAAGAAGGCCTATTCCCAACAGAACAAGTATATATTCTACCGACTCTGACCATGCCTTCGTCTACCACATTGGAAGTTTTCAAAAAAGGAAATGTTAACACGGACAAAAAAGTGCTTTCAAAATATAACACAATACAAAGAAAACGAATGCACACCTTAGAAAAGTTTGCAAAGGAACATTTTAGAGAAAACTATGATATAAATACTACCGTTTCAAGACAGTCAACTCTGACTACCGCGAAAAGAACTGTTGCAGGGGACTTATGGGTTCATTCTCGGGATCCAATACGTCAACCATTATTGAAAAAAATACTAAATGATGAAAAGCTCTCCAAAGCAGCAGTTGCGTCATTCTTTAGTATCCTTAAGTATATGGGAGACATGCCTACTCCAAAAGCCAGATCATCTACAGAATATACAGATGAAATATTTAGGGCAGCCTTAACAGAGCCTATATTAAAAGATGAAGTATACTGTCAAATTATGAAACAATTGACAAATAATAGAATACAACTCAGTGAAGAAAGGGGTTGGGAACTAATGTGGCTTGCTACAGGAATATTCACTTGTGGCCAGGTTTTAATGAAAGAAGTGGTGGAGTTTCTGAAAACTCGGCCACATCCTATCGCAAAAGATTGCTTGAAACGATTTTTCAAAATACAAAGAGGTGGGCAAAGGATGTATGCGCCATATGTTGTTGAAGTTGAAGCTATTCAGCACAGAAGTATGCAGATATACCACAAAGTTTATTTCCCTGACGATACCGACGAAGCCTTCGAGGTCGATTCATCCACCAAAGCTAGAGAACTATGTGAACAAATAACTGGGCGGTTAAATCTTAAAAACAGCGATGGTTTCAGTCTTTTTGTGAAAATTATTGATAAAGTTTTTTCAGTGCCAGAAACCTATTACTTCTTCGATTTTATACACGAACTTGTTGAATGGATGAAACAAACGCGACCGGTAAGAGGAGGTAAGATTTTAAGCTTGTGTTTCACACATTGTTATATATGTGCTATGTTTAAATTATATTTTAAATTGAATACTTAAATGACAACTTACTAAGCTGATAACATTTAAAGTATGTATTAATTATTTCGAAAAATAAAAACTATAACGAAATTTAAATATAGATTCATTGTAAAAAATAATTTACTTTGGTATATATGTTAAAATATATAGTTAAAATTTTTACTGATTTCAATATTTAACATTGTTTTCCTCCACAGGAAATCAATTACAAATGAGTTATCAAATATTTTTTATGAAAAAACTTTGGATCAACACTGTTCCTGGGAGAGACCACAATGCAGACCAAATATTTTATTTCCCTCAAGAACTTCCAAAATACTTACGAGGATATCATAAAACATCAAAACAAGATTTAATTGATTTGGCGGCACTTGTATACAGAGCGCGTTATGGCACTGATCAAACAGCGCTGCCACAAATAACACAAATGTTGCCAGAGTTTATTCCATCGGACATGATTAGAATTCAAACAAATTCCCAATGGAAATCGGCTATAAGTGCAGCTTATCTTAAACATGGCGCTATGAGGGAAGAGGAAGCCAAAGAACAATTTTTAAAGAAGATATATCAACTTCCAACATTTGGCACGGCATTTTTTGAAGTCAAACAAACTTCTGATCCCTCCTATCCTGAAATGGTTATTATAGGTATTAATAAAAACGGAGTTAGCGTAATTCATCCACAGAGTCGAGTAAGTATAAGTTAAGTTAGCATTTAAAAAACGAGAACAAGAAAAAAAATACTTGTGAAAATACAAAAAAATACTACTAAAAATATTTGTGTATTTAAAAAAAAAATACTAAGTACTTATAAATCAGTAAGTATTTACAATTTATAATATATTTATTTTTCAGGATTTGCTTGTAACGTATCCGTTTTCACAAATATCCAATTGGTCGTCTGGCAATACTTTCTTTCACATGACGATGGGTAATTTCGTTCGAGGAACAAAAATTCTTTGCGAAACTTCCTTAGGATATAAAATGGACGATCTTATATCGTCATACATTGCCGTGTTACGTCAAGCAATGAAACAGAAAGGCAGATCGTAATATAATATATTAGATATCACTTCATATTATTTTTTTAAATTGTCTTTTAATTATTTTCTCCTTTAAAAATTATATGTTTACATAATATTTTTTGTAACAAATTTATATAAAAATATAATAAAATTTATATTTATTTTTAGACAACAAAAATGTTAATTATAATATGAACCTTCAGAAAATACTAAATAGTAAATATGGTGCTGTTACACGTATTAACATTTTTTTTAGTGACTAATTAGTAATTAATAGTGTAATAATAAAATAGTGAAATGTAGTAAAAACAACACATCTCTTAAAAATATATTTCCGATAAAAATATATAGTTTACAAAATAAAATTAGATATTTTGAGAATGTATGGAAAGTTATCTTATAGAAATCGTAATACTTAAAAAACATATAAATGGTACCCAGACTCCAAAGTTAACTTGGTGGTTATCGCCTGGACCTGTATATGTACAGCATAAGTTAACTGTATTAATGAAAATTATTTCCATAATACTAAAATTTCAAAAGTTATTTGTGTATTAAAGTTAATGTGTATTTCCAAGTAAATTTAATGAAATTAATATAAAGTGAAGCTTTAGTTTTTGTAGAACAAAATAATCATCATTTTCTTAAAATAATTGCTCGTAATACATTAAGTGACATGCTTAGCGAGATTATTTATAAGCTGTGTAATAAGTACCATAGTCTAAAAATATTGACACATAACTTACGTTGTCATTTTGACAATATCAATCTAGAGCATAATATGTTCCATCCATATCATTCGTGTGTTTTCTAATTTCTACTATATGTGAATGTGACACTGGCAGATTATTTTGCGCCTGTCATCGCAAAATCAGGCCATTAAAAAAAAANAATTTACTACAACATAAAAATGATCAGATATTTTTATTATCGTATAGGTAAATGTAATTTGCTAAGCGTGAAGTAAAACAACATAACAGGGTAACACTGATCGAACGTTCTCTGCGCATACGTATACTGCGCAATTTACCGCGCGTGCTTCCCATTATCAATAACATATTTGCCAGACTATATACGTGACACTGGCAGATTATTTTGTGCCTGTCATCGCAAAATCAGGCCATTAAAATATATATATGTTCCATGATATCAATTATCATTTCACATTTACCATTATTATTGTTTTAATTAGTTATCTCCATAGATATTGCCTAAGTAAATGCTAAACTGGCAAGCTTAAAAGCTACATTTTGTTATGAAAACGAAGTAGCAGTCTCAAATATTAAACAGTCAAAACTAATTCCTGAATGAAAGTAAAAAACTGTTTGCTAAACAAGTTTGAAATAACCATAGCATAGAACTTATAATTTTTAATAAATTACATTGGTTCTTATGTCGCTATTGGTGGATTTAACGGATATCTTAGGTAATTAGCGATAAACAAAATATAGTCTAGTATGAATTCAGAAGTATCATATGGCCCTCCTATAGCGATAGAAAATGGTTTGGATTTAAGGTAAGTATAACAAACTGTTATGAATTTCTATAATATTTAATACTCGCGTATAACATTAAGATCTTTTCTTATTCATCTTTTAAGGGAACTACTTACCACTGGGTCAATTCTTCATCTAAATGAAAATTATGATCAAGTAGAACATGTTGAACTCAAAAATAACGAAGACCCAATGAAGTTTGATTATATTGGAGAACCAGTAACATCAATAGAGGAGTTCCAAAAGCAATTAACTAATTTAGATAACAACGGTCTTGTCAAGAAAAAAATTTTAGAAGAAGGTGGAGGTTTACCATTGGATAAAAAATTTACAGTTTCATTTGCTTACTCAGGATTTTGGGAAAATAGCAATGAACCTTTTGACTTTGCAAAAATATCCAAACCATTGGTACCTACCTAAATTGTCTAAAAATTAAAAAAAACAAAAATTTTATTCACCTAATAATATACAGGTTTATCTTTGAAACTTATAATTAAAACTAACTATGAAATAAAATATTTGTAGGTTATTAATTTAAATGACAATGGATTGTTGCCTGGTCTTCAAATGGCTATAGAGTCAATGTTAGTAGGGGAGATGTCTGTTTTTATTTTATCTTACAAAGTTATGTATGGGAAACTAGGTATTCCCCCACGTATAAAGCCTAAAGCAGACTGTATTTTTTATATAAAACTTATTAGGAGTATTGTAACTCCAAATGAAGGGTAAGAATTTTTTATTATATATTTTTATATGAGGTAAGTAGATTTTAATTTATTTTTTCTCCTTGCAGCAGCCAAATCGAGTTTGCA
This sequence comes from Heliconius cydno galanthus, assembly GCA_036379175.1. Taxonomy (NCBI): domain Eukaryota; kingdom Metazoa; phylum Arthropoda; class Insecta; order Lepidoptera; family Nymphalidae; genus Heliconius; species Heliconius cydno. The sequence goes on along the minus strand of JAKRZM010000941.1, from coordinate 776,128 downwards.
CAGCCAAATATGTTTGATAGAGTAAGTCATGAAGTTCTACTGTTTTATTCCTCTGGTAAATTATTGTTTAAAACAAAAAATTATACAGCAGCAATACGTGAATTCAAAAAAGCAGTAAATATGATGCATAAATGTAGGCTAGCTGATCAAGATGAAGAGATGAAACAAGAAATGTTACTAAAGAAATTGTATCTTAATTTAGCTGTTTGTCATAATAAACTAAAACAACCGCTTAAAGCGTGTACTGCATGCAATGAGCTTAACAGATTAAATAGCCTGTGGAACAATGAGAAAGCCCTTTTTCAAAATGCGAAGGCTTTAAGAATGATAGGTGATTTTGATAAGGCTGAAAAAAAATTAAATGCTGCCATGAAACTGAGTTCCGATGACAGTATTATTGATGAATTAAACCTGGTTCACAAATTAAAAGAATCTTGTAATAAAATGAAGCTTATGTCAAATAGACTTTTACACAACACTAATAATAATTTAGTTAGTGATAATTTTAAATCTGATGTAGATGATGTTATAAAAAAATTTAAAGAGAATGTAAACCTTTGCAAATTTACTCTACCTGGTGATTTAAATACTGCCGAAAAAGAATATTTCAAAGAAGCATGCATTAAAGAAAACTTGTACTTTACTGAATACAATATAAATTGTTTGTTAGAAAAAGATGAGGAGAATCTCCCTATCGAATCGAGGGCTGATGCATTCCAGTGAATATTGTGTTCAATTTTGTCATCCTATTAAACTGACTATACATTTTACGAGTTTTTATTCATAGCCTCCACCTCTGGTTAATTGAATTGAAACAATTGTTTAAAGGACTATGTGACCAAACTATTTCTATGTTAGGCAATGGGTTAGTCCAAGGACTATGAACAGATGTTCATAGTCCAAGTATTGATCGCATGATAATATCTAATAAAAAAAAATAAAAAATAAATAAGGCATAGGCAATGGGTTATAGATTTGAATCTTTATGCAAGTATATAATATATTGTTAGAAATCCGAAGAGGTTAAACTTAAAAAAAAAACAAGAAAAGAACACACACACATTGTCTGTTTCTAAATTATTTGGAAAAAGATTCTATGTAATTCCAATAAGTGATATGTATCATCACTTTACACAAGTTTCCTTCCATTAAGGGCCGTTGCATAGAAGCAACTATACTGCTGTTGGCCTGGGATAGTCTTTATAGCATCACTGGGGAGGGAGGGAGAAAAAGAAAAAGTATGAGCTTTGATGGACGCTCATGAAAGGGATCCCCTGACTGACACAATTCCATTGCTTTTATAGTCTTTTACACAAGTTTGCTAACAGTATAGTTTTCTTTCAATGTATATAATATAAAACCCAAACTATGCAATATTTTTCTAATAAATAATAAAACTTGTTTGAACAATTTATACTTTATTGGATAATTAAACATAAAGCTATTTATTGACTACTCTCCAGCTGAACCATACCAAGTTTTCAAATGTAACCTCTTATTTATAACTAATTGCAAATGCATAGAACTTATCTTATATATTGAATTTAGTTTTGTGTAGGAAGATTTAATAACACATTTTGGCCCTGAGGAAGATAAGTCACATTTCTCGATTTGGATAATTGGTAGGCAATGTCTTCTGCTGCTTCAATACGACGGAGTTCAACAAGACCTTCACCTGCATTTCCAAAAGATTTTGCAAGTAGAACTGCAGCTTGGGCATCTCCTTCTGCTGTAATGATAGCTGCCTTCTTTTGTTGTTCTGCTTTTTCTACTAAGAATCTAGCTTTCTCAGCTTCTTGTTGGGCAACTTGTTTCAATTCAACAGCCTGAGTGAATTCCTTTCCAAATGTTAAATGTGTGATTGAGATATCATCTAATATTAAACCAAACTGTCCAGCTCTTTCTGTTAGACTTTCATTTACTTTTTGTGAAACAAGCTGCAATTAATAAAAATATATTGTTTTTATTTGAAAATGTAATTTTAGAAAAATATAAAAAGAAAAAAAAAGATGCTGTTGTGGTGCAGTAGGTCAATGTCTGACATTAAACAGCATGGCTGGGGGTCCCTACTTAAAATAACAATATTTCAATTATTTTAATTTTAGCTCTGGTAGACAAAATGCAGGAGTACACTCACGAGCCTGGTACACATGAGTGTGCCAGGCCAGTAAAGATAAGTGGCGAATGCTTGTGAGGTGTGTAACATCTGCCGGTAATGTCACTTTGTGATGACCACAAGCACTCTAACAAGTGTTATGACTGGGAAGAAGAAGACAAAGTGCTGTTCCACCACTCAACATAAAATGTCTGAATATTTAATCAAATAAGAGAAAAAAAGGGTTCTCAGGGAAGTCCGGGCCTATCATAAAAGTTAAATTAGGCTCAAGAGAGGATAAATTTTTTGGGATAATTGAGATACAAATTTGGGCATTAATAAAATAGCTGGAATATCAATTATACATTGTCATACAAATTAAATTAAATTAAATTAAATTTAACATACTTCTCTTTGAGTGATGAGCTCGCCAGCATCAAACTGCGCAACTACAGCTTTTAGCACTTCTGATGTGATGGACGGTAATACTCTTTCATCATAATCTACACCAAGAATGGTATAGATTCTTGGAAGTTGGTCTGGGACTGGTCGGAACAGGATACGAAGTGTAATATTTACATTCTGAAGATCTGAAAACCAAGATAATTTATAGATCAGTACTAATATTTTTTTTATTGTTTGAAAGAAGGCTTTATGTTCAATTCCAATCAGAACCAGATGAGATATATGGAGTTTTTTATAGGATTTTGTGCAAATTGACTTGACTGTTATAGGAAAAAAAAGTGAAATTATAATATAAAAATAATTCAAGTCAATTACCTTTACTTCCAGTAATAGTAGGAACGTTTCTAGGTCTTGATCTTATGTCAAATAAGATAGGTCTTTGTACCCATGGAATGAAGAAGTGCGTTCCTTCACCCACAACTAAATTTTTCACACCAGCAAATCTATCGAATATAACTGCTCTGTGACCGCCATCAACTAAAACATAAATATATATAGGAAAGTAAGTAAGAACCTAGAAAAAATTACTTTTTATTTTCCCTTTAAAAACACTGGTTACCGTTGTATAAAGCAGAATTCACGACTCCCCCCACAAGGGCGACACCCAAGCCAAGCTGACCAATGCGGTTGAAAAGTTGTGCAGCCATTTCTAGAACAATAAGATTTACAATGTAATATTAATCAACAAAACTAAAAAAAAATGGTTCAATTGCATAAAGTTTACGATAATGAAGTAAGAATTTTGGTGTTTCCTATATCAAATAAAAAGTTAAATTATGTACTTTTACTTTAAATATATACTATTCAATTTAGTGTTCTTTATAAAATTATATAATTTAAGTTATAAAGCGTAAATAAGATGTACCGATTATTTCAATATAACCTCAAAATGCTTATTCTAACAAGACTATCCAAATAGTTTAATTTATTACCTATTAATGCTTAATTACGTTTTGTAAAGCTTGGTTCACTAAATATACAGAGGCTTTTTTACATAAAAGTTTCAATATTTTAAATACAATTCACGTAAGACTTGCGACTGTGAGGTTACACAGATAACAAAAATTTAAATGATCATATTTGGAAATACAGAGTAAAAATAGAATATATTTACTGCGATTGCTACATTCGGTTATTCTAATATAATTTTTATACAAATTTATATTTGGCCACACGTAGTATTTGAGTTTTTTTGGGAAAAACATTTTTAAATTGATATTGGTATAGATATTTTTATAGTAACTTATCATGCGAGTTGTAAGCAGTGTAAGAAAAGTTGATTATCGTCGTTTCCGTTTCCGACACTAAATATTTTTTAGCTGCTGCCACATCAATGATGATTTTTGTTATATAGCTATTATAGCAGGGTAGGCAGATACCTTTGTGTTAAGATACTTCGATCCTCATTTGTCATCGAATTTAGGAGGCATTGCGTATTGAGTATTGGAATTCACCGCCAAGCTTTTCCTCGACACCAGAGTAAAGAATTGAAAATATAAATTTAATTAAAAATGTCATTTTCTCCAATGGGGAAATTATATATTTTTTAGTTGAATATACATATCTCCAAGATAAGTATACTTATCTATCGATCCATTTGTCTATTTAAATCTGGGGAGAAGAAAAATAAAAAATAAAAAACAAAAAAAATATTTAATAGGAACGTGTATAGCTTAGTTCATAGCGATAGCTATAGGACGGACGCGGGTTCAAGTTCCGCTATGTTTAAATTTTTATATAAAAAATATCCTTAGTTTGAAATAACATTTTAAAAATGTAACGTTATCAAACATTTCACTTCCTCGAGTAGGGGTACTGGGTTCGATACACCCACAACCTGTCGCATTTACAGTCACGCGATCGTGTCCCTGCGTTGTAAAATTACAGATTAATTAATTTAATTTCGCATTTAAAAAAGATTATTGCAAAAAAACACTGTGAAACATGAAGACATTAACTTATAGCGATTAAATAAAATGCCCAATAATATGCAATTAACTTATAAACGTTAACCCTACTAAGTACGAATTACGATCCTCTATTAGCTAAATCAGCAAACATACCGCTAACTCTGCTAGCGGGAACCAGATGGTAATTGAACGAAAAATAAACAAACAGAAGGGGGATAATCGGTTCGAGTCCGCTGAGGGTCGCATGGGTGGCTCAATTATGCAATAACTTTCAATAAGCGATCATTAGGCTCGTAAAGTTCGTGATGTTTGAACGTTATTAGCGGTTATTAGAGTTAAGAGCGATTGCTGCGCCTACGCAGGCGATGAAAGTCATTGCTTAATAAATTGTGACACTTAAAAGACTTGTATTTGACGTTAGAATCGTATCAATCAAATACGAATTACATATACGTATGTTGTATGGAATAACAATAATTGTGATACAAATGTAAAAAAATACAATAAGTGTGGGTTGAATGGCAGAACTCAACCCCGCGCATTGTCTCAACACTAGAGTGAAAAAATGAATATATAAAATATGTAATTTCTTCGAGTGGAAATCGAATTCACAACCTGTCGCGTTTACAGTCACACTTTGCGCCTCTGGGCAACCACTAGCCTAAATTATAATTATTAATTTGTATAATATCACCAATATGGGGCCTATATATTATTATTTAATAAATATATATTTAAGAAACAGCGATTTAATTGACAGTTAATAACAAGAAGTTATACGTATTATTTAATAGGTGATAGGTGTTGGTATTCTGATAAAAAATGTGAATGTACTAGTAAAAGTTATTTAAGGTTATTAAGTATTAAACTAATTAAGCTAAAAGATAGTATAAAATATACAGATATTTTATTTAAATATTATAAGAAAAACACAATAAAAGTATTTTTAAGATAAACGAAAGTAATTGACTGCACCACAATTTTACACTAAAACATAATAGATATATTTTTTATGTTATAATATGTTCATAAATCGATAATAATTGATTATTATTTTAAATTATATATTTTTACTTATTTGGAATATTAATATTCATCGTAGCTCTATACCTACGATGAATATTAATTGAATTAAATGATTCTATAATCATCGTTTGATAGTAAACGCAAAGGTTGTGGATCAAATTCCATCTCAGGGGAATGAATTGATATCATTTCCTCGCTCTGATTACAAAATAAAAGCGGCGTTGAGTTACGTCACTCAACATACAATTTCCCAAAAATTGGGTGGTGTGTGAAGAACGCAGGGTCATTTTCTCTGCCTTACGTGCTCTGCGTGATACAGTGTGAAGCTCCCAGATTTCGTCACGATAATGTCTATATTTTTTATTTACAAGTAAATTCACATGCAATTATACACTGTAGTTGCCATGTTATTGTTTTTATGATATTGTACAGTCATTGTTTTATCGCTGGTTCGTTGGATAAATAGTTATTTTAATATGTTTTGTTATTGTTTTATCACTCACAAAGATGCATGTGAAAGTGCCCGATGTCAGCAGATGTTGTTTTTGCTTGCCGTTACGCCCGGGCATTATTTTATTTGCCTATATAAATATTGTAAGTACTATACAATTTAAAATATATATGTGTATATATATATATACAGAATATAAGATTAATTTATTTATTTATTTATTATTTTTGGCTTATATTTTAATTAAAAAAAATGGTTAAGTGAGGAAAATGAACTAAAGATAAATTAATTTTTAACGAAAACTAAAATCGACTTCAAACAACTAAAAAGATTTTATAATTTTGAAATTTATTTTAATTTAATAAATTACTTAATTCAATTATTTATCTTTTTGTATATTTTCTATAGATATTTTCGGTGCTGTTAGTAACATGTTTGATTATAACGACGGAGTTGCAACGGCCCGTGGTGCGAGAGGCATCGGTAGAGGTCATGACCTGCACTGTTCTCTTCAGCATCCTTGGGATGGGAGTGATACTTAATTTCTTGCTTCTCATTGCTGGTTACCAGGTCAGAACTAAATAAATCTTTTTCTAATACAACCTATAAGATTTCTTGTAGAATGATTGCGCTGTATTAAACATTTTTTGTAAAATTTTCTAAGGAAATTGATAATTGGTAGGTACGTGAAGAAGATATACGCTTCGGCGAATTTTAATAATATAAACCTAACATATTTTTAAAATTATTCATTGCATTTTTATTTAGATAGGTACTCAGTATATTAAATGCAAACAATAAAAATGTGGCAACAACTGAAAATTCCATGATCGATCAAATATTAAATGTAAGTGGACTAGATTTAATTTATATTAAAATATATTTTGTTTTGTTAATTCTTATTATAGAAGGACATAGCAATGCTCCGACTGTACAACTACTATGCCGTAGCTACAACTCTAGCTGCATTAGTGCCTTCGTGCTTTCTCATGTCCAAGAGAATGTTTGTGGAGGCTGTCATAGCTATGTTTGTTATAGGTAAGGAATCAATAGTAAAATTCAAATTTCATTTGTTTATATTTAAAATGCAAACGCTATCATAAATTAATTGTGAATTAGATGGAATTTATGGATTCAAATTCCTGTTATAAACATCTCAACAAGAGCAAAGAGAGTGGTAAGTGAATGGGGATTCGTAAATGCACTAAATAGCGTAATATGCGTAATTTACTGTTTTCCAGATATTGCGTGTTGAGAGGCGAAAGTCATGGTAGAGCTTTGTCTTGTTACCATAACAAGCAAATGAACATGACTTATTCCATCGAATGGAAATTGAACCTACAACCGTCGCGTCTACAATCAGACACTGCTAGTATTTAACATTATTTATTTAAAATCTATAATTTGTAGGTACTGTTAGAAACTACCTTCTTACAGATTATTTGCAAAGTCTACTCGTTCAATTATCAAAATTAGATGTTCTAGGGATTCTAGCGAATCCTTTGAACGCATTTAACCCACCAGTACCTATCTTCAGTTTCTTAGTCAACCGAATTGCTTCAAGTAACCACTTATTTAAGAATCTGTATTTAGAATTGATATTAATTCGATCAAAACATAATTTGAACTTCTTTACGGTTCAAAGATTAGAAAGAGAGAAGAAGGAAAAGGTTAAAATGATTTTAGGCCTATTAAATCTAACTCCTGTGTTTTTCTTATAGCAATGCAGTGTTACGTCATTGTGCTTGTAAGGAGTGAGGTGGTGAAATTAGAAAACAAAGAGAAGATGGACCAAAATTCCCATATTCAAGAACACATAGATATTTCAGATTGTGTTACTTTAGTGTGATGGTATGGTTAATAATATGTAAATGTATAGAACTCGATTTCGAATTAGAATCTCTGTTTCAATAAAATTATTTATCTTTCTTTTTTTTTATGGCATTGTCATTGCAACTGGCAACCCTGTTTATTATCGTTTTGTATAGAGTTGCATATTTTAAAATGTTTATAAAAACGTAATTAAATTTAGAAAAACGGCACTAAATAATACCTATAAATAGGTAAATTTATGAAATTAAAACAAAAAATTTTTACAATTAGCTGATTAGCAATTTCACATACCTATTCTATATAATTTACATTGGCACATTTAACCATTTTTTTCTTTGACCGTCGTATGTGTATACGAGAGTGTGTACATATTTGTGATAGTAAAAAAAAATATTCTGAGATGTGAAATTTTATAACAGACATACTGTAGTCGTCCATTTTATCTTAACCTAGATTGAATGTATTGTACCCACAAAGACGCACGAGATAGTCACTGTCCTCATCGACGGGAGCGCACAAGACTACTTTTTTTAAAAGTCTGTATACTAAACTTATTGTTTTAACTCCAAGCGAGCAGAGTGACTTATATTAAGATTACGACACAGCAATGCCAAGAGAGGCAGTTCTAGTAGGTTGTTCTTCTAGAACTGCCTCCACAAAAACATTTTTGGTAATATTCTCATGAATGACTCATTGAATTCAACATGTAGAGTTTTACTTATCATACTTTAAAAAAAAGCATTCAAAATCTGCACATCATGAGTACAGCACAAAGTTGCGGTTTGGTAATGACTGGAAATTATTAAGAAATGAAATATTTCCTCATATTGGGAGTGCTGGGGCACAGGTGGGCGCCCGCGGGACACCGAGTCGTGACTTACTCTGGACCGTTTTCAGGGATAATACATATCGAAATAATATGGAATATGGTTTAAATGGCGACGCACAATATACGCTACTTGCTAATTAGGTACATTCAGTGCCACGCTATATTTAAGTAAAAGACATTCCATGACGTATGGACGTTTCTTTTTTATAATTGCGAATTGCCATTTTTTCGATTGTACCTTTATAATATTTATTGTTTACAATAATTAACGAAAAAATTAAATCGAAACAAAAAATATGTTAAAACACTTCTATTGTCAATATAGTAAATTATCTTGGATAATATTTATGCCTAATTTGTTTTCAATTTATATTTCATATTGAAATTCGTAAAATTCTTCAGTGGGAAGAGTTTAGCGTATGGCTTACAATTAGATAAACGTACCTAATAAAGTTTTTGGTTATATGTTACGTGAATGAACCCAATATTTCTGGATTTATATTTATTAGAGAAAGAGGTTTACTTATTTTAAAACATGTATGTACTGTATAGTTATAAAAAAGTTTCATTCTGATGCTTAGCGAAGGATGCCTTAAATTTGCACCTACCTACCATACCAAAAATAAGGTAAATGTACCGTACCTAAAATAATTATACAAGTTTTTAATCTAACGACATCGTTATATAATTTTGTTTTAACCTACATTAAAAACTTCTTTTATTTATTCATTTATATAAAAAAATATTATGTATGAAATAAAGGCTTCAATTAAAATATGTTGTCCTTGAGTTTTTGCGATCGTGCGCTCCCCGCCCACAGTTTGTGGCTTCATGGTTTCTCATTCGGATACCACCTGCTGCTCCAAGTACCTACATGCTTAATATTCATAAAACATTGTAAATTACTGTAATAATACCTTTAACTAAATATGTATCTATGGTTTCGTATATAAGAAGGGAAGTATCTAATCATACGTACGTATATATTTCGGTTAAAGATATACGTATATATTACGTACCACTATATCAAATTACACTACGCTTATAAACTCCACTTTATTTTGAAGTTTTACAAATTGGTAGCATAATTTTTACTTTTGCATAATTTAATTTACAATCCAGAGAAAGTTACCCTTTTTCTTGAAATTTTCTTTTACGGGCTCTTGCTCTTGCGGAGAAACGAGAGCGTTAGTCGCATCTTATTAATTACTTAACTAAATTGCTTAATAGCGTCAATTAAACAACAATTTCCATTATAACTCCGCAGAATGGTCTCTCCGGCCATTTTTAAAAAACTACGAGTTTTTAAAAATGGCACTAAGGAGTCCTGTAAAGCAAAATGCACTTATTAGCTGAGGAGGGCGCGCTGAGAGGCTCGCCTAATGGTTGCCATTCATGGGTTGAATAGAGACATGAAATTGCCAACAATTATATACTCTCGCAATGATAACCGTGGATGTTCAGCTCCGAAGTCGCGAAGACTCGCGATTTAGAAGATTTTATAGAAAGAGTTTTTCAAAAGCTTGGAAGCTTCCGTTAGATTTCTGGTATTTAAATAGCTTCTACAAAATTTTTGTGCGCGGAACATAGAGAAAATATGGTACAAAAGGTTCTCTATTTTAAATGTAGTTTGTAGAGCATGTAAAACGTAATATCGTATATAATATATTTATACAATGGAAGATTTATATAATATTAATTTATACACAAAATATGTTTAATATTTATAATTCAATTTTTATACTAATAAAAGGAAAATTAAACAGTTTCCAAATAGTGTATCCACAATCTGACGATAGTGTCACGGGGCGACTGACGTCACAACATGGCGGCAGGTAGGCAGTGGAGATAGGATCCGGTCATCCTGCCCATTTCCGGTCTTCACGCGGCCGTGACGCTTCCGGGCACGCGTCGCCGACGTCGCTCACAACGAAGTAGCTGGCCTGGATGTGATATTTTTGTATAAATTGTTATTTTAGTATTACACAAACAAGTACCCATTCCATTATTTAAATATTATGTGTTTTTAAATTTTGTCATAATTAATTTAACTACTTAATTATGACAAAATTCTGCGGTATTTCGTACGTGGGCACGCTCGTAACGTCATGAACTAAGAACTGAATTGAGCTATATTGTTTTTTTTTCAAACTTGAGGTTAATGCTGTTAGCCCTACTGGATTTTACAGCGACACAGGGTGGGTAGGGAAGAGGCTACTCTGTCTCTGATAAATTGCAAGCACTATGAGGCAGCCTGTGAGGACGTATTAAATGCCTGTAAGGTAAATCAAATTTTACCAATAGGATCTTAATTAATAAACACATATGTAACATATATGTATATATAACAGTGTAAGGATACACTTAATATAAATTTAAAAAGACATTTTCGCAATTGTAAGCTTAATAATTTGATTGTAAAACAATAAACCTTATAAGGATAACACCAGGTCTCTTCTATAACATTTTTAGCTGGACATCGACATCTGCGTCATGTCGTCACCCGCCGTCCGCAAGATGAGTTTTGTGAAATGAATTCGTTCATGGCGACAATTGAATAACAACGCGCTTGTGTGGTTATCTTGGATGTGTCCGCTGAAGTTTGAAAGTATGGACTGAAATATGGACTATACCTACGTTTTATATCTTTGCTATGTTATTTTAGGAGGGTTCTGGATATTATTTATTGCATTATTTATATTACATATAAGCCGTAAAAAAGTAATTCCAGTTTGGTTTGCTATGTTGAATTTTGTCATCTAAAACTGATCTTCATTATAATGGGCGAAAAATGAAAAACGGAGTGGCTTATCACGTACTACTTTCATTCTTCCTAAAATATAATATAGTAAAAAGAGTTTATCACTTGTGAAAACTGAATAATTTTAAACTATGTGTTTACTGTGAGTTTACTCAATAACTTTGAAGAATTGTATTTTACTATAATCATTGAAAAAAATATTACAAAAAAATGATATTTTTTATTGACATGTGCCCTTACTAACACCTGACATCTTACCCATATGGCGAAATGAAGAACTCACGCACATACAACGAATAGTAGATTATACTGCTTATGATAAATTTCCAATTTACTGAACCATCAATGGTTACATATAAGATTTCTTGCTTAATATAAATATTGACCGCGTAATGTATGCATAACAAGCCTGGGACGTAAATTTAATATTTTTTATTGTTTTGGTACTAAATTAAGTTTTGGTTTAACAGAAGTAATGGTTAAGAGTAATTAAAGTTCTTTAGCGCTTTTTTAATTGATATCGATATCTGTTGTTATTCGGGCGACATCTGTCTTCTGGAAACGGATCATTAGCTACCTTCCTACAATTTTATTATATACAATTGAATTTACAGAAGATAACTATGTATTAAGTTAATTTAAAGGAATAAGGCGTTGGTCGTAAAATTCTATAAAAGAATTTTTTTTTGTATTATTTTATATAGGTATTTCAGTTTTTATTTAATACTTATTTTGAAATAAAAGTAAGCTATTTCGTAATGTTATAGAGTCACTAAATGTTAGGATGTATGCTGTATTTAAGTATAATATAAGAAAATTAGGTAAGTTAATTGACTCTACTAAAAATGGATAGTTCATAGAGTTAGTAAATTAGTAATAAAATTTTAATATTTTTTTAGTTTCACACTGTATCCCGCACACAGCAACCCTAAAGGTAGAGGAAACCTAGTGTTAAAACACTCCGTTCTCCATTATCACCGAATTTTTATATTTAAAATAGAAAACAACATCAATTTTTCTTCAGACAAATAACACCGTATGCTAAAGTAACTGTTAATTTTTTTGTTAACATCCTATATGTAGTTAATTTATTAAAACTCAACATGGCGTTGACAAGCGTGTCGGGAAACAATATTTTGTTTTTACATCATTCGTTTTTGATGGGTGTGTGTGACCTAAGGATGCTAGTGACGAAGCGGTTACCTGTTCCGGATATCATTTTATAAACTTAGATGGATTATTTTAAATGGTTTTTTTTAGCTTCACGCTGTATCCCGCAGGGTGTTTACCTCCTGCTTACAGGGAGCCTAGGATTAAGACCCTGAGAAGTCTACGCTTCCCTGTGAATATTTCATTTCCTCGTGTGGGAATCGAGACCACAACCTATAGCTTTTACAATCACACTATTGTGCTCTTGAACCACGAATGGCCTTAAGTTACCTCTAACTTTAAATGGACATGGAGAGGAAATAAAAATCTGACACTTAGCATCAAACAATTTTATTTATTTCATTTACTTTTTTCATATTATGTGCAAGAAATGTCAGCATAAAATAATTTTAGGCAACTTAAACAATTTAACTTTTTTCCAACAAATATTTTCTTTCGCGTTAAATAGCTTCTTTCGTCTTTCTTCTAACGATCTGAAACAAGCAATTAAATATATTACTTTTAAATATATATATAAGTGAAGGCATAATAAAACACAAGTTTAGTGACTTATCACTTATTTAGGTTAATTTAAGAAACCAACACTAACTTAAACTATTTAAAAACCCATTTCTATTTTTTAATATACCCATATTTATTTCTTATTTTTAAGCTAACCATACAACTCCAAATATTAGTAACGTATCGAAACCAATTTGTTAATAAGTCAAGGCACTAATTACAACGTACGAATATCAAAGGAGTTCGGTTTCTAAAGGGCGATCTGCGAGTCCTAATGGATGGTTGGTTCATTAATCGACTGATTGATATCGACATATGTTGGGTATGATGGATGTGATTTCGTCCCTATCCCTGGCGGTGGCCTTCAAGCCTCAGGCGGTCCTAATATGACGTAGCTGATGAGAACTTTCGTGTTGAAATGGTTATGGTATATGTTGAGGACTTAAACGACAACATTTATTTAAATGCTATTTAGCAGTTTTACAGATATGGCGTTTCAATTTTTATAAGCATCAGGTATTTTTAATTTTGCCAATATATGCAGCAATCATGATAGAAAATTAAAATTTGTTTTCGGAGTATTGGCAGTGATTAATCGTGAATGGCCTGGATCTACTACTATTTGTTTTAATGTTATGTGAATAATTTTGCATTGAAAATGTTTTAGTTTTGGTAATTTCAGTTATGCAAGGAAACGCTATTTTGATTGACTTCTTGTCGACCAATTTTCTTGAAAATTTGCAATACATACAAAATTTTATGATATAGGTAAGTTTGATGACTTAGTAAGGACAACCGGTAGGGACAAGTATAAAATTTTTTAGTGCGGGTTGAAATTAAAGCTTGTTTAAAAAAGTCACAATAAAAACTTGTGAATGTTTTCGGGTAGTTAAGACAGTGTCGATAATTTAAAAAAACATACCTATATATATATTTCAATTTATTAAAAGAGAAGTGTAACTAGGATCCCTCTGGCAAAGCCTAAAGACGAATATAACAATGANACATTAACGACGTGTGCTCGCCGCCGTGCGAGACGCTCCCGGCCGGGCCCGACGTTACCAGACAAGTATTTCTGTTTTACTACTATTTTGTCGTGACAAAAATGTATTGTGGAAATGTCTTGTTTTTTTATGTTATTTTAGTTAAAAGGGAGTAGTTACTCATACAATTTCAGTTATCTCGAGTCCTGTCGTGGACCAGGGGCACAAGCGTGTGACTATAGATTTTCATTAATCTCGCTCTGGTAACGAGGCTCGCGGAGTTAAGTTCCGCCTCTCAATACGCAATGCCTCGAATTTGGCAGAAAGTGGAAAACGGAATTGTCTTAATAGAAACGGAGAGAGAGTGGCCTCATTCTCAAACATATCTATCTATGTATAACAGGAATATGGGGTTGCTAGATGCTATTTTTTTTCAACATTGAATCGTTAACGTATTCTTAACTAAACAATACGGTAGAAAAAGAAATGAGCAGAATTGATTGAACTTTCAGTAATTCGTCTAATTTTAATATATTATTTACCATTTCTTTTAGTTTTAATAATATAATTTATTGCACAAACTAATAAACATAGTTAGAATAGCCTAACCTAAACTTGTTTATGGATCTATAGGTAGACAAAGTTGGGAAAAATTAAACTATTTCATTTAATTAAAATTTATTTTTATTTTTAAACAAAACTTCCATCAAAATGAAAATTATTTAAGCTTACATACAAATTCTTCGCGTAACTAACCCTTCGCTTGCAGCGTCACGTCTCTTAACGAAGACATTTTAACGTTGATTGTTCGATGTTCACTTAAAACCTGAATATTCTTTTTTGCAAATTAAATACTATAATTTTTTTTTATTTAAGTCTGTTGGAAGACATTTACTATGTTGATGATAATAGTATTTAATTATTTTCAGATTCAAGTTGTATCCTGAACGTAACAAGGTAGGCAGAGGGAGCCTAGTGCTAAGACCGCTTCCGCTTCCAACTTTACGCCGAAGTCTAGAGACATTACGTGTTCAATGGCGGAACTAAACGCTGCACTTTCCTCCGACACCAGAGCGCACCTGCTCCACGACTGGCCCGAAAATTGGAAGGTTCAAAATTTCATTTTTGTTTTTATTTATTAAAAAAAGGCGTAAATAAATATTTCTAGCAGAATACAATAAGCAGACTTATATTATATGCCGTATAACATATATTATGCTTAGGCTTCATTATTATCTATCGATAATATGACCTATAACATAAAACAATACGCATATTAAAACTATACATTCCCCACAACTTACAACAATGAGTTAACAATAAAAACAATCATTGTAAAGAGTTGAATAATAACTGTAGGTACCTACAGCCGTCCCGTAGTATCTGAGCCGCATCTCAAGGGAACCTGCGCTCGTGTCGCGTTACCTACACATAAAATATTTATTATTTATAGCTGGTAATTAATAAAAACACAAAAACAAGTAGCCTAACAGGAAGATATAATAACTCAATCGCGCCTACGTCGCTCGGTGCGATTTGTAAGCGTCCAGATTGCATCTCCTGCGGAATATACAGTTTAAAACCAGTTATACACTGCAATATAGTATGGGATAGCATAGCTTTGTGTATACGTTTAGCTTTTTGTATATAAGTGTAGAATTTTGTTATAAAATATTTCTTGTGTTACAGAAATTCCTTACAATTTTTGGTCTAGGAGAAAATATTTGCAATTTATGAATATTACACGAGCTGTGTTTATTTGAGGTCGTCGTGGCCCAGAGGCCCAAGGGTGCAACTGTAACGTGACGGTTGTGGTTCGATTCCTACTCGAGAAAATGTTTTTTTTTTATTAATATTTTTATTTCTTATTGGCACCAAGGCAAAAGCTCGGCGTTGAGTCCGGCGTTGATGCCAATACGCAATGGCTCGAAAAAATTAGGCGTAAAGTGGGGAACGGAGTATATTAACACTGGGTTCCCTCTGCCTAACCTGCTCAGTGCGGTGCGGTGAAGCTGTGTTTATTTAATATTTTGTGGAAGACCAGTCTAAATAGCAGATTGCGCTGGCCGGTAGCACAACATGATATCTTATAGCCTACCGCGCTTACGTGAAACTTGCACCCATCTTTATCATTCCTTTGTGACATGTTACCATAAGAAATATTGGATAGATTTCGATTAAAGTACCTATGCGTTAACTATAACGATTCCTTAGTTTCATATATTGGAAGATGTTAGTTTTATGTCGTCTTCGATTATCTTTAGATGTACTTAAAGTTATGAAAAAAAATATATAAACTTTTTTTTAATAAACTACGAAAAACTAATGCTTAACGCTTAAATTTTTTAAAATACCTTAATTATTTTTTTCAAATGTTTTATATTTTTTTTCTGTTCTGTTCTTTGGTTATTGGTTTCAAAACGTGCCCTTTGAGAACTATAATATTTTTACATTGTCACGATTTATCCTACATACACATATACCAGGAGAACTTGGTGTCGAATTGAACTCTTTATTCACTGATCTCTACCTTTCGAAACAGCGTGTCACTGGCGGTGAGAAAATGAAAGTAAGTCTTTCAGCCGTCTGGGGATTGCACCAATCCATCCATTATCATTTAACCATCTATTTACGTTAGACCGTATCCCAATGCTAAAAGATGGTATCATTAATATAATTATAAAATATCAACAAAATAGTCACAATGACTATACTAAATGAAGGATTTAAGACAAATTTAAGTAAATATTCCAATATTTTGGTTAAACAAAAATGTTACCTGATACGCGTAAAACATTTATATGTCAAAATAAGTTTTTTACTTATAACTTACCCAAAATAGTTCTCTAAATTGATATAACAGTAAATATTCGAGTTTATGCGGCGGGCAGGACGCGTTGCGTGCAGCGTGGGCAGCGACTTATGTAATATGGAGGAGTTTAATAAAGTTCTTATGAAAATACCACAATGTAGCTGGCTGGCTGTAACTTAATCTAAGAGAATGAATCTGCAAATGGGATCTACGGACCGAGTTTAATCTTGCACCGAGTTGTTCGTACGTCGAGTTTTTGTTGGCGTGGTTATACGAGTATTTTGGAAGAACAAAACATTTTTGTTTATTATATATTTTAAGGAATAAACATCTTTGATAAGAGAATGTGAATATGATATCAAATATCCTCTACAAATACAGCAACTGTTGTTTAAAGTTTAATTTGCTATTTTTCCACGGTTGTAGTATTTTTTTACTTCCTATAGTCAGTTAAATCCGGGCTGCAAGTTACTTTCATAAGATAGATAGATTTTTTAATATTTACTAAGTAACTATACTTACATATATAATTAAACAAAATGTGAAATAAATTTAGCT
This sequence comes from Heliconius cydno galanthus, assembly GCA_036379175.1. Classification (NCBI taxonomy): domain Eukaryota; kingdom Metazoa; phylum Arthropoda; class Insecta; order Lepidoptera; family Nymphalidae; genus Heliconius; species Heliconius cydno. The sequence goes on along the minus strand of JAKRZM010000941.1, from coordinate 758,734 downwards.
TATGCTGTTTAGTCCAAGTAAATACAGTAGCCATTTAATAAATCTTTCGCACTCGACGCCCCCGCGCGGTCGTCGTACATTAGGTTACGTGCGCACGTATGGGATGGGCATGGGTTATGATCACTTCTAATTTAAATAAAACAGCAATGCCTTATATGAAGGTAACAATGTTAACGTTATCGTTCATTATAATCATTAAAATATATTTTTTTATCATTTATTTAAGCTTTTGGTACATTTTTTAATACAATTTTAATACAAAATTTGTTTTTAAATACGTAAACTTTTTTTAATAGTATTGTATTATAAAGTTTATGTAAAATATATATTTTTAAATTATGATTTGTAAATTTTAACAATTTTCTAATGTCTAATATCTTTGAATATGTTTTGCTTACTGTAAACATACTTATAGTTTACCTTTTTTATTTCCATTTATTTATTTTTTTCACAATATGCTAGTCTGTTCTAAAGAGGTGATATTTCTCCTATAATTGCATGTTTACTTCCAGCCTTAAATTCCTATAAAGCAGTAAAGCACCAAATAAAATATCCTCGGTTAAGATAAAAGAATTGCTGCTGTGATTTCCTGTGGCTGCATAAATCTCTGCGGGCAGTAGGACGCTATAAATAACCGGACTTAAGGCCGAGTGACCAACAGTTCATAGGTGGTAATGGGTTCTATAAATATTATATATAAAGTTCAAAATGAAATGGCAATTTAAAATCAATTTTGAGTCTCAGTTCTAGATGACTTTTTAGGTATACGCATGTGGTCAAGGTAATAAATCTATAAATATGTAAGTATGTTTTTGTGTCATAAAAAGTGTACTCAATTTAAATATTTCATATTTATTTGTAGGTAATATATTGGACGATAATGAGAATATATAGCGTACAAATTAAATTACAATAAACCGAGACGTTTATTTGTATAATATTTTACGTTTATAAAGTAAAAACATTTTATTAAAATCTACTTGTAAATACATAAGGAATTTTTATTTTTTGCACCTTCTTTCTCAATAAGGCAAGGCAACTCTGCTGTTCTCTTTTCCCAAAGCTTTTTGGACGGTGGAATTATCATCCAATACAGATATTAAATAGTTAATAAGTTATACAAGTTATAACCAATAATAGCCTAATAAAAAAAAGTTTTGACCTATTTAATTTTTCGTTCGTCATTCTGTTATTGACGTCAAGATATCAATTAATCGTGGATTTTCAGTATGTTCTTTGCAATTAGATTAAATTCTATATAGATCACAAAACCACTAGTAGGTAATTACTAATTAATGTAGTGGGTTTAGAAATTCGGTAAAGGCATTCTAAAAAAAATAGCTTTTTAACATTTTATTGATATAAAAGTGGGTATTTTATCATATTGTATATCATATGATAAAAAATACAGGATAAATAAAACAGCTTCTGGGTGCAACCTACACCGGATTGCCGGGTGCTTAAATAAATATGGCTCAAAACATTTTACTTACAATATATTAAACGTTCGAATTTCCTTCCTGTCCAATAAAAATGGCGGCGACCGACCGCTATCGTATCTCGAAGGAATACCGGCAGGCCGTAACAAGTAGGAGATATAAAATAATTTTCAAGTGAAGTATGCACACTAATGTGACTAATATTGTAATACGTGCGCTTAGGACATCTACTTCAGGGACGTTGGAAGATTTAGGAGGCTTTGGTAGGGTTTATGTAATTAGATGCCAGTCCTTATTAGGCNTCCTTCCTGTCCAATAAAAATGGCGGCGACCGACCGCTATCGTATCTCGAAGGAATACCGGCAGGCCGTAACAAGTAGGAGATATAAAATAATTTTCAAGTGAAGTATGCACACTAATGTGACTAATATTGTAATACGTGCGCTTAGGACATCTACTTCAGTAACGTTGGAAGATTTAGGAGGCTTTGGCAGAGTTTATGTAATTAGATGCCAGTCCTTACTAGGCCTTACTTACAAACATTAGTACTAACTGTACCGGCGATGGTTGTGAATTTGAGGCTGATGACTGACTGACAGCTTCACGCTATTTCCCTATCGGGATAGCCACGGAGCGCAAAACGCTCCGATCCCTGCGTACCTCTTTTCCTTGTCCACTGACCATCATGATTTTTATGTGACCTTCGTACATTATCTTCAGTAGGTACCTACTGTATTTTCAAAGGTCCCCTGGTCTACAACCGAGGTCCCCTGCCTCTCTTACCATTCACCCTTCTTTCATAAATTTGCCATGAGAACGGAGTGCCTCAACATTATGTTCCCTTTACCTATGTAGATAAATTGAACCATTAAGAATTTTTTTAAAGTAAAATCTTTAAATAAGTTTTCTGACTAAACTTTTTTCAATGTTATATTTTGTATGAAATGAGCGAATATTTGATAAAGTAATGACGAATAAGACCTAAAAGAAGTTTTATATAGCAACATCAAGACTGTTTGAAGTCACGATTTTCTTCGCAACACCCCATGAAAATAGATTATTTTTAATACTGCAATATAATGATTTTACACTAAATAAAAAAATAAATAAACATAATTCTGGTGCACTATTACATAAAGCAGTGCGCGCGCGCAGCAGCCACAGCCGTAAAGCTGGGACCACACGCGGGCGGAGGTGTGAAGGCAGCGGCCGCGCCCCGGGAGCCCGGCGCATAACTCACGGCCAGCGGGGCGCCGCCATTCATGCCTACCTGCCTCATGTATCGACACGAGACACTCTGTCTACATTGCACAGATTGTTTCTTGTTAAATGACCACATATTTGTTGTATTCTGTGTGTGTGCTATGCCTTGGTTTTCTGGTTGTCAAACACTGGTGTTTAGTTTTCAGTGCGCTTGGTGGTAAGCAAAATTTAGCTTCAGAAAATAAAATAAAATAAATCAGCTTCATGCTATATCGCAGAGCGGGGTCGGCAGAATCTTCTTCTTCGTTCCTCACTTCTCGCCGAATTTTTCGAGGTATTGCGTGTTGAGTGCCTTGGCCGTTGGGCTTTTTGCCTTGGTGCCCGAGTGAAGAAATAAAAATATTAAAGAAAAAAAAGTTTGAGAATAGCATCAATATTTCATAGTAAAATTAAGTACAAATTTCAAAATATGCTTAATAATGTAGTAAGATCTTACAAGTATTGTATTTGGTACTTGCATTTCGTCTGACTCTTTAATAACAGGATATCTTCAGACACATCCAATATCTATGTAACACATTATGAATCATCTAGAGTTTGTATAATTAAAACGCTATTGTTAATTATTACCTGTCTCGTATACGTGAAGAGGACAGGCGGCATTAATAATTAAACTTTACGGTACACGCCAACGCCCCGCCAGAACTCTTCATTACACTTCCAAAACTAATTCTTCGACAGACCATACTTTTCATAAGTACCACCTTGCAATACATCTCGTTACGTTAACTTTGTTACGAGTAGACTCTCATAAGAACAGCTCTCACGTATTACAAGAGTTAAAAGCCGCAAATTATCATAATGAGAAATGAGCAATTGCACGAAGCTCACGTCAGATCCGCTTAGCTCATGTCGAGTTACGGGTGTTGTCTTTTTACAAATTTAGGGGAAATTGTGTTTTATGATGAGCCCTAACGGCCCTATTAGCGGCCAAATGGCGCCGTAGAATTCGTGAAAAAAATCAAATTACTATAACGATGCACGCTAGCTACCGATACTTAAATGATGGGTTGCGTCTAATTCGTAACAGGTAAATTGTGGGATGCCTCGCGCGTGGTCGACTTAGAACGTGTCATTAGGGCACCGCTTCCGTGGACCCTGGCTTGTGTTTGCCCGAGTTTGTTCAATGCTGATTATATAAATTAATCTTCCGGTCGAGGAGATACCTTATTTATTTCGGCTAACCAGATGTGAATTTGAGTAATGGATAGTTAAGTTTTTATATAATTAGATATTAATTTTATATATTGTTTTTAAGGTGATGTAATTCACGTATCTACTTAAGACTGTAAACATCTTGGGATCAAATGTAGTTGGGGTGGGTATCTTGGGATCAATATTTTTACATAGAGTGCGGACAAAACAATAATATTAAAATACGCAGGTATGATATTATAAGTTTATGAACGTCAAGGGGCTAAACATAATATTAGACAATTCAGCCAAGTCTTGCATTTGATATAGCTGCCATTTCAAAGTGTACAAGAGAGGATCTAATGATAGGATTTTTTTTTGCAGTAGCTAGTTGTACCTACATAATTGTACCTACATAATTGTACCTACATAATTGTGGCACTGCTAGATAGCTCCGGGGTAGAAAACACAATGGCTTAATTTTGCAAAATTCTATAAGACAAGCAAAATAATGTTTTAAAAATGTAAAATTTTTTTTACGTATAAATGAAACAACATGCCCATATTGAAATTTAAAAACTTGTGGATATCTACTTAACACAGTTAACTAAATCGCAGTAGGTACAGGAAACGGTATGCGCGCGCGCATGCTCTCCCCAATCAAAAGGGAACTTCCGTTTCCGATTTGACCGTGATATTTGTTAATGTATTTTACAGTTACTTAGTATAATGATGATCGTCAACGACCGTACTTTGATGTTAAAATAATTTCACACATAAATTTGCATTTTAATTTTCAGATAGGTACCTATGTTTGCTTATATTTTCTTCTTTCGTTTTTATATAAAATCTCTGTATGTGATATAGAAATTGAATCTCGAATTTAAAAAAAAATTCAAATGCAAAATATAATATAAAGATATTTTTAGAGAACATGTAAAAAAATACGTAGCGGGACCAGAACCCGTGCCATTAGAAAACATTTTAAAAATGTATAAAAAAATATAGATGGATTCCGCACCGATAGGTATACGTAGTATAATAAATATTATACTGTTTTCAGATATAGCTTTATAAATCTATTATCTATTGAAATGTAATTTACGTAATTATTTATTCTTCATTAAATTTGTTAAAAATTAAAATATTTAATTTATTTTTAAAATCCTTTACTTTACTGTGACTAATGCGATATGAATTTTTAGGCGTCACGGCTTGCTGCGGGTGCGTTGAACTGTTATTTGTTATGACATATGACAATGTCAAATATATATATTTTTTATTCTTTTATTTTTTCATCTGCATGTTTTTCCCCTGCATATAGCAGGATAGGCTCAGGGGATTTTGTGCTATAACAATTCATTATCCAAATTTTCCATAAATTTTTCGAAATATTGCGTGTAGTAACCATTCTCAACGTCCTCTTGCAGAACGTATTTGAATATTTTTTTCGAATGGGAATCGAACCCACAGCCATCGCGCTTACAATCTAATGTTGTCTTAGTGCATCACGACGGCCTCAATGTTGTTGATTGTTGCTATAAATATTAATCTGCTATATTATTTACTATTTGGAATAAATGTTTTATTAGTTGTAAATTATTATTTTATGTCTTTCTGCGTTGATGTTTCTGAGCACCTATATAATACCTACTTGTAAAAAGCATAAACCATTCAATTTCGATTATTTTATGGGTATTAATAAAAAAAAAATCTATAATATTTTGGAAAGAGAATTGAGTTATTATATTAAAATTTATTATATAAAGATTAAAATTTGGTTATAATTATGAAATTAACAGTAACTTCAATTACCTGTAGGTATTAGTTTTACCATAATTAAATATTTTAAACAAAAAACTTCAATATATTAAGTCGAGCTTAACCAATATAAATAGGTAGGCACCACAAACGAATCTGCTACACAGAAAGCGCGTCTCAAAGTCGTAAAACGTATTTTAACATCCATTCGATAATCAATCTAACACGTCATATCTTTGACATCCAGCCCGTACGGACCTAAGTTGAGATAAAATATTTTTTAAAGAATAATATACTGTATAATGCAGCCATACGGACGACTATACTGCATTTAAGGTGAAAAAAACCTATGAAACCACGGACGAAATGAGTTTCAATATTTTCAATATAAACATGTTAATTCATAATAAAATTGTGGTTTTTCGAAAAAATATTAGTTCGTACAAATTGGCTTTTTACTGTATTTACTAGTTAAAGCTTTAGTTTTAAGTCTGTGATTCATATGAATATATTTTATAAAAAAGCAAAAGGTACAACACATGTGCAAAAAATCTTTTTTGTTTTTTATTCTTAAAAGTTTTTGTAAAATAAATATATCATAAACATAACTATGAAAATTAAGAACGTGACCTCGCGCCATTTTTAATTAATTTGACAGCTCATTCGCAAGATGGCGTAAGATCACTTTTATTTTCATTTACATTTATATCGCAGCGCGAGCCCATGATGAATATTAATCTGATTACGATCGAATGGCAGTGAGGAATGTATCATAAAAATATTTATAGATATAAAAAAGATATAAAACAGTTTACAAATGAGACCGGCACGTAAAAACGCAGCATCATCGTGTTGTGTGGCATGCGGCCGGTCACCGCGGCAACCGCACTCTGCATACTTCAATTGTAAATCTAATGATTTGGAAGGCAGGTAATTATGGGCACAAAAATGTATATAAGATCTATTAATTATTTATTTGTATGTTAAATAATTCTATAGGTATAAGTTACTAAAACGATTGTAACGACGGTTGTGGATTCGATCCCCACGTAAGGAAGTGACATATTTATTTACGTTTATATTTCCATTTTTTCGCTCTGGTGTAGAGGTAAAGCGCGGCGTTGAGTTCTGCCACTTAACACGCAATACCTCCAGAATTCTGCAGGAAGTGGGGAACGGAGAGACTTAACACTAGGTTCCCTCTGCCCGGGTAGGCAGGGTTGCTGTGAAGCTGATTTTTTTTAACGATTGAGTCGGATATAAAAAGATGTACACAAACAAGGTGATTTCAAGATTTTAGGTTTGAAAAATTATAACACAGCATCCTAATTACGAATACCTGACAGGTGTTAGAGTTAAACCTGAGATATCCTCCAAGTTTGATTAATCGAGGCACGAATGTTTTGATTTATGAAGCCGGTGTGGTGCCGTCTTCGTAGTTCTAGAGTGACTTATGTCCTTTAAACACAATCATATTCTATCTATGTACAGTGTCTATGTCTGTTTTATAATATCGTCATAGTTACATAATTTTATAGTAGATTCTTGGAATACTTAATAGATGATTTTCTAAAATTTCGAAATTATTTTAAGATCTTAAAAGCTTCTAGCCTTAAAAAGATCATATGATAAATTTCCCAACAATTATACAGGATCTATACGTTTCTATTTCTTTGAAACCTACATTGATACCTACATATGTATGAAAATGTAATAATATAGGTAGAGTATGCAATTATTTACTAGGTATTACTATATAATATATGTATATTTTTCCATATTCGATTTTAAATATAATAGCGTTTACTTACCATCATCGCTTGCCTCATGCATCTTGGTCATGTGGCATAGCTACTGCAGCTATAACGTCAGCTGTAAATCTTACTATGGACGGCGGCGTAACTCAAAGAACTCAATCAATGTTCAATCACAGCAATATGAAATATATTGATGTTAATATACCGATATGACAGTAGTGTAAAAATATCGATTTCATTTTTACAAAAATAAAAATGGCGAAGAAAAGGGGTGACACTGAATGGTTATTGCAATTGATCCTTTTGGTGGCAGTGGGAGATAATATTGACAATTACAGATAACACAATATATTGTTTTAGCATTAAAATAATAATATTTTACAGTGGAAATGTTTTAAATTTATTATATAATGAATAATATAGGTTATTACCTATATTGTAACAGATATTCCTATTATACATTGCAATTAACACATTATTTATTTATGTTACAAAATATTGAAATATTGAAAAAATATGAAAAAAGTCATTTTAATTAATTTCATAAATGACTTTAAAATAAATTACAGAAATATGAGATAATAATGACATACTAATATAATTACGTTAACTTCAATTTTTAACACAATAAAATATTACATCTAATTTTAAAAATAACAGGTTACATTAATATTGATAAACATATACATCTTCATCCGTTACATAGAGTGATGCTGAGTGATGGAGCGGCCTCTTGAAAGAGGAGCATCTCCCTCCACAGGTGCGCGAGCGCACATTTGTCACTGTAACCGGTGATTATTCATCTCATTGAAACGTAACGCGTCGAGAACTAATCACTTTGACTAATGGAACCCCCCGTCGACACTCCAAAGTTTCACGAGAGAAGTGTAAAATGCCGACACTTTGACCAGGCTGGAGATAAAAGATATATGAAGAGATATAAGATAACATTTAAATAGTTCTTTAAATAGCGTCCGAAAGATTTGTATTTAAAAAGTGCTCAGTTTGGGGGGATTTGTCCCCACTGTAATGTTAGTTGTAAATATATTGCAGCATTTTATTAAAAAAAAGTTAAAGCGTAGTTAACCTACGCGCAGGCAGTAGGCTATCTAGAATAATACAATAAAATAATCGTATTTTCCAAGTCTTTTTAATGTTTATTTTATAAAGACGTGTCTCGTGTCTACAAATGAGTGTTAAGATATTCTGTTTTCCTTGTAAAAGTTGGAAAAGGACATATGAAAATAATTTTCAACGAAAAAAAAAATAACTAATGAATTTCACAATACTAATAAAAAAATTACATATATCCTTTTAGCGATATATAAAACGGGCTATATGTATAAAAATATCCGCAGCCTACGTTAACAATAAGAGATATCTAATCTCGGTAATGATAAAGGCAAGTTTTATGTCCAAGCGCATGCGCATCCTCCACGGCGCAACCAGCAAAAAAGTACCCATCAACAGTACGTTTATGACGGCAAATAAAGCTGGCCTCTTCTGGCTATCTTCCCCGCAGTCCCGTAGTGAATTATTGCTTTATTGCTTCAGAAATATTTCACAAACAGAAAATATTTTATGATTCTCCAGTTAAGAGCCGTCGTATATCATTTTAAGCCATAGACAATAAAATTCGTAAGTTGCGACGGACAAGACAAAAGTTTAGCGGATTGCGATCTGGCTGATTCGAAATAAGTGAGAATTAAAAAAATTCTATACTTATAATTTTGCCATAGTACGCTATGCCTATAACTTAACTAACTTATTCAAATTTATCAAATATATAATAAATATTAAAAAACTATACCATTTTATTCGTGACTAGTTGTCTCCTGCAACCTCGTTCGCGTGGATTTTATAACCAACTACAAGTACTTACATATCACGACAATAGAAAAAAAAATTATTTAGTTTAAAATAAATCTTTATTCTATAAGCAGTATCTATGTTCATAAAGCTTGTTTTTCGCGTAAAATATATATTTTTAAACGGAGAGTGTTAAATTTAAATTGTTTTTTATAGGCACTAAAACGAAAAGACTAGTATTTATATAATTATGCTTTCAATATTTATTTGAAAAGCATTAACACGAGGCATTTCGCATCGCGTCCGGCAAACATAAAATTGGAATAGTTAAGCCTCGAAGAAATCGTTAAAACGAGTCAAGACTGTAATTGGGAGACATTAAAAGTAACCAGGATTGTTATAGCTGACTGTTAAAAAACCCTTACTGAACATTAGTCATTAGTCCTCATTTATTCATATGTTACAATGTTGGATTCGATGTATAAATGTTGGGGGATGTGGCCAATGCGTGATAAGTAATTATAGGTTTGATTCTAGTTTATGTTAGTAGTGGAATATGATGATGATGATGTCTTGCTAGAGTAGCGAAATGAAAATAATGCAATCCCCCGAGCGGGAATCCAACATACGACCAGTTCGTTTACCACGTCAGATACTGCCCCACTGCGCCCTGAATGCCTCTTTTTAATTATTTAACTTAAATAATCACTATTTAATTAATAATGAACGCAATTGGCGGAAGTGTAGAGAGCTTTAGTGACGTGTTCACTATTGCCTCTGCCCAGACCGTAAAACTGTGAAAATGAATAAATTACTAATTATATTATAAATGTAGGAAACCAATTTAATACTTTTGAGCACCCCATAATACTGGTTCACTTATTTCATTAACCAATATAATTTCTTTCGCAGTAAAATCGTAATTTTTTCCTTTTAGCACCAGGCTACAGATAAATATAATTTATAGAGATTAGAGTGTGTTAACCTTTTTAAATATTTCTTTTATTACTAAGCAAAGTAATAATCGTATAAATTTTAAAACGCAAGTAAAGTAAAGCAGAGTTGGCGGAGGGAACCTAATGTCAAGACACTCCTTTTTCCGTTGTTCCACTTTCCACCGGATGAGGCATAGCGTGTTATATAATGATATAATTCATTGCCCAAAAGCAGAAATAGAACCTACAACCATCGCACTTACAGACACACGTTTGTGCCATTGAGTCAAGACGGCCTCTAAAACGTTGACAAAATGTACTAACAATTTACCCTTTAAAAACCAAATAGCAAGACGAAAACGGCGAAAAATAAAAACCCTAATAAAAATAAAATAAAAAAACAAAAATAAACATTATAGTATATTAATAAAGATATTTAAAGTAATTATCTTCAACTGTTTGCTATTATACGTAACAGCTAGTGATGGGCTGCTCTATCAATACATTTATTTACATGCGGCTGTTCTCCCATTTAACTATTTAAAAGACGTCGCCACTTGTTGACGGCTGATTGTTTCCCGTTGATTTACAACCAGCAATAGGCTTTCATAAAGAAATTTCTAATAAAAAAAAATGCTTAGACAAAAGTGTAATGTCAAAACACATGTTTACAACGCTAGAGAAAACAAATATAGTCGGTCGGCTAGTTGATTTAGCGCGCCCCGTGAGCTCGGCGAAAACAAAAGAAAGGCCCCCGTTTTATTCCACGAACGACCCAACATTTCAACAACAAAGTTATAATTGTGATTTTTTTAACTAAAAGTTAATGCGTCATCTTCTGAGAAGGTTTTAAGGACATCACTTAGGTTTATTTTGTTATTTTTAAGCGAAATTAGTGCATTTATTACCGGTGAAACTCGTCAGCTAACTCATTAGGTGTTTTTCGGACTGTACGAGACGACACAGTGACAAATGGAGATCATTTGTTATGGTTATCGTCGTCTGTATTCTTTAATAAAAAGTATTCAATATAAAATGGCAATGCCGTGTCTTAATGTACACTTGCATGACGCATTTGGCAACATTAAGCAAAGATTATTATCCTCAAGAACCCACCGTGACGTACTCATTTGTCCGTGTAAAAAAAAAAATGTTTTTAAATATTTTTAAAGGGATTATAGATTTTATATATCTTTATATACGAAGATTTATAATTATTTAGGATGAGATTGAAGCTACGACCTCTGGTTTAGCAGTCAGATTTAAGCAGTCAAGAGACTGATGAAACTGATGAAATGCCATGAAAACAAACCTTACATTTATTAAGGTTCTAAGTTATTTAAAATCATTGAATATGATCTAGTTAGAATCGTCCAAACTGCAAGAGTATAATTTAAAAATTCTAGTAAAATCAATAATTTAAATAAAAACATAATCGATTGCAAATTATTCAAGAAGCTATCGCAACCTTTTGTTATTTTGAAATTAAGGAAAAACATCCAAACGTCATTACATTCATTACACGGAACCTTCACAATGTATTAAATCAGTAATTTTTCAGTGGTGGTGGTGGCAGCGTGGCAGTGCAATCGGAAGTGCACCGGCGGCAGCGCCTTTTTGTTTCTGCTGCCCGTCTCTGATGGGTTTCGGAAGCGAGGTCGCCATTCGACCGTCCACCAATATTTCACCCGGTGATTTATTAAATGACGTCTCTTTTAGTACATGCAAATGTTAAAGGTTTATTTTTTAAGGAAAATTTTTGTGGATGTAGAGTGAAAATGTTTTCTAAGCTGAAAAAAATGGTTGTAATTTGTTGGGTGACTATTGACCGTAAAGATAATAAAGTTTAATTTCTCTTTGAATAATGTTGATTTTGAAAATAATTGCTTTCGTAATATAATTGAGCAGAATGACACGGAAGTAGACGTCATAGAGATATATTACAGTTAGGTATATGGCACCTCACTTAACCCAAATATTTTTTTTTTCTTAGCTTCACGCTGTCATCGCAGGGTAGGCAGAGGGAACCTCGTGTTAATACACTCCATTCTCCACATGTTGCCTCAATAGATACATAAGAACAAAAAAGAAAAAAAAACAAATATAATCACAGTTACAACAAAATAAATAAAATATGAAAATATTCGATATNGTTATATGGCACCTCACATAACCCAAATATTTTTTTTTTCTTAGCTTCACGCTGTCATCGCAGGGTAGGCAGAGGGAACCTCGTGTTAATACACTCCATTCTCCACATGTTGCCTCAATAGATACATAAGAACAAAAAAGAAAAAAAAAACAAATACTATCACAGATAAAACAAAATAAATAAAAATATGGAAATATTCAATATATTGATATTTCTCACATAGCCGGTCTAGTTCCGTGGGAAGGTGAGGTAAGTACTTGGCGCACAAAGAAACAGAACATCATTATACTATTACGTGGACATACCACGTCCAAAATAAACGTGCATTACCTCGTGAGAACGCATTGTTTCAATAGAATATGTAACCTGCTATATTAACCACTAGCTGCAACTAATATGTCGTGCCGTCTCATTATTAAATACATAGTATGTGGTTGTATAATGAATATATAGGTATTCTATATTATATTTATTATCTTATTAATAAATATAATATGGGGACCTATAGGAACTATATAATTTACCAGCTCTAATTAAAAATATTTCTGTACACACATATTTGTAAAAACATAAATAATTTGTGAAGTTCCGCTATTTTATTTACGATACGAATCGCGATAGGTTGTGGGTTCGACTCCCACTCAGGGTAAATGAAATGTTAATGTTTTCATTACCTCGCTCTCGTGTCGAGGCAAAGAACGACGAGGACTGCCGCCAATCCATACGCAATGCCTCTAGAACTCTGCGAGAAGTGATGAACGGAGTGTCTTAACACTAGGCCCTCTGCCTAGAGTAGGCTATATGCGGAATACAGCGTACATTAGACATTAAAATATAGTTTACAAAAGTATTAACACATAATAAAACACAAATACGAGTAATTAATACATATTAATTTGTGGTTTAATTTATGTATATAGTTACTGCGATATATCCCCGCCATAAATTAAACTGTGACTAAGTATAACAAATAAATAAAATCAACATATTTAAATTTAACAGCACATCATATTTTAAATGATTCATTAGATAAGGAAAGCGCGCTGACAAGAAATATTAACTATAAACTACTAGCACAGGTAACACCGCCATAACTCAATTAAAACAAGGGCTCATTGGTTCATTTAAAATTAGAATGTTAATGACACGCACGCTTCGCTACTCGGCTTCGATTTAAGCTTTTAACTAGAAGAGCGAAGAACAGTTGTATTTTGTTTTTTTTTTCAGTAAGTTGAAATAAACGTACAGATTTGTATTTTATTATAAATTAGTTATTTAAATCGAATGGCCTTTATGAATATGATTTAATTTAATAAAGAAAAATTAATGATTATTTCAATTAATCGGCTTATTTAAAATAATATGGTTTATGTTTGTCTATTGCTACAACATCTTCGGGAGATGAAAGTAGAGATATAATATGTATCTATTCTATAAAATATAAGAAAAACATTAACATCGAAAATGATTATAAATTATATTTAAAGGAACGTTTTCAAAGCTTAAAGCTACCTTAAATTATTAAGTATTTATTTAATATTCGAAATAAGCTAAAGTTTATTATGCAACCTGTTTACTAAATCCGCTATTTAAATGTTAAGGCCATTAACACACTTAAGGTCACAATACCATCTTATTAGGTAACATCTTCATATTTATAATATTAAATCTAATATTTCT